>ML675629.1:2135361-2262498 GCA_007922155.1 Mesoclemmys tuberculata | reverse complement strand
GGTGTATTTAGCACTACTCCTGGAAGTGTGTGTGTGTGTTTGGGGGGGTAGCAACATGGGTATATTGAAGTGTGTGTGCATGCACATGTGCAAATATTGTCTGCACGCGTGAATGAGCAGGAGGCTCAATGCACACGCTTGTGTACGTGAGTGTTGTATGTAAGTACGGACGTTTGGTGTGTGAAAGTTGATGTGTGAGTCTGACAGGGTGTGTTGTGTGCATGTGAGTGTGTACAAGAGCGTGGCAGGATGTGTGTGAGCGTTAGTGGTGTGTGTATTTCATAGGCCTGTGTCAATGTGTGCGTGTGTGCATGTATGGGGTGTGTAGTGTGTGTATGGCAGTGTCAGTGTGTGTGCGTGGCTGCGAGTGCAGCGTGCGTGTCTGGGGAAGTGTGTACACAGGTGTGAATGCAGGGTGTGCCTGTGGAAGTGCGTCAGTGTGTGTGCAGGGCGTGTGTATGCAAGCGTCAATGCCAGTGCGATGCAGACAGACCGGCAGGTCCCCTCCAGCGAGGAAGGGCATGATTAGGAATTATTGATGGCATCTGAATTCCGGTGGGAACCTGGACTGTCCCCCCTTCCCCCCGCAGCCTGGATCCTGCTAACGCACCCGTGTCGGCCTACGGCCACGGTGTGCTTGATCCGCCCCAGCACGGGCCCTGCTGCTGTGCCTAGGACCGAGCGTCTGGGACGCAGCAGGAAGGGTTTGGGGCTGCAGCTAGGTCCCGTCTACATGGCCCAATGCAACAACAACAGCCTGCTGCAATTCAGCGAGACAGCCTGCCGAGCTCTACAGACGCAGCCAAAGTGTAAAAGGAGACAGACGCCGGCCCCAGGGTACGACACCCCCAGTGGAGGGGTGCACGCTACGTTTGGGGCCGGAGCCTCAGTTTCCATCCGTCGGCGGGGTCCGTTTCGGATCCTGCAGCAGATCTCTACCTCGAGCGCGGCCATCTCTGCTCTCTCCGCTAACTAGTTACCCCCACCCCCCACCTCAATCAAACTACTGCTAACTTGATCTGACTATAATCCACCCCACCCTCCCGCACAGGAGGGAAGGCTGGGGCCCAACTTTAACAGCTGATTGGGACAAAACCCCAATGCAATCCTCCCAGCTGCAGCTGTGCCAGCAACGCCCCGCACGCCCACAGGACTCCAGCAGTAACAGCTGCAGAGCGGAACGGGGCCCATCCCCTGCTAATCAACATGCAGACAGGAATATTCCACTTCTGGGGCCACATTACCCAAAGCTGCAAACAAGCCCTCGGCCACAAAGCACTAGAGCAGCACAAATTAAACCTCTGTCTCTCTAAGGCACTTAGAGTCATAGATTCCAAGGCCATTGTGATCATCTCGTCTGACTTCCCGTGCAATGCAGGCCCCACGGCAATTCCTAGAGCGGATCTTTTCCACAAAACAGCCCATCTTGAATTAAAAATTATCTGTGATGGAGAATCCACCACGACCCCTTGTTACTTGTTCCGCAGTTAATTACTCTCTCTCTTAAAAACGTAAGCCTTATTTCCAGTCTGAATTTGTCTAACTTCAACAGCCAGCCATTAGATCGTGTTATTCCGGTCTCTGCTAGAGTGAAAAGCCCACTCTTAAATACCTGTGCTCCATGTGGACATGTGCAGATTGCAGTCAAGTCGCTCCTTCACCTTCTCTTTGTTACAGCTGAGCTCTTTCAGCCTATTGCTCTAAGGCAGGGTTTCCAATCCTTTAATGATTCCTGGGGCTCTTCTCTCAACCTTCTGCGATTTATCCATGTCCTCCTTGAATTGTGGGCACCAGAACTGGCCGCAGGTTCCCAGCAGCAGCTGCATCGGTGCCGAAGACAGAGGGAAAATGAACTCTCTTCTCCTACTGGAGTTTCCCGTCGATGCATCCCAGGATCCCATTAGCCCCTTTGGGTACCAGCGTGTAAGTATGGCCCATGTCCTTTGTTCCTAGACGGCTGCCATTCCCCAACAAAACCACACACCACTTCTGTTGTTGGTTTTGGGGACGGGACCCCCCCTTCGCTCTGTTTGTACAGTAACAATAGGGCCTGGGTGCAGGGCTGCAAGAGCAATCCGACATTAACTTCACAGCACGCGGGGTGACCATCTTGCCTCCAATGGAACGATGCTCAAGATGCAAGCCCAGCCCATCAAACGTGGGAAAGACCAAATCAAAAGCTGAGCCAAACTAGACTTCGCTACAACCCTGCCCAGAACAACCAGGCCGGCAGATCACTCCCCCCGTGAGCGGCGCAAACCGTCCCCAGATACTGCCAGGGCCTCTACGCCAGAAACGGAAATGGGGAGTTACAAAGCACCGCCAGACGCAGAAAAAACAGCCGGCCTGGCCACTGTGACAGAGGCGACTGTCTTGTGCTTGGGTCCTTCCAACTTGGGGCGAGCTTCGCCGCTGGCATGACGCAGCACAGCCCCACCGAGAGCCAACCCAGGGTTTTCCCAGCGCACCAGCTGGGATCTGGCACTTCTGCCCACTCCCGTTGCTTGTTTTTCTGCTCTTGCTCTGTGGAAGTGCTGGGGTGTGGGCGTGACGCCAGCAGGGGCATGTGTAGCTTTCAGCTGGGACTCCCAGCCTATGTGGGCAGTGCAGGCTAGACAGCCAGGTACGTACCCAGGCTCAGGTGGGATTGGACTCTAGGCAGCTGGGCCAGGAGGCCGCCCACGTTGCCAAGGCCCCAGATCAAAGCTGATGCATGAGCTGGGAACTGCTTCTCCCTCCCACAGGTAGCCCTGCCCTATGCGAGAATGTCTGCGAGCAATAGGACCCGAGTCTCTCATGACAGCTGTGCGCATGTTGGGGCGTGTTTGTGTCCCGTGGGCGTATCTGTGGCATGTGCGTGTTGGTGTGTATTTGTGGTGCTGCACGAGTTGCTGGTGCTGCGTGTTGGGGTGCATTTGTGGGGCTGGTGTGTTTGCGGTGCTGTGCACTGGTGTGTATTCGTGCTGCTGCATGTTGGGGTGCATTTGTGGTGCTGCGTCTGTTTGTGGTACTGCGTGTTGGGGTGTATTAGTGGTGCTGCATGTGTTTGTGGCGTTGTGCCCTCATGTATTTGTGGTGCTGCACGCTGGTTTGTATTCGTGGTGCAGTGTGTGTGGTGGTGTGTGCTGGCATGTACTTGTGGTGCTGTGCATATCTGTGCTGTGCACATCTGTGATACTGCGAACTGGTGTGTATTTGCGGCGCTGTGTGTATCGGTGGTTGCTGTGAACTGGTGTGTATTTGCGGCGCTGTGTGTATCGGTGGCGCTGTGCACAGGTGTGTTTGCGGCGCTGTGTGGATTGGTGGTGCTGCGTGTTGTTTCCTGTTGCCCACCCAATTCCCACGCAGCCTCCCCCTACTCCCCCCGACTCACCCTGGCACCCACAGGGCTGTGGCCCCTGGGCTCCCCCTGCCACACCCAGGCGGGAGCCGCGTCTGCAGGTTCCAGGCCTGGGCTTGGGAGAGACCAGGAGGAAGAGGGAGCATCTGGCGGCCAAGGTTTGGGTCCCAAATGCGCCGATTCCCTTTGTGCCGTGCTGTGCGGCTGGGCACCTCCCTCGCTGCGCTGCCAGCCGGCACCCCCAGTGGGCACCCTGCGCCGGGGCTGGCTCACGGAAACCGCCCAGCTAGGCCTTTCAGGGGAGCGGGCTGATTTCCAGGGGCTCGCCAGGCGCAATCCCCACTCCTGCTCTGCCGTGAGCCCTCGGCCTGGCTGCTGGGGAGAGGTGAGGCTTGGTGCATGAGCCAGCGCTGGCAGCAAGGAATACAAGAGCAACGATGCCTGGCACGTTTCAGGCCCTGTGGGAGATTTCAGGTTGGCGGGTTGAACTAGCTCCTAGTGGCTCGCAGGGGCCAGGCCTGGCACCGTAACGCCTTGGCCTCCGGCTCCAGGGCTCAGAGAAGCAGTCCTAAAGCCTGGTGGACGACCCTGGAGACTACTGAATTGTGTCCAGGCCTGATGCGATTTCTGAGAGAAACACAGCCCCGCTTTCCCTGCAAAGCTTCCCCCTCAGCCCCAGCTGTGTCTCACCCACACGCTGCAACGGGCCTGGGGGCATCAAACTGGTCCTCAGCCCTGAGCGCCCCCGGCCCCGCCTCCCCCCTTTCCTGTCTGATGTTGGGAAGAGCTGCTGGAACGGCGCCCTGAGAGCGTTGGCTGTCCCTGGGCATTTGGAAACCAGCGTGAGATGAAAGGGACCGGGGCTGCAAGCGGCTTAGACGGCAACAGCGGGTCATTGTTCCTGGCCTGGGAACGGCAGGCGCTGGGGCAGGGACCGAGGCTAGAGTGTCACAGAGGAGGCGATGAGCTGGCCCTGCAGGGCAGGCAAGGAGAGGTGGTCGCGCGGGGCAGACGAGAGCCCATGGCACTGACCCACGGGGGGCGCTCTGGAGGCACTCGCCGGGTGGTGGGACAGATGGCTGCTGCAGCCCCTGTTGGCCTTGCCCCAAAAGCCCTACTTTGCTGGAAGCGCCTGTGTGCAGACAGGAGACCGCAGGCTCCCAGCAAGACACCTGCCCGCCCTGCAGTGCAGAGCGCCCTGGGCAGGACCGGAGCGGCTCTGTGCAATGCCTGGCAGCCAAGCAGAGGGGATGGGGAACTCCACGAACGCAACATGCCCCATGCTTAGAAAGCAGAGTTCCTTCCAGCCAGCGCAGGTATCCAAGGGCGTGGAGGCAGTGTTTATCTGCCCGCATGGGCTCCCGAGGACTCCTTAGTGGTCAGTGCCCCATGGGGTTATCGGTCACCTGCTGGTCCCTTCCTCATGCGCAGTCTGTGCTAGGCAGCCCATATTCCTCTTGGCAGCCTTGAATTTACTCTGCTGCTCTCTGTCAGCCCGCAGAGCTGTGCCGGGCTGCCCCGGAGAATGCCAGGACCTCTCTCTCTTCAGGAGAGATCAGCCTCCAGCTGCCAAAATCCAGATCCGGTTCAGAGTAGAAAGGAAGTGGACAGGACACAGCCCTGTCTGGTTAGCGGCAGGAAGCAAGTGGAATCTGGCGGCACCTCCTGCCTGGGCAATTAACTTGCTGCCTGGGGGTTATGCTCAGGCAAAAGGTTCCTGGAGTGGGGGAGAAGGTGGGGCCATGAGACAGCTCCCTATCTCTGTTCTCCTCTAGCTCCTATCAATACGGTAGCTAAGCACCACACAATGCACCTGTAAGGTGGGGAAATACCATTATTCCCACTGTGCAGATGGGGAAACTGAGGCCCAGGCAGATGAAGCAATTTGGCCCGAAGTCCAATATGGCATCAGCAGTGGCACTAGGAACTAGGCCTAAGTCTCAAGTTCCTTAACCAGAGGGCCAAGGGCCATCCACACGTGTGATAGATCCAGCTTCCAATGGACTCTAACCTCTAGCCACAGTAAAGGGAATGTAGGAACGAAAGCTATTTACCAGAGGCAAGGGGGAGACGGGACATCTCCCAGCACGGTGCCTCTGTGTAAAGGCCTTTGCAGGGAGAGAGTCTGCAGGGGGACGGGAGACGGAGGATATGAGATATCTGACCCTAAAGGCCGAGGGCTGGATTTTCCCCCTAGGTTTTATTTCACTGACTGCTCTCTGCAGCAGGATGAGCTAGACCCGATTCGGGCTGCTGGGTCTCCAGTGCAGCCAGGTGCAGAGCCGCAGAGGAACGGGGAGGAGTGTAGGCAAGGCGGGAGGGGAGATACTGCCACCCTCTCTGAGGATGCCTGGTCTCAGCGGACCCGTGCCAGGTCTCGGCTGAGGCCTGTTAGACAGGCCGCGCCTTGGCTTTCAACCCAATGGTTTCGCTCACGAGGAAAATCAAAGCGGAAGCCGGGCCTGCAGAGGCAAGGCTCTCCGCGGGCATCGGCCCGTCGCACCGCGCAGGGGATTCCCCGCTGCGTTAGTGAGCCGGGGACAGGCCCACGTCCAGGAGCATGCATCAGCCAAGCAGCTGGGAATATGCAGCCCGAGTCAGAGACTGGCCCATGCACACGCCAGCCCTTGGCGCTCTACAGACAAAGACCCCCATTCCCCTTGGAGCTGAGGGGTACTCAGCGCCTCACAGGATTTGTCCCTTGCCTAACGTGCCATTAAACACGAGACGGAGGCTCCTCAGACACAGAATCTCTCTACCCGGCCCCCCGCCCCCATTGCCTGCCGCGCCTTTGTCAAAACAGACCCCCACGCTGCATTGCGCGCTGGTGCATAACGAGGGTAGATTGTAATTACCGTCATTAAGCTTCCTCTCCCGCACACGCCCCCTCGCTGCTCCAATGGAAAAACATGGGCCTCGGTTTCTCTCCCAGGCCCTTCCCCCACCCTAGGTGTCCATCCCCCGGGAGCCTCCCCTGCCTCGGGGGAGATAAGGGAGCACGTTTGTCTGGCTTTGTGTTCCCCTGGTGCGGAGGCACCCTCCAGCTCTGGGAAGCAGGCCTGCTTCACGCAGAGTCTGCATGGGGCATTTTTTCCGTTACCTTGAGCCCTGCCTCTGTCTCAGCTCCCTCATGCATGCTCCTCTGGGACTCCGCTGCTCAGACTCCAGCTCCTGCACTTTGCTGTGGGGCTCAAGCCCCCCGCCACAGAAGCACCGGACAGAGCGGCAGGCCGGGGCTGGCCCGTTTCAAGCCACACTTCACAGTGCATCCACTTGGTGGCACCAAAGAATTTTAAAATGAAGTTGCCACGCGCCAGCCAAGATAACGCAGAGTGTGGTGTGCAAGTCCCGAGCTCTTGGCAAGCGTGCAGGGTCCCCTCAGCAGAGCCCCGAGGGGTGGCAGGAGTCCTCGAGGGCAGGGAAAACGCAGAGCTTGGCTGCAAGGAGTATTTAGGGGATTCCTTATTGTGGCTGCTGGGCACAGAGGGACCCTGAGGTTCCCTCTGGCTCCCTAGAGTCACCACGCCAGGAAAGGATTGCAAAGTGCAGCACAGCAGGGCTTCTATCCCGGCTACAACCGGGGCCCTGTGTTAAGCAAGGCAAGCGTGAGCCGCAAACCGCAGTACTGAAGATGGGCAGGTGAGGCCACCAGGGGGCGCCAGCCACGCCTCCTCTGCCTCGTCCCTATTCGCATGTCGGACTAGCTCTGCCAATCCCCGTCTTCCGTTTCTCCGCCGTGGGGACAAGCGAGAAGGCGGAGCAATGGAGAGCCAATCAAAGGGCCGGCTGTGGAAAGCGGCTTGTGAACCGCCATGTGCCCTTCCTGGCTGCTCCCTGGGTCCCCTTGGAAGCTGTTCCCTCCACGGGGTGCCCACCCCCTAACTGTAAACTGCCAAGGCGACAGACGTGCAGCCCGAATCATGGCAGACACTCCCGAGGAGCCAGCTCGTGCGTTCCCTGGGGAACCATTCGGGATGGCTCCCTAAAACGTGGGCTCCAGTCCCAAGTGTTTGCCCAGTCCCCCATTCCCATGGGGAGCCTCTTCCCGGCTTTCCCTAGTTCAGCTCACCAGGACACCCCCCAACTCCCAGCCCAGTCCGACCCCCTGGTCGTGGGAAACCGTTGAGGGCCAAACGTGCTGGTGGAAAGACACTGACACCCCCCATCTGAATGCCTGCCCTGGACTCACGTCTGGGGGGGTGTCCAACAGCTTGAGGTTTAAAGCCATCAGGGCCTTTTTTTCCTTTTACCTTTAAATCTTCGGCTTTTTCACCTGCCTGGAGCCAGCAACGCTGAAATGTTGGATGGGAGAGTGGTGCCGCACGCCCACCAGTGACAGGACGTGTTGGGAACCCACTGAGAAGAGATTTCCAGACTGACCGTGCAGGACCGAGAGACCTGGAGAGACAGTCCCCCGGGCTCCTGGCCAACCTGCGCCACGCTGGCCCGCCCCCATTACTAGCTGCATCCAATTCTTCTGCCAACACAGAAAGAAGCTGGGGGGGGACACGGACGGACGCTGAATGCAGCAATTCCTCTCCCACCTGCCAAAGCCCCCCTCGCCTCGTGTGTCCATTCCCCATGGCAGGGAGTCATACAAGCGTTCCTGGTTTCACCTGAATAAATGCAGAGGTTTGACTCCTCTCTGGTCTTTCCTTAATCCCCTCCCCAGTGCTTTGCCCCAGCGGCACATTTACAGCTGGACCAAGGGGCACCCAACACAAACACACACACACACACAGCCTGGAGAACTCATTGCCATGAGACAGCATTGAGGACAAGAGCTAAGCAGAACCCATTCGGGGCCAGGAAATGTACCTGGCTAACAGGACTATCCAATGTTGTAAGGAAAATAACCGACGAAACCCTCCTTTTGCAGGGAAAACCTCTAACCATTGGTGGGAACTTCCCCCGGGCACAGGCTGTCTATAGGCCTAACTGCAATGCTTGTGCGCCTTCCTCCCAGGCAGCTGGTTCTGGCCATCGTGAGAGACAGAATAACAGGCCAGACGGACCCCTGGGCTGGTCCCTTCTGGCAATTCCTCTGTTCCTAGGACTAACGTCTACTAGATACTGCAGAAACAGAGACCAAGGATGACCAGGTCTTCAGCCACCCCAGAGAAGCCATGGGGCAATGCCATGATCGGGGCAGTGCAAAGTGGCTCTCTGCCTCGGTGATGGAGAGGAGGCAAGGAAAGCAAACTCGATAACCTCTCAGGAGCAAGCTCTCCAGGGACATGCTCCTTGCCCGGCCTGCAGGCCCTCTGCAGAGAGCAGGCCAGAGCCTGCACTCGCTGCACTCATGTAAACCCAGAGAAACCCCATGGCGAGAGGCTGGATTTACACCAGGGGCTCGCTGGGAACAGCGGAGTAAAGCGAGACCTGACCTGACCCTTCCCCCACAACGCCAGCCCAGCGTGACATGCAAGCAAGGTTCAGCTTTGCCTCTGTGCCCCCCCCAGGCTGGCTGGGCGTGGAAAGCGATTCACCTGAACACAGTGCCCCAGGCCAGACTGGCGGCATTGCTGAGCCGGCAGGAACCGCTGAGTGCCAGAAATGGATGCAGCGTTTCCAGTCCCTCGATTTGGTTTGCACACACGAGGCGCTGAGGACGTGGGGAAGGGCTCTGACCCGACAGACGGCTCGGTGGGGGGAGGCGAGAGAGGCAGCATCAAAGGGAGAGAAATTCCTTAATCCGCGTCCCTGCCACAGAGACAAAAGCTAGCCAAAGCGGTGCATGGTCAGTTTTTTAGATGGGGAGGCTGCGTTTCTCAGCCGGCTTTGTGCGCCTGCCAAAAGTCACGGGGGCTGGCTGCCAAGCAGTGTGGAGATTAATGAAGGATCAATAGCCAGTGCGATTAGCATTGCAAAAAAGTGCCCCCACCTCCAGAGCCTCCCATCTCCTTGAAGCCAGTTATTCAGCTGTCCACTGCGACAGCTCACGCAGGAAATCTCAGCCCTTCCCCTGTTGTCTGTCCTGTCCCGTCCTCTACTGCCCGGCTTTCTGAGAGAAACAACGTCCTCCTCTTTGAATTTCCTAAACCTCTCCCCGGCCCCCAGACCAGAGCCGTTCCACTACAGCCTCCACCTGGCCACTGAGGGGAGACGAGTGGCTCTAGAACAGGGCCAAAGTCCTCACTACAGGGGCGTCCCCCAACCAGGAGCAGGTGGGAAATGGAGGTGCCTGTGCTGGTATTATATATCGGTGCACCCCTACAGCCCTGTGTGCTGATGCCCATGGAGGTGCCGAGGGAAATGCCACATCTGTTCACGGAATGACAGTGACCATCGCTCTCAACACAGAGCCATCCCCTGCTAACGAGGGCTGGCTGGCTGACGGCTCCCTTCATCACTTGCCTCACTGCTAACGAGCTCCAGCCACTGGCACACGGGCTCTGACACAGGGTGGACGGAGGAGAGGTGGGACTCGTGCAGCAGCGCTGCCCGCCGGCAGACAGGGCCATCTGCAGTGAGCAGGGGCAGAGCCACCCGGCCCTGTGAACGGGGGCCCAGCAGACAGAGCGGTGATGGCGCAGGCTGTGGTGTGTTGTGCAGAACTGCAGCTGTGCAAGGCCTGATTTGCAGCAGAGCCTAACAGAGGGGGGCCGGATCTTGACATTTCAATTCCTGCCCCCAGGATTCCTTCCAGATATGGGAGACAACAAGGGTCTGGTCCTATCGCAGCCCCCGCTACCTCTCCAGACCTATACCACGGCTGGTGAGCGGAGCAGAGCCCTGGGGAGGGGAAGGGCTGGGAAGACTTGACCAAGGTCACCCCATGGGTCGTCATGTCTCAAGTCCCTTCCTCTCTCAGTGCCTCTGTAAATGGGGCCAATGGCAGGCTGTGGAGAGGGTGGGGGACGCGGCGCAGCCCGCTGGTTGCTCAACGGTTGCTCCTTAGTGGCGGTGCTGGTGACACGCAGCATGGACTTTCGGCGCTTTGCCCCTCCAGGGCAGATTTCAGCTCTACCCCTGAATATCACCTGCTGGGCCGGGGGGTGACGCGAATCAGGGACACCAGCTGGTCTTGGAGCAGGATCAAGCCAAACCTCAGCCCCAGACGCCAGCTGAGCCCGCCAGCCTTTGGGGCACTCTCTACCCGCAGCTCAGGGCTGGTTACCTGCGGCGCTCGGGGATGAGGGCTGCAGAGCGATCCCGGCTTTGCATGAGTGAGGCACATGCCGGCAGACTAAGGTCTGACACCAAGGTAAGAGCAAAGGGGTTTGCCCAGCCTGGGCCGTCGGAGATGGTCAGTTTGGGGTCGGGACAGCACTGATGAGCGTCGGCAGAGTTCTGTGTGGGGCAGAGCCAGGGCGGGGACAGCAGGGGCTGCGGGTTGGAGAGATGCATAGGAAGTTTGCTACCAACAGACCCCCGTAAGCCTCCCTTGCTCCAGGCAAGCCTTCCCCATCTGGAGGAAGCAAAGCGCTTCTAACCCTGCCCATGCCCTGGGGCTCTAACGGTGCCCTGTAGGCTGCCTGCAGCGACCAGCTGGCCCCTGGCCACATGTGCCATCCTGGGGCGAAAGGTGTAAACAAAGGAGCTCCTGCCCACGCTGCACTTTCCCACCCCACTCCTGGCTGTCCCCGCCTCCTAATCTGCCCCAGGGGGTAAAAAGCTGGGGCTAGATCCCTTCCACCCCAGCCTCTGTTCCCGGTACAGTCTGGCAGGTAGCAATGATCACAAAGCCGGGTGAGCCGCAGCGAGGCCTGAGGTCCAGATGGCCCTTCAAAGGGACAGGCACCACCCTTCCCCGCATCCACGGCAGAGGGGCACGTGGGGCTGTTGGAGAGAGGAAAAATGCCCCCTGCATTCCACAGGAAAATATGTTTGCTGGGCCCCGCCTGCCAGGCTCTGCTTTCCATTCCTCGACACCTCCCCATGGCTCTCCGCCCTCCTCTCTCGCTCCTGCCAACACAGATGCGCACAACTCGCAAACAGATAGGAAAGGGGGGTTTCTTTCTGCAGCACTGCCCCACGCACAGGCCTCAGGGATCCGTGCTTCCCCTCTCCCTGGTGGGGGGGCACCATTGAGCCAGATGCAGGTAGCATGCAGAGAGAGCCGGCCCAGGTGCCCCGAGGGCACCCGCTCACTCTTATTTCCCCTTCATTGCGTTTCTCCCATTGCCTCCCTGCCCCAGCCGGACCCACAGCCGAGCAGTGCCTCCCCAGCCCCTTCTCTCCTCTCTCTTGGTGGCAGAGGTGCCCTGGGACTGTCGTACGGCCACGGTGCAGCATGGGAAATGCAGCCAGGGAGCCAAGTGTGTAAATGAAGACGAAAGCATGACGTGCCTGACCTACAACTCCCACGCGGCATTTCAGAGTGGAAATATTTCAGTTCTCTGGCCCTCAAATTTTCAGAGAAAAAGACCAGTTGCCCAGTGGCTTCTGGCGAAGGAATGCGCCAAGCTGAGAACCCTGCTTCCCACAAAAAAGCTGTTCGGGCAGAAAATGTGCCACCGGCCCAAGTGCAAAGACGGCGGTGGGGGACGCAGGAGGCCGCCACGACTGCTGCATCAGACAGGTGCTAAGAGAGGAGTGAACACACAGAGGAAGCAGAACGGTGAGGGGCCTTGACAAGAAACCTGAGATAGGCCAGCTGGAGAACCTGGAGTCAGCAGAATATGCAGGTTCAAAGAGAGGAGAACCCCATTAAAAGGGACCAGCAAAGGGGAAAATACCCCCCCTGGATTTGTGTCTTTTTCTGCTTCTTTGCACTGGATGAAGAAAGGCTGGAAGGTTATTTAAAATGTGCATATAAATACATTAAAGGGCAGGGCAGGGGAATTCTCCATCCAATAGCAACGCAGCCGTCACCAACTTGGGAGATGGTTTGGCTACCGGAGAGAGAGTGAAAATAAGTGAAAAGAGGACAGCACAAGAGTGAACGTTGAGCTGCTGACAGCAGGAGGGATATTCAAGCCCAGTCTATGTACTCAACTTGCTATTAGTATAAAAGTGTCTGTAATCTGGTGTGTGTCCACACAAATGCCCTCTCACTGGGAGAAGTGACTCCAGTTTGCAATCAAAGCAAGTCTGTACTGGTGGGAGTTAAATTGAGGAGCCGCAAAGTGGACAGTTCAAGTCATTAAGGCACCAGCCTAGCACTTGGGAGAGCTGGGCTCAAGTGTCTCCTCTGCTACACACTCCTGGTGTGACCTTGGGCAAGACAGTTAGCCTCTCTGTGCCTTGGTTTCCCCATCTGTACAATGGGGTTAATAGCACTGCCCTACCACACAGGAGTGTTGCAAGGCTAAATACATTAAAGCTCGTGAAATGCTCAGATACTATGTTGATGGGAACCAGATAAGAATCTAAAATAGAGAGAGGTGTCCTGCTCCAATTTAACTTGGCCCATGCATGCAGCTCTCCCACTGCATCCTCTCCGGGGTGTTTACACACAAAGGGCTGGTCTATACTTAACTCCAAGATTCGGTGGCAGTCGACGGGAGATACGCAAGTGATGTAAAAAATTTGCGTAACTCACGTTGACTCCACTGCTTCCATTCTGCGCGGTGGCCATACTGCGCTGCGCCACTTTCAGAGGTGGTTTTCGTAGTCGATTTCTGGATTGAGTGAGCAAGGTCTTTATTGACCGCTCAGTCAATCCAGAGAAATCGATCTGACGGCAGCGAATTCGCCGCCAGCAGTATAGACCTAGCCAAATTCACAATGCATTAGTTAAACCAGTTTAGCTTAAACCTGTTCTTAACTGAGTTCAGGGTAGGTCTACGCTACAGCCATTAGGGTGGCACAGCCACAGTGCTGTAGTATAGACGCTTCCTACATCGATGGAAGGGGGTTTTCCATCCCTGTAGTTAATCCACCTCTCTGAGAGGTGGGAGCTAGGTGAAGTGAAGAATTCTTCCTTTGACCTAGCTGTGTCTACACCGGGAGTGAGGTCAACTGAACTACGGTGAGCAGGGCACAATGTTTTTCACAGCCTTGAGTGACGTAGCTAGGTCAATCTAATTTTCAAGTAAGGACCAGCCACAGTTTAAACAAAACAAGCCTGGTTGAAATTGAAATAAGAGTATCCACACAGATTTTAGCAACAGTTAGAATCACTCCTTTGTTTAAATAGGTGCAGTAGTGTGTGTGTGTAGACAAGCCCTGAGGCAGAGTCTTTAAACTGCTTTGGGTTTCCATTTCTCTTGGTTGATGCCTGTTTAAGTCCAGCATCCAAACTGACAGTTCAGAGAAAGGAAGCTGTGTTAAAGATTCAACATCCCTTCCATGAATGTGAGAACTCCCAATGTGCTTTGAGGCATAGGTCCTCCTGCAAAACCCCTGACAACAGAGCTGACGTTTCCCCTTATATCACTAGGGGAAAATGCTGTTAGAAACCCTCCAAATTTCCGGGAGTGCTAGAGACTCGCTCCGATCTGGGCCGCCATGCTTTGCCTGCTCTGTATGTTCCCCACAGACACAGGGATGTATTTGAGTTATTAACGGTGACACTGGCTGGATTAGGGGCCCCCTTTATGATACTATTTAACATCAATATTTCGAAATTACAATAGTTCATATGAGATAGGCCACATCACATACTGCTAGACAGGTTCTAGTTTGCTAAGGATGATGGTGTTGTGTACGTGTATCTGTATTTCAATTTGTGCGGTGTTTCTGGGCGACTCCCCAGACAGGATGGCTGGCAGCAGCAATAAGCTGCTTAATGGCCCATTAAGGAAACTCACAGGTACAATGGCCCCTGGGAGAGAAGCCAAGGCTATACCTGCCGAGTCACCAAGACTTACTCACATGACCATGGACGCCATCTTATTCGTGGACATTTCCACAAGCAGCCTGGCAAAGGCCAAAGGACAGAAAAGGCAGCTGCACCACCTCCCTTTGGTCTTCAGTCTTCCCCTCCCTCTGGAGAACTCATCTACAACTGAAGCTGTGGAACAAAGGACTGAGACCCATCTAGGTACTGGATGTAACCAGAGGGACTATACACGCCTGCGACTCCACAATTCTACTAGAAACCTGATGTATATGGACTTTCAAATCAATTGTACGTATCTGATGGCTTTAGTCATGTAACGTTTCTCTTACAGTTCGTTTCTTTCCTTTTATAATAAACCTTTAGTTTTAGTTACTAAAGGATGGGCTGGCAGTGTGGTATTTTGGGTAAGATCCAAGCTTATATTGATCTGGTAACTGTGGCTGCCCCTTTGGGTTCAGGAGAACCTTTTTGGTAAAGAGCATAGAGTTTTAAATAACTTCTCTCTTTTCTCTAGTGGCTGATTGGGAGCCAGAGACTGAAATGCAGTAAAGGGGGCTGTGTGTATTTGTATTTTGGCTTCTTGATAACCAGTGTGGGGGAATCAGAAGCACTGCTTGTGGCTGGTTGGGAAGCCTGACTTCAGTGTCACCCTCCAGTGCTGGCAGAATCTGCTCTCCTCTGACAGCCTGCCCTCACCTTGCCATTATCAGGTGGCTGCCTTGGCCACGGCGGGTCACATTAACAACCATGAGGATTCTGGTTTCCTGGCGCCTCGCTGGCTAAGCGCTGGGCAGCCACGAGAGGAAATGGGAATTCACTGCTCGCCCAGGCGGAGGCAGCCTGCCCACAGCCAGGGCTTTGCTTCCTCGTTAACGTCTCAAGGGAGCCGCTGCAAACAGACTCCTGCCCAGAGCGTGCAAACACTGGCACAGCCCCCCTCCTTCTCACTACCGAAAGACGGCGCTATGCGCTAGTCCCGCCGCACCCACTGGACTGGCAGCAGGAATCCCCTCGGGGAGGGCCCGTGGGCCATGCCACACAGCTCCAGCACGGACAGGGCTCCGGCTGGCTGGCGTTTGGAGCACTGTAGTGTCTCACCCAGCTCAGGGCAGGTCTAAGCAACGCGGTGGTTACAACTCAGTGCCCCGGGGGCTTTTGCTACCCAGGGCTCCCACAGCTGCTACCATCAGTTTCCTTCGGCTCCCCGCCCAGTGGAGAGGGCCCCCAAACTGAGTAGCATTGCAGCCTAGCACTTAGCTTTGTCCCTCTTAGGGTGGCCTCTCTGGGGGAGCTGGGCCCAGCCCCATGGGACAGGAGCTGCTGCCGTGGGGTTAGTGCAAGGCAGGCTCCCACTGCAGTTGACGGCCCTCCCATCCCACAGCCTCTCCTCTGTGGTATATTTTTTTGGAAGGGGGGGGGCGGGAATGGGAGAGGGAGTCTCAGTTTCAGATTCTGCCCCAAGCCCCCCCCACCCATGACACCCACCCAGTGGTAGCAATGGATGGCGTCACCAGGGAAGATCGTCAATCCAAAACCACAGCCTCCTGGAACGAACGTCCCATGTCGGGAACAATTCAAACAGCAAAGGCCCCTCTGTGGCAAGCAAACGCCTCCGCCCGCGAGGAACCCGCGACTCACCCGCGGAATCGCCTCCACGCCAGCGGAGACGCTCACCTGAGTAACGTTAATCATGTGCTCAAGTAATTGACCCGCTCTGTTTTGCGGACATCCTAAGAGGGAGGAAGATTGTGTGTACATGCGCGTGTGGGCGCACTTGCGTGCGCGATTGTGCTGGCTTGTATAGATGTGCGTACGTGTGCATTTGGGGGAGGCGCTGCAAACATGCAGGTGTGCATGCATGCACAGGTGAGCACACGAACAGACGTGCATAGGAGTGCGCGGGTGCGTGCACATCGGTGTGTGTGTAAATGCACAGAAGTGTGTGTACATGCTGCTCAGCAGTTCCTGCAGCGCCCTAGGCCACCTAGGCCTACACTGCAGTCTTGGGGTGTGAGCGTAGCTCATGTAGACGTATCTGAGCTAGCGGTGATCAGGTCCGGGAGCAATGAAGCTGTGGCAGTGCAGCCTAGCCAGGTGAGTAACACCGGTGACAAAGCTCTTCCTCTACCTCAGTGGGGCCAGCGCTTCCTTCTAGCAGGTCAGGGAACTGCTTCACCCCTTAGGGGTCTTCCACCCTCTCGTTGTGGGGGAGGGTAACACAGCTGCTCTAAGACGGCCATTCCCTGCTGGGCCCCGGTCCTGTCTCTGGTTCTCAGAGTCCTTGCCTCTTCGCTGGAGCTCTTGTCCCTCCAGTGAATGGCCAGTGGGGGGACCCAGCCCCACTCTCAAATCCAGGCCCCAACAAGTGGCAGCCTCACATATTGGCTTCAGGAAAGATGCTAGCTTCCCTGGGTTACTTCCTCACACCCCTTGACTTAATGTCCACACCCTGCTTGGACAGGGGCCCTTCCTAGCCTCCCTGTCAGGGGAGGCTCTTGACCCCTGACAGCCCCACTGAGCATGGTAGTGCCAAGCCAAATGTCCACTGCTAGCTTCCCCTCCTGACAGGGTCTTTTCCCTTAGGCCTCCAGGCCTGGGAAAGGTCCTTCGCCTTCTTCGGGCAGGGCTTTCCCTCCCCCGGGCTTTGTACCTGCGAGGCTCTCTTCTGCCAGCGTCCTGCTCCCTCTCTGTAATCCTCCTGGCTCTTGGCAGCATCTTGCCTGCTCACAGCAGCTGGCAGCTCACCCCACTCCCACAACTCCAGCTACAGCCTTTTAACAAGTCCTAGTCAATGCCTTGATTGGCTCCAGGTGTGTTAATTAACCTGGCGTGACCCCTGCTCAGCTACCAGGGGAAAAGGGACTTGCTGATATATTGGCCTTCTAGCCCTCTCCGGTAGCCATCTAGCCTGACCCTGTCACACTACCCAGGGTTCCAGGCGGGCTTGTACACCCCACATTGCCGTGGCTTTGCTGCTGTGGGACCCGAATGAGCTAGACCATAACTAGCTCCGGTACGTTCACACATGCTGCAATCACACCCCGGGACTGCAGTGTAGACATAACCTTGGGGACAAGCTGGCATCAAAGGCCTGCGAGATGCCCACCCAATGTCTCTTAGGTGCTAGCTATTAATATCCCAGGGTGGGGGGGTTAAGGGCACTCATCCCTGTGTCTCAGCCCAGCCCCCAGGGGCTGTGAACACAAAGCAATACAAGTCTGGAGTAGCAGGGGTCTCTGGCTCCGTCACTTGCTGGTCGTTAATCTTTACTTTCATGGTGACAGAAGCACGAAGGGCACTTTGCAGACATGCTCCTCGCTGCAATCCATGCTAGACACAACCCTCCAACACCCCAGACAGCAGGGAAGAAAGGAAATCCCACTTGGATCCTTTCCCAGAGTGCAGTGTTAATGCACCCCCCGCCACCCACCGAGCCACTGGCCGCCAATGGAGACATTTAGGGGAACAGAGAGGGCGATTAGGTTTGTAAGACCATTTTTCTTAACGATCTGCTCCTGGGGGTCTCCTCTGTACCCAGCACCTTGAGCCCCCCGGACTCCACCCGCTCCAAGCTGGGGAGCGCATGACATTGTGACAGCCTCACCATCCTCCTTCCTCGGATGGTGGTTATTTTTTTTTAAAGGCTGACTTGGCCACCGAAAGGGGAAGGCAGAGAAACGCCATCTTAAAAGTGGCCGGCCGTGAAGCTGTAACCGAACAAGGGCAGGGTGACCTCTGCAACCAGGTTACCTTTTTAAAGCAAAATCACCAGGGCAGAGCATCCTGGGCAAAAGACAATGCAAACTGCCCCTAAGTAGCGTCTGCGCCATGAAACGGCATTGTGAGCGGTGCCAAACCAGAGGTGGTTGTGGCAAATAGAGCTGAGCAGATCTTCTCCTCCCTTCGCCACCGCCGATCACCTGCTGCTTGCTCAAATGTTCTGCAGATTAACAGGCTTTGCTCGGGGCTTATCCTTGCTTTGGTTTGCCCCGAAACAAGAACTGCAGGGTAAACAGACCAAGAGGCTCGTCTCTTTCACTGTAGCTGCCGCCTTGCAGCTTTGCATGGTGACATGGCTCAGTGACTCCCAACAGGCTAAGCAAATGCTGCTCTGCGATCCCAGCAGGTGTCAATGAGAACATAAGAATGGCCATCCTGGGTCGGACCAAAGGTCCGTATCCTGTCTTCCAACAGTGGCCGGTGCCAGACACTTCCAAGGGAATGAAGAGAACAGGCAGTCATGAGGAGATCCAGCCCTATGCCAGCGGCAGCAGTAATTTGTCTATGGCCTTCTGTGATCTCAACAGATAGACCTACACCAGCTGCCGCAATCACTCCTTCGAGATCCTATATCCCATGTGAGGGGTCCCTCTGTCTCTGAGACCAGAAACTCCATCCCGGACCCTCCTTGCAGTGGGGCCAATGCTTTGAAACGCAGCGCCTGGAGCGGATCCACAGTGCTGCGAAGTCCGCCGATCGTGTGACCAGTCTCCCAACCTTTGGTGCTTTTCCTAAAGCTCCAGCCCCTGGAATCATGAGATTAGAGGCGTTGCCGTTTGAGAAACAGCATCTTTTGCCTTGCAACGAACCGACTAGTGAGTGTCACTGCCCTCGACTGGATAGAACCGAAACTGCCCAACTACGTGCCGCGGGCCCTGAGGTCTAGCTCCGGTGGCTACATGGTGCAGCCAAGTGACATTGAACTGGTTCTTCCCCCCAACGCCCAGATGCAGTTAATCATGTGACCAGTTCCATTGCAAGGCTCATCGCCCACGCCTTGCATGCCTGCACTAGACGGGGCTGTCTGATTTTGCTTATGTGTCACGTGGCTCCTCTTGGAGGTCTCTCGGGTGGGTGCAGGAGTGCCATTGAAGTGGCATCACTTGATTATCTGTTTCTATAAACGTAGCCTTTAAAAGCCACTAGTGGGGCCCTGAGCAGTGCATGCAAGTTTGCATGGAAGTGAGCCTGGGAGTCGGCGTACGTGGTGCATGAGTAGGGGCGTGCGTCTACATTCACACACGTGCACTTTCATGCAGACAGCACCTCTGTGTGTGTGTGTGTCTGCAGATGTGTGTGCAGATCACCTCCATGTGTGAGAGCCAGTGTGCGCGCCGGGATACAGTATGTGTTAGTGCAGCGATTGTTGCTGCTGTTGTGAGTTAACCGAAGGAGGCTGTAAAACCAGAAACAGGCTATTAGCAATCCATTAGGACAGAGTATCCAGTTCCAGCCTAGGTAATCCATTAGAGGAACATCTGAGCGCATTAGAAGTGCTTGCTCGAGGCCAGGATGGGGCTATAAAACAGAGGAGGAAACCATGCTAATCTGGCTTGAATTACAAACTTAAAAGCAGGAGAAAAATAAAGGATGCCCTAAATATTTAATGTTTTATATTTAGGAGACAAAATGTGAGATTCTGCCAAGAGGGGAGAATAAAAAAAATCTGTGTATGCTGCAAATACATCCCATCTCTCCCTCCTGGCAGCCAAAAGGAGCAGCCTGGCTTTTGAGACCTCTGGCTCTCGGGCTGAGCTCATCCTGGCTGGCTAGGAGAGAGAGTTGCTTGCCACCCACCACGAGATTAACTCCAATTGTGATGGATCTGCCAGCCTAGAGTGCTGGGATGGGGACGTGTCCCAGCTCTGTCTGAAATGCTGCAACGTGGGACATGTCCACCACACAGCAGCGCCCGCGTCCACACCGTTCGGTCACGGGGCAGACCGGGGCTCTTTCTTTTAGCACAACAATAATAATTCACACACCAAAGTTGCTTAGAGGATTGAATTCAAGCGAGGGTTGCCAGGCATCTGGTTTTCGACTGGAATACCTAGTTGAAAAGGGGACCTGGCAGTGTCCAGTCAGATGTACTGACTGACGCCAAAAGACCGGTTCCTGCGGGCCAGAGGCGTGCCAGGTTATCAGCCCATGCCAGCCCCTACTCAGCCATGGCCATCTCCTACCCATCTCGTGGGCAGAAAGGCAGGCAGGCTCTGGTGTCAGGCTGCAGTCCTGTCCCAGCCCCACAGCAGAGGGAGCCCGGCTGGGGTTGGATGGAGGAAGGAGGTGGAAAGGATCCACCAGGAAAGTGGAGGGGTAAAGCAGCGAGCGACGTGAGGAGTGGGGGCGGAGTGAAAGGAGGACGTGGCCTCGAGGGAAGAGGCCTTGGGGAGCCGATGGAAAAGGAGCAGGGCTTCAGGGGAAGAGGCGGGGAAAAAGGGGGTCCGGCTTTTATAAGTTAGAAAGTTGGCAACCCTAGTTCAACCGTGGTTCGGATCAGAAAAGTCACCCCGTGGCACCGTCTTAGTCCTGCTCCCGGCCCGCTATTTGCTCTAATTCGGACTGGAAATGCGGTGTGTAGCCGGGAGGTGTGGCCTCCCTCCGAGATTGACACTGTGGGAGAGCCAGCCACAGCCGGGGGGTGGAACCAGGAAGTCCACGCCCATCAGACCGGAAGCTGAGGGGCGGGGCGGGAACAGGCAACATAAGAGGCGGGTCCAGGGCCGGCACTTCAGTTGAAGAGAAGATGCTGAGGGAGACGGACGCCTCTTGCCTGCTGCTGGCCCCTGAGCCCGCCAGTGACTCCTGCCTTTCCAGTGATGACCCCGAACTATCAGAGTCACCGCAGATGCCTGACGTCGAGGAACTGCTGGGGTTATTGCTGGCTGTGTACCCCAAGGAGGCGGAGGGCGACCCTGGGACCCAGATACACCTCCGGGCGGGGTGGGAACAGCCCAGGGGTAGCTGACCACATTCCGACTGTGCTTGTCTTGGAGCACCGGGTGGTGCGTTTTGGCCACAGCCCCGTTGCCCCAGTGGTGGGACAATCCTCACGTCCCCCTACCTCCCTCTGCCAAGCCAGCTCTGGTGCAGCAGACATGATACATGCGCATCCCCTTGCCTTGCCGGGGAACTATAGACTGCTTCACTTGCCCCGCCCTGTCTCAGGTCCTGGGCGACAGACTGCTGCTGGGGAATCCCAAGGACTGCTAACCTCCCTTCTGAGACGGGCTGGGAGATGTGGCCTCCTTCTGGGATTGACACGGAGGGAGGGCCAGCCACCCCCCCGTGCATGCCGAAAGCTCGTCTACACAGTGCAAACTTTTAACAGTCATTAACCACTGCCACAACTGACAGAGGCTCACGGTGGATTCTCCATCACTGCCCATTTTAAAATCAAACTGGCTGTTTCTCCAGGAGATCTTCCCTAGGGATTATTGTGGGGCAGGCCTCTGGCCTGTGTCACGCAGGAGGCCAGACCAGATGACGACAATGGTGCCTTCTGGCCTTAGAATTTATAAATCTAATGACAAAAATCAGTTCAGCCACTTTTCACTCCCTCCGGCGGGGCAGGGCAAGTCTGTTCTGGCTCTTGTAGTTGAATCATTAAGAGAATGGTTGGCCAAATTCCTGTGTCACTGGGGATACCCCAGCAAGGCACGGCACCACCTCACAGCGGTCCGGAGCTGAGGGATGAGATAGCAGCAGGAAGGAATCTGGCTTGAGTCACATCTCAGGCCGAGTGCAATTCAGGAGCACCCCGGCCCCAATCTCACTACTCGTGTAAACGAAGCAATTTTGATATGGAGTCGCTCAGGTTCTCAGACCAGCCTTAACTTTGCTCCATCCCTGCCCTGTGGCTGGAGACCTTTACTTGTTGCTCCGTGACACGTAACGTCAGCCCGTTGGGTCTGTGAATGCTGGCCGCACGGACCCCAGCCACACAGTGCTATAACCAGACCCTCCTCCTTCTGCCCACGGAAGGAGCTAGGTATCAGGAGGGTCTCGGGGCAGACTGAGGGCAAATCCTTGGGATTCAAGCCCTACATGGAAGACAGCCCCACAGCGATCGGGGGGTGGGACACAGCTCATTGCTGGTGGCCAGCTGGCTGCTCAGGGAGCAGGACCAGGCAGAGAGGACAGTGGAGCAGAAGATGCATGCACCTGGGGCATCCCAGCTCACTTGGGGTGGAGATTGATCCCAGCGGATGGGGAGCAGCCAGCAGCTGACAGTCAGGGTTGGCAGGATGTTTCTGAGCTGGGCCCACGTACGAGCCAGCCCCTCTTCTCTCCCCGGATGAGTGGGGCAAGGGTGGGTCTCTGTCCTGAGATTGGGGGTTAACCTGAGGCCCTGGGTGCAGGTGGAATCTACGCAAGCATACAGTGTAATTGCATCTCCTGGCCGCTGGCGGAGCTCCATCCTCCTCCACCAGGCCTCTTCTTTATTAACAGCCCGAGACCCTTTGCTGTGGCCACGCCTGCTGCTAGGAATCAGGCTGCGTGTCATGGCCTTTCCACAGCAGGAGCCAAGCTTGCGTCTACGCCCCAGCATCCATCAAACAGCCTCACAGGGCAGCTTGGACTCACTGGCCATCCCCCTAGTTCATGCCCTAGTCCAGGCCAGACTGGTCCCTAGGCTCCCGTGGGGAGGGCAAGGGCTAGAGCCACTGGGGAAAGCCCCAACATGCACCAGGGCAGAGATCTGGGACACTCATGAACCATTGGCATGCCACACCTTTTTCAGAGAGGCATGTGCCTGCTCGTACCCATCAGGCTGTGGGCAGAGGAACAGCCTCATTTGCTGGCCACGAACTCTCCTAGGCAAGGGAAACCCCAGAGCCTCTTGTTCCGCTGCTACCCAGCATTTGGCTGAGCTGCTCACGGTGGGGGTGACCTCCTGGCATGGGACCAGGAGCTCAAGGCCACCTGTGAGCAGCGCAGCCTTGGTTCAGGTGACAAGCACGCGGCACCTCGGTCACGGTGCTCACCGGGCAGCAGCGTCCCAGGACTGGCCAAGCAGAACTTGCTGCAGGACAACATTAGCAGGAGCGTTGCCAGCAGATGGAGGGAAGTGATTGTTCCCGTCTATCCAGCACTTGTGAGGGCACATTTGGAGTATTGTGTCCAGTTTTGGGCCCCCCACCACAAAAAGGATGTGGATAAATTGGAGAGAGTCCAGAGGAGAGCAACAAAAATGATGAGGGGGCTGGAGCACAAGACTTATGAGAAGAGGCTGAGGGAACTAGGCCTGTTCAGTCTGCAGAAGAGAAGAATGGGGGGGATTTGATAGCAGCCTTTAACTACCTGAAAGGGGGTTCCAGGGAGGATGGAGCTAGGCTGTTCTCAGTGGTGGCAGATGACAGAACAAGGAGCAATGGTCTCAAGTTGCAGTGGGGGAGGTCTAGGTTGGATTTTAGGAAAACGTTTTTCTCTAGGCGGGTGGTGAAGCACTGGAATGGGTCACCTAGGGAGGGGTGGAATCTCCATCCTTAGAGGTTTTCAAGGCCCAGCTTGACAAAGCCCTGGCTGGGATGGTTTAGTCGGGGTTGGCCCTGTTTTGAGCAGGGGGCTGGACTAGATACCTCCTGAGGTCCCTTCCAACCCTCATCATCTGTGATGCTATGAAGATTGAGAGGTGCTGGCAGAGCTGTGTGTGGGGGAGGGGGTCTCAGAAAGAGACGGGTGGAAGGAGAGGTCGGTTTGTGGGTTGGGATTGCAGTGCATAAACAAAGCTGTGTCTGTGCGGGGAGCCCAGGGCTCTCCGTGTGTGTGTGTGCGTGCACGGGGTGTCCCAGGACTAGAATGGAAGGGAGGGTGTGTGTGGGTGGGTGGGGGCTGTGGTGGTGAGGGGAACCCCAAAGCTGTGGGGTGAGGGGAACCTAGGGCGGGGCTGGCAGGAGCGGCTGCCGGCAGCACTGAATTTAAGTGGCTTGCCAGAGCTGTGTCGGGAATCCTGCAGTGCTCCCAGCGTCTTCCTTTAAAGAGCTGATTGAATTAGACATTGCAAATAATTCATCTGATGAATAACAGCATTTTCATTCCGCCCATTCACAGATCGGAGCTTTCCTTCTCCAGCTGGCTCGCCAGCCAGTCTAATGACGAGCTCAGGGGCTTAGTCGGCAAATGTTTGCTGTCAGTCTCTGAGCAAATTATTCCCCAGTACACTTCTGCAGTATTCGACTAGCTCCGATGACCAGGGGAAGTTGCTCACAGTCACAGTTTAGGTGGGTTTTATATATAAACAAGCAATACAGAAGAATGAGGTAGGCACAGCGTGGCAGATGGCATAGAAGGAAAAGGCCTGGAATGCGGCAGTTCTGGTTCTTAAAGCAGGAATGCCAGCCCCATCCAGGTGGGGAAAAGCTCGCTTTTGTCTCTGCCTCCACTCTCAGATGCAATGGAGAATCCTCTCCAGATTGCAGTGATGGCATCGCGATGGGGAGTTATACCTGGGATGGATTGTCTCTTGGTGCTTGTATTTTTATGAGAATTCTTATCTAACGTATTTAGATAGTCCCCGTCAGTTGGCACCATACAATCGCTAATGCATTTAGCCTCACAGCCTCTGTGAAGTACAAAGTGCTCCTATCCTCACTGTGGCACACAAAGAGGCTATGTGACTTGCCCAATGTCACACAGGAAGTCTGTGGCAGAGCATGGGCGTGAACCAAAGTTTCCCAAGTCTGAGGCTAGCGTCCCCAACCTCTGGACAGTCTCTTCCACTCCCAACATAGTTTCAAATGCCTGCAATCATATTTAATAGACTCCAAGAGACTGGTAAACTGCCAAGTCCCCTTTTCTCTTGGTGCACAGCATAAAATGATCGGCACCCATCCACACTAATCAAATCACATGAGCCTGCCTATCTTGAGAGCTCAAAGTGAGACAGACATACCCATCTTGACCCAGGCGGCTGTAGGAAGCAGGATTTCTGCTGTTACTGGGTCCCATCCCCAAACCAATACCAATGAAAGACCATCTCGTTGCTCATGTAATTCCTGCCATGAGCCAAAAGGATAGAGCTAGTCAGGATAGCGTTTTCGGCAATTGTCGTATTTGAAACTTCCCATGAAGTCTTCTGATTTTGGACACAAAAATTACTTTTAATTTTAAGATTAATTTGTTCAGCTCCCCTGCCTTCTTTCTCCCCCTCTTCTCCAATGGAAAATGGGGGTGGGAGGGAAGAGAGAGAAAACGGGACAAAAATCCCCCAAACAACAGAAGCCAAGAATTTTTTGACTTTCAAAAAAAGAAACAAAAATTTCAATTGGAAATGAAATGACACATTTTCACCTGGTTGAAAAACTAGAAAACATCTAAGGACCCAAACCTTAGGCACAGAAATTTTCATTGCTTTCCAAAGTCTTTTTTTCATTAAAAAAAAATCCTGTTCGACAAAGAAACATGGATCACCTCTGCAAACTCATATGAAATCCATGTGTACCACTGAGCTGTTGGTCTCTCTCCGGCTGCTAACAATCTCCACAACATGCAGCCCACCACCAAACATGGCCCTAATTCGGATCATAGTAGACCTGTTTCAGAAGAGAAGACGAAGACTGAATGGACCATGGAAACTCAGACCAGGGGACCAACTTCAGTGATGAATCCTGCTCACGTGCTGCCTGAGGCATGTTGCACATATGCTAAGAAGCTAACCGAGAACTTCTGTCTGAAGAACTTCACTGACAGCTTTTTTTTTTTTTTTAAAGAAACAAGAAATAAAAGTGAAACTCTGATAATGTCAAGGCAACGGTCATGTTGCTGACAGCAAGCGTGTTGAGGCAGAAGATATTCATCTCTGGTTTGGAATCTATCATGGGCAGAGCGCATTTAAATGTGGTGACATTTACACTTCAAATGCTTTTTACAACTTGGCGGGCCAGTTTTATGTGGAACATATGTATGGAAAATAGATACCGGCCCCGTGTTATCGTGCAGAGTGGAAGGGCCCTTACAAGGTAGAACCGGACTTGAAAGAGATGCCAGCCCTTGGTTTGTTTGCTCAGCCTGACCTAAAGGAAGCAATCAAACATGCATTTTGTGCGAGCTGGTTAGCAGGCAGCAGCCTCACCTTTGCAGCAAGAAAGTCCCTTCCTGGACGCCTCCCATCGAAGGCCTTTCACGAAGCATAGGCCAGTTGTGAGGTCCTTCATACCCCCTTCACCCCACTGACTTCATGACAGGTAAGGCGGGGCTGCAGACGTGGGCCTCTACAACACAATGACCCCCACCCGCCCCGGGGGGAAGGCAATTTAGAGGTCACTCACGTGTTGCCACTGGTCAAGGATGAGCGGGCGATACCTCAAGAAGAATTTGAGCGGGAAGGACTCGGGGTCAGGCCACGAGGAGGGATTCTGCCACCTCACCTCCAGCCTCCGGGGGCTGTTGAACACTGGCTTGGCCACCACGTTCTCCGGAGGGTCCGGCTTTACTGGAATAAAACAGAAAGGTCTTTGTCTACCTTATGGTCTTAGCCCACTTTCATGCTATTTCACAACACGGGGTTGGGTTAGCTCTGCTCCAGGGACAAACGCGCTGCAGTTAACTTCCTCCCGGGACACACGCTAGCAGCTGGTTGTGCAGCATGGCCATAGAGCACCTAGATTCTGCCATATGCTTTGGGGATAGGTTGCAATATGGTTTATGACGCATACGGTAAATATGTGGAATAGCAGATGCTTTTTCCGGTACAGGTTAGAAGCAACGGGTACTACAGTAAGGAGGATCAGATGAGCCGGAGGTCCCTACCAGCCTGACATCCTATGTGCCTATGAAGGTAATGGGCCAAAGCTGGCACTCCTTACTCAGCTGAGCTGACCTCAGTGGGCATTTGTCCCAAGTAGAAACTGAGTAAAAGCCGCACAATTTGGTTCATTGGCTTCAATGAAGGTTTAGGCTTAAGAAGGCCTGAGAACATCAATATTTAACTGAGGCTGGTTACTGACTTTTCATGCTCCCCCAGGGCACAACTCAGATGTTTTACCTTCTCCCCCCAACCCTCTAGTTTGGGGGTATTGGGACATTTGCCCACCTACTTCACAGGCGTTCGGAGTGAAGGCTAATTAGCTGAGGTTGGCAAGTGCTGTGAAGCTGAAGATGTTTTAAAGTATTGACAGCAAACCATTGTTATACTTATAAACATTAGTAGACTGGTCGACCGGACCCTTTTCTCCTGGGGGGGGGCTGCAGTGGTGTCCCGCCATTGTTGACGTGAACACCCAACTTCTAAAACTTTTCGTTTGCTTTAGCAAGGCTATGGAAAGCCAGGGTCAGGCTGAGAGCATCATCATGCTGTGCTACATCCCAACCCTGGATTCTTTGTCACATTCTGAAGGAATCGGTGGTAATTAACAGTGTGCTAATTGCTGTACCGGTGAGAAGCCCAGAAGTGGCGGGGCACCGTAACCTAGCGGTGTGTTCTATCTCCGCACTCATGCTAACATGCTCTCGGGGAGTGGCTTAGACAGCTACGCTCCAGGACCTGGCAGAGGAAGACAGACAGATGGTAAAACACGTCCTCCTTGCGCAGGTGCGTGCTCCTGTCTGCGCGCCAGCGTGGGCCCTTCCAAACCAAACAGGTGAGCGAATCCCTCCGGTTCTGCTCTCAGCTCAAGTGTGGAGATGCCAGAACTCGGGCTACACGATCTCTTTATCTCACCACAGTGTCGCAGACAGGTGCCGACCGTGCGCAGCCGCACCGGGAAAAAGCCGGGTGGAAGGTGGAGTGCAAGTCTGTCGTCTCGGGGTGAGCAGGACCTGACCCAGCGCCCAGTGACCTCCACACAAAGGCGGCCACTGATTTCACCAGGCTTCGCCTCCGCCTCAGTGCGCAGCCCCGTTCCCGTACAGCTGAGCTGTGCCACAAACACAGGCAGGGAGCGGGGCAGAAAAGAGAGGACGGACAGGGAGGACCAGTCCCCGTGAGGAGGTTGTTTCCGAGGGGTTCATTTGCTGCCAGCCTGTGGTGGTTTTGTTCTCCCTGTCGAAGAAGGATGCTCGCGCTGAGGAACGTGCCAAGAATGCAATGGTGCACAAATGAGAGAAGGCTGCGGGGGGTTTCCTCGCTGGCATGGCACCCCATTCTCTGCCCAAACAACTCTTCATCCAAAGCCCGGCGGGTCCTCCCCGGCCTCTCCCCCCAGCCCAGATCCTTCCTCTGAGCGCCAGGCCAGGCCCTCTGCAGGCATCTGGTGAACAGTGGATGTCATGCAGCTACGCTCTCTGAGTCCCTTGTCCCAGCGGAGCTGCTGAGGTGACGGGCTCCAACTCCAGGCTGTGATGGGGCTGATCCGTCAATGCTGCACACATGGCCCTGCTAGCAGACAGTCCGACCCCTCCCCAGCCGGAGAGCGAGATGCTGAAGTCAGACAGGGAGCCCCTCACACAGATAACCCCAGCATACTGGAAGTTGAGCACGAGGGAGGGTGGGGCTTTCAGGGTGGCTCTTGGCCATTCAGCCTCGTCTCCTTTGGTGGCTCTCCCCAACCTCTGTGCTCCCTCCGCAATGCTTACGTGGTCAGCCCTTTCTCTCACCTGCGTCCCCGCCCCCTCTCTGAGGCCTTTCAGGATGCAACACTCTGCCTAAAGCCACCACCTCCCTCGCCTCTCCTGAGAGCTCCCTTCTGCCATCCTGCCGATGAGCAGCAATGGGGGAGTCACGGAGAGGAAAAGAAGAGGTGGCGAGGCGGATGTGCACGTGGCCTGGGAGACCCCCTCAGGGTCACCTCCTGTGCTCCCTCTATCTCTCTCTTCTTCATGCCACTTGCTGCATCCTGTCGGGTTTAGGGTGGTTATGCAATGTGCTCGGGCAGTCTGGCCCACAGCTGGGAAGACGTGATCCTACAGGCCTGACGTTGCCAGGTGCTGCTGAGCGTCCTGGGTTCCCACTGAGGAGCTCAGCACCGCACAGAAACACGTCCCACCTGACGTTCCTTATAAGGTTTTATGCCCTGGGGACTGTAGCCAGGTGGCGTGTGCAAATGCATGTGCTTTTGGGGGTCACTTTTGAGGCACAATCACCCTATTTGATAGCAATCCAGCCGGGGAGGAGGAGCAATTATTGTCAGGCCTGATTTTCCTCTGGTGGCTTTGTCTTTTATCAACGAGCAGCAGGGGGAGGATTTGTCGGGTCTGTGCAGTCCTGAGCTACTCCAGATGGCTGTGTAATTCCTGCTCTTGCTTTGAATCCCAGGGCTTGGGGTGGACATTGGCTTCCATTAAAAGGGCCTTTGAGTCCAAACACATACGGAAAAGTATAAATCCAGCGCTGGCTCGATGGACTTTGTGGATTTGGTTTGCACAACAGAAAATCTGTTTAGCTGAACGAATGCAGATGATTCCAAAATCCAGCTTAACGCCAAGCCTGTGAGGAGCCCGGGGACGAAAGGCACTGGGCTGGGCGAATGTGAGATATTGCGACAGGGGAAACTTTCAGACCTTCCAACTTAAATCCATTCACTTTGCAGGTGTTTCTCCTTTACTATGTTTGCTAAGGACCCCAATGCTTAGGGCCAAACTCACTCCTGGTGTAACTCTCCGAGCCAAATCCTGCTCTCATTTGTAACTGCAGAATAACTTCATCAAATAGATGGTGAAAGTACTCTGATTCTGGGGGGAAGAGCGGGGCACATGTGCTTCAGATGGGCTGACAGACAGATACGTGACTCCTTGGGTTTATGCCGGTATAAATGAGGGCAGAATATGTCCCCAGGACTTTAATGAAGTTGCACCAGGAGTGAGTTTGGCTCTTGATGGATGGAACGAGAGCCCAAATGTAAGGACATATACCAAAATAATATCAGTGGGTGGAACAAATCCATCCCTTCTGTCAGAGATTTGGTTACGAGCCAATCACTTGTGGAGCAGCCCTTTGAACGAAACCTTTTTTTCCATGCAACATGGAGGAGGGCGGGAGGCAACAGATATTTCTGGGACAGAATCTTCTGGCTGTGAGGAGCAGCAAACAGTCCTTGAATTGGCCTGCATGATCCTGGTTAGCCGCATCGGCAAACAGCTCTCCAGGAGGGTTAGAAAACAGGGCTCCCAACCCTGAGGTCCTTCTCCGGTCTTCCCTGAATCAGTGGGAGTTCTGCCTGAGGAAGGATTGCATAAAAATGGAGCCACACTGTTAGGGTTTGCGTGAAACACCAGCATCCCCGACAGGCAAAAGAGTGTGAGAACCTGGGCTGTATCAGCCATGTTCTCATCCCGGATTTTCAGGTCAGAAGGAACCGTCCTGATCATCTCGTCTGATCTCCTGTAGAGCCCAGCTCACAGAAACTCACCCAGCGGTTCCTGCTCTGAGTCCTCTAGCTTGTGACTGAACTAAAGTCTATCCTCCCCTCGCATCCTCAGCGCATGGACTCTTTCCCGCTCTGGCTGCGTCGGAGTCTTGGTGTCACCTCGCTAATGCCAGACCCTGCGTTCATTCAGATTGTGCATTGAGAAGCCAGCTAGTTTCACAGGATGTCTGCATCCTGGGCTCAGTGAGAAGAAATTATTCAGCTCGTGGGACTTTTACCTTTGATTTCCATGGGAGCAGGTACTGTGAACTGCAACTAGCATTGCTACCTTTGTTTGGTCCATCTGAGGGTGGAAGCTCTTTGGAGCAGGGCCCATGGCTTGATTTGGGGTTGAACAGTGCTGTGCACATTTGTAGCTATGTATAAACCAGCGTCATTGTTATAACTTCTCTGGAATATAGCAGCTGGTTTGCCTGATGGTCTGTTCAAGAAGAAATCCTTCATCTCCAATCAAATAACAACTGCCCAGAGAGATTCCAATGTGCAAGACAGCCAGTCCTGAAAACCTTGTTTCCATCTGCACCGCCTTTGAGGAGGAACCTATTAACTAGCACTGAGAAATCTATAGAAGTTTGGAACGTCCTGGAAGACAGACAGTAAAGGGCAAAAGGGGGCAAACTTTGAAAGTCTAACAGATGCTAACTTCAGATCAAGTGTAAAATCTATAGCACAACTGCTTCCTGTCATGGTCTATACATTCTCCAGCTTGGTAACTGGGTTAAATCTGCTCTTGGGATTTCATGGAGGAGAATTTCTAATGCTCAAATACTATAGCGAGGGGACCAGAAAGATAGATAGGGTGGGTTTTGAAGAGTATAGTGGTCAGTTCTGGGCACCCCATTGCTAAAAGGATATTGACAAGCTCAAGGCAGTTTAGCAAAGAGCAACAGAGATGACTGGGGAAGGGCAGGGTGGCCATATGAAGAACAAACAAATTGCATTCTTTTGTACACATTAAATCAACCAACTGATCTGCATCGGCTCATGGCCAATTTGCAAACATTTAAAAAAAAGCACAGTAAAGTAATGTAGACATCTCCTGAGAGTAACAGGCTGAAAGGAAGGACTTGCTTACAAAAGAAAGTTATGCCACTGTAAGGTAAAGTGGGAATTTAAACCGCGACCATGACATTGGTATAAGCCTATGAGGATGCTCTTGTTCTAGTATAAGCTAATGTCTCTTGGGAAGCAGTTTAAGACTGAAAAAAGACACTTTTGTACTGGAAAATAAGCGAGTTATACTGGTATGACTAGCAGTTTGATTATATTGGTAGAACAAGTGGAAACAAGTGACAGCCTCCATGGCTTAGCTCTTTTAAAACAAAAAAAATCATTTAAATTTAAAATGAGATTGTACAAAACAATCAAACCCGTATCATAGGGAACAAGCCCGCATTGTCTGCCATAGAGGTGGCCTGGATCTAGCCCTATGGGACACATGAAGCGTATGATACCCATTTAGGCTATAGAAAGGATTGACCTTTCTAACTGACCAGGAGCATTCCTGCTAGCATTCAAACAAGCAGATATCAAACAGAGGTTCTGTGAGTTTTACAAAGACTTTGCCTTGTTTACAGAGGTGCACTGAATCTCTCTCCTTTGATGTCCTTGCTTTCGGTCCTGTTTAGAAAAAGGTCAACCATCCAACCAGAGAGCAGAAACAACCCCATGTGACATTGGGACCGCACTTCAGGCCACAAAAAATAAATGTTGAGCAGAGCAGAGAATAGCTGAAGCAGTGTTCATATAACACGTGCTTCATGCAGTTTCAAATGCTGGCCCGATTCATTTACAAAAGAATCAAAATCCATTCATGGATAATTCACAGGGCAAAAAAAAGGGGCCAAATTATTCTAACAAAAGATCTAGTTACCAGTTGTTATTGGCCCAATGGTTCTAAGAGCAGCAAATGGTAACTATACTGGCCACGTCAATTTCCTTTCAAATGTTCTCATTCCCCGGCTCATCAGGGTGTGTGAACACCCTCCTTTTCAGAGAGCCCATGCCATGGTCAGACAAACTTAACCTCAGCTTTTCATATCTCTCGCCAGCCTGTCACCTTGTCATAGCTCATAAATTAAGCAGTCAGGCCCCATCAGTTGCTGAATGGGGGAAGTCTCTGAGTAAAACCAAGGCGCTGCAGGAAGTGGAACTGATGGGTTGGTAGGCTGTGTCCTCAGTCAGGACCACGGCATGTTATGCTGTCCGAGCCGCTGTCCCTCCACTGAGCTGTAAAACGGATCACTTACGATCGTTAAATATCCCATGGCATTTTTCGCAAGAGTAAGAGTATTAAACGCCTTGCCTTGGCCAAATTCCAATCTAGGTCATTTAAATCTGCCTAGCTCGGTAGTTTATATTGAGCTGACCTTCTGTGTAGGTTGTTACAGACCCAGTCCTGTAGCATCTGAGGACCTCACAGCCAACCATACTCATCTCTCACAAAGCCCCTCTGAGATAAGGAAGTGTCATCCTTGCTGTACAGCTGGGGAACTGAGACATATGGAGATTGAGCAATTGGGCTAAGGCCACACGGGGGCCTGTGACAGAGTTGGGAACTGAAGGTGTGTTTTCTAGCTCCAGTCCAGTGACTGGACTCCAAGGCCATTTTGCTTCTCTTTGGCTGTCCTCATATTCTCAACTGCTTTTCAGTGTGGCTGGGCATGTGTAAACAGCTGCCCTCCGAGTGGTGGCTGCATTCTGGAGTCTCCCATGGAAAATGCTCTGGTTTCCTTTCGGGTCGAAGGGATCAGGGGAACACCTGCCCTTCCGAGGGCCGGGATTGCATTTGAACATGTTATTACGTCTGAGCGAGCTGAAAATGTCTTTCCCCTTCCTGGGGTTGGTGGCCTGCACTTCGCCATTCATCTAAAACCGCGTGCGCCTTGAATTGCTTTTGATATGCAGAATAATTAGTGCCTTCAGGATGTTACATTTTCTTTTGATAACTTGCCCAAGGCTCCCACCAGAAAAATAGCAGCGGAGGTGAGCCGGTGTTGGTTTTTCCCCCTCCCCTCTTTTGCACGGAGAATGCAAAAACCATCTGCCAGGCTGCTTTAAAGCTGTTCAAACACGAGTCAGGCTTCAGAGAGGCACTGCTAAGGCCCGGCTCCCCTTCCCCCCACATCCAGCACATGTGAATGACGGTGCTCGAGTCGCTTCTCTATCAGAATGGTTTTGGTGCTGGTGAAAAGCTCTGAGAGTCCCCAAGATCTGCAAAGGACAAGGTGTGTCATGGGCAAAGGCCATGCAGCCTTCCTCTGGGCACACTCCTCACCCCAGCCGTGGCCTGGCGGGATCACGTCTCCATGGCCCAGAGGCCTTGGCTTCCAGATATCCATTAAGAGTTAAGCTCACTTCACAGCTGGGCTGGCAAATCATCAGACTAGCACCAGGGTAGCAGCTTGTGGCTGCTTGTGACCCCCACCCAGCGAACGGCCCCCGGGTGCTGCCCCTCTAAGGCCTGGCTAGCATTACTGGTGAATACTGTGGTTTGTCATGCTCGGAGTCAATAGAGGGTGACGTGTCCTGGCATTTTTGCCAGCAAATGCTGCCTTTTCCTTCGGGAGACAGAACAAAGAGGCACCTTTCTGGCCCTCCTCTGCCAGGCAAAGTTGGTCCTTGGTCCCCACCCTGTTCCTAGGGAACCTGGTCACATAAACGCTGAGGCAAATGACTGATTTCTTCTGCCCAGACCTGATGCTTTTGGTCGGTTTTGCCATGGGGGAGGGGAGTCCGGCTGACTGGACGCCTGAGGACCCGGGACACAGTCCAGGGCTACGTCTACACTGGGGGGGTGCGATTCCCCGCTGGCGCAGACGTCCTCATGCTAGCTCTCGGAGAACTAAGTGTAGCGTGGTATCCTGGGCAGTGGCAGAGGCTAGCTGTCCCGACTTCATGCCCACAGGGTGCGTTTGTGCTCTGTGCAGCCAGCCTCTGCTGCCCGCTGCTCACGGTGACCCCCCCCCCAGCGAAACTAGTAGTCTTAGTGTGCTAGCTCCCAGAGAGCGAGCACGAGTCTGTCTGTGCGAGCTGGAATCACACCCCTAGCTCAAGTCAAGTCCCCCACACAGGAGGGAGGCACCTGCCCCTTTCCTCGGCTCTTCAGGGTATGTCTACATTGCAGCAGAAAGCCTGCAGCTGGCCCGTGTCAGCAGACTTGGGCTTGCGGGGTTAGGGCTGGAGTCTGGCTCTAGGATCCTGTGAGGAAGGAGGGTCCCAGAAGTGGGGCTGAGCTTGACCCTGGACGTCTACACCCTAATTTAACATCCCCGTATCCCGAGCCCCGCAAGTCTGTGTCAGCTGGTGCACAGGGGCAGTTTAGCAACCAGCCAGACACCCAACCCACTGCCAGTTATTGGGCTGGACTACCAGTTAGTCTGCTTGCTGCTTTTAGCCATTTGTAGGCCTCTGTAGGCATAAACTAGGCAACCTGGGAAGTGGGGGAAAGAAGGAGCAGAGAGTGAACATGTGAAGTGGATCTGACTCTGCGTTCTCTCTCTGAATATGCTGGGGGAGACGTCTGTGAAAAACAGGGGAAGTCTGGATATATTTTAGAATTGTCGGTATGGGGAAATTTAGCTATCAGATTAATGGCTTAAGACTGCTTGCTTAACAGTATTTTCTTTTAGTGACATGTCTCTGTAACTTCTGCTTCCGCCCAGTGATGGATTTGTTTGGTCAGTTATGTCACGTTTTCTCGACTGACATGTCTCCGTAACTGTTGGGGTATAAGAGGGAGGTGGCGAGTCTAAGTCAGGTGAATCACTTCATGGACACATTGAAAAGACCTCTGAAAATCTGAGACTGATTCACCCAAAGGCTGCCCCAGACTTGTGGGGTAACTGTCAAGTTTTGGGGTACTCTAACCACCTCTTGTATTAGTATGTGCTTAAGATTCCTAAGTGGAGACTTCCGGTAAAAGGTAATTCCAGTGGGAATTGCTGGGGACCAGTAAAGCTTTCAGTTAAGAGCACTTGGGTCTGACTTGTCTGCCAGCCACACAGCAGGTGCAGGTACCGCGTTGCCTTTGCTTTATTCCCTGAGACCGACTTGCAGGGACTAAAAGTTACTGGGCCGAGGAATCCTGGGTAACCTTGGCGCGGGCCACCGGCAGCTGTCGGACTGCAGTGCAGACAGACCCTTCATGTCCTCTGGATGCACGAGGGGATTCACCCTGTCAGAGTGAGTGGAGCTGGCCTGAACACAGAAGCCCTTCCTGACAAGTAACCTCCGGCTGCTCTCCCCGTGGCCTTCCCTGGCCCAGCCTGCAATGCACGGCTGTTCACCCTCCCCAGGGAGAGGATCCTCTTAAACTGGGCCACATGCCTCTGTCAGCTGAGGCACCAGCAGGCGCCTTCTCATCATGCTGTGAGGTCTCGCCAGAGTGTCTGTGCATGCTCTCACTGCCTGCAGGGACGTGGGCACTGCCGGACTGGATAAGACCAAGGGCCCATCCAGCCCCATATCCTGTCTCGGACAGCGGGCAACCACAGCTGCTTCAGATGGCCAGCAATGGGGATAATCTGCCCAGAGGGGAAGTCTTCTCCTAACCTGCAATAGCTCGTGGTCAGTTTACGCACTCAGGGTTTTTAGCTCCCTAGGTCCCTGTCTGTACTAGTCCCTCTGTATGTGTGTCTGCTCCACGGCCTCCCCCGATCCGCCATCCCACTACGGAGCAATCTCACGGCTCCCACCCCTCACTCTCTCCAGCCCCTTCTCTGCTCTCCAGCCTCCCTCTGCGGATGGCACCTGCCCATCTGCTCCCAGCTTCCTTTGGTACAAAGAGCAGCGACACGGGACTTGTGCAGCACAGCAAGCGGCGCACCAGCCGCCCCGGCGTCTCTCCCCGCTCCTGGATGCCCTGGGCTCCGAGCTCCTCTCCTGGCCTCTGCTAATATTGACACCTTTGCAGAGAGTGTAAGTCAGGAAACAATTTCCAGGCAAGAGAGGGGAGGACAGCAGCCCGGATCCCTTGCTGATGAGAGATGGGGCCGGAGGGCTGGAACACATCTTGCAGCCATCATTTAAAGTGGCAACGCAGAGCAACTCCTCGCAGCTGGCTGCTAACGACCAGTGCTGCACGACCCGCCAGTGCGGCAATTAGCAAAGGATAGCAAAGAATGCACCAGTCATTTTCCACTCAATTAAAGTTCATCTTCTGAGCTGCTGGGGAGAGAGTTTTCCGCTGGAGATGGGAGCAAGGGAGAGGGAGAAAACAAACCAAAGAAGGTTGGCTCTTCCCAGGGATCTGTCCATTTAGAAGGGCCCCGTTGCCGGGTGGCCTGACAAGGAAACAAGTGGCAGACTTGCTCCACGCTCAGCTGAGATTCACTTCTATTCCCTTTGGAGGGAGTTGGGGAGAAAGTCTACTAAGCTCTTGCTTGCACGGCTGGGCTTCTAACGTCCCAGGCGGCATCTGAATTTACTGCTGACTGTGTCTACACTAGGAGTTTCTGGATCCATAATTCCCAACAGGTACAACATCCGTGGAGGCCCTAGTGTAGATAATACTCAGGCGTCTTTACCTCCACCACTCAGGGTTAGATGACAATGGCCTATCTAGACTGAGAAAAAAATGGTTTTTTTTAAGGAACATGGGATTGGAAGGGACTTGCTGGGTCACTGAGTCCAGTCCCCTGATACCACAGGCAATCCCATCATATAACCCTGTTCATAAATGTATTAAACTCCATCTTCTAATTAGTAAGGTGGTTTCCCCAAACTGCTCCTACTGGGTGCCTTGCTCCTCATTCCTCTGGTGGTTAGAAGCTTCCTTCTAATGTTCCTCAAGTTAGTTGAGTCAGGGTAGTTTGACTCTGTTGAATATTCCACTTCAAAAGAACCTAAGAACGGCCATACTGGGTCAGCCCAACAGTCCATTGAGCCCAGGGTACTGTCTGCCGACATTGGTCAATGCCAATGCTTCAGGCATCAGGCAATTAGCGAGTGATCCATCCCCGGTCATCTACTCCCAGTTTCTGCCAACAGAGGCTAGCGACACACAAAGCATGGGGTTGTAACCCCGCCCATCTTGGCCAATAGCCCTGAATGGACCCTATCCTCCATGAACACATCTAGTTCTTCTTAGATACCAGTCTGGATACATTTGATCAGCGTTAGCTCAATTTTAGCAGGTTTCAAAACCTGGGTTTTTTGCTAAAACATTTGAGCATGTGCTAAAGTTTAATGTATTTGTCCTGACTGGAGTTTTAGAAGGTGATAATTAGATGAAGCTCGTTAATAGCACAAATTTAAATCCTAGTCTAGATAAAACCATTCTGAGCACGACATGAGTTTGCACGGCAGCTTCCACAAGTGCAACTGCACCATGGGGCGTCCCGGGTCTGATCAAACTTGGGAATGAAAAGGCCAGTCAAGGAAGAGTTGAGACCTGCAGTGATATGTCCTAACCTAGACGCGGGAATGGCTAGGGATAGGCCAGGCAGAACAGGTAACCGGCTACCTGTGCCACTTGCCACACCAAAGAGAGAGAGCAAAGGCACATGACGATGAACAAAATGCTTTACACATCATAGGAGGTAGGGCTGGAAGGCCTGTCGGGGGGTCATCTAGTTTAGCCCCATGCCCTGAGGCAGGATCAAGTAAACTAGACTGTCCCCGACAGCAGTTTGTCCAACCTGTTCTTAAAAATCACCAGTGAGGGGGATTTCACAACATCCCTTCAAAGCCTGTTCCAGAACTTAACTACCCTTATCATTAGAAAGTTTTCCCTAATATCTAACTGAAATCTCTGTTGCTGCAGATTAAGCCAATTACCTCTTGTCCTCCCTTTAGTGAACATGGAGAATATCTGACCACCATCCTCTTTATAACAGCCCTTAACATATTTGAACACAGTTATCAGTTCCTCCCTCAGTCTTCTTTTCTTAAGACTAAACATGTCCAGTTGTTTTAACCTTTCCTCATAGGCCAGGTTTTTTAAACCTCTGATCATTTTTGTTACTGTCCCCTGGATTCTCTCCAGCTGGTCCGCATCTTTCTTAAAGCGTCCTCACCCAGCAATGGATGCAGTACTCCAGCTTAGGCCTCAGAAGCACTGGGTAGAGTGGGACAATTCCCTCCCGTGTCTTACGTAAAAGACTCCTGTTAATACATCCCAGTATGATATTTGCGCTTTTAAAAACACGTTGGATGGTCATATAACCCATGTCCTTTTCAGCAGTACTACCACCCAGCCAGTTAGTCCCCATTTTGTAGCTGCGTGTTTGATTTTTCCTTCCTCCGTGTAGTACTGTGCACTTGTCTTTACTGAGTTTCACTGAGCTGAAATCAGACCGATTCTCCATCTTGTCAAAGTCACTTTGAATTCTAAGCCTGTCCTCCAAAGGGATTGCAACCCTTCCCAGCTAATTTTATAAGCCTTACTAAAATCAAGATATATCATTTCTCCTGTTTCCGCCTCTTCACTAGGCCAGTGACCCTGTCAAAGAAGGAAATTAGGCATTTTGTTTGGCATGATTTGTTTTCGACAAACCTAGTCTGGCTAGCCATATTATCCTCTAGGTGCTTACGAACTGAGTGCTTAATCATTTTTTTCAGTGTCTTTCCAGGTTAGGCTGGTTGCTCTACAATTCTGTGTCTTCTTTGTCCCCCTTTTTAAAGACAGGTACTATGTTTACTCTTCTCCAGGCCTCTGGGACCTCACCCATTCTCCAGGCCTTCTCCAAAATAAGTGCTAATGGTTCCAAGATTGCTTCAGTGAGTTCCTTAAGTACCCTAAGATGAATTTGATCAGGCCCTGCTGACTTGACTACATCTAACATAGCTAAGTATTCTTGAACGTGTTTGCTATTTTGGCTGGCGTTCCTTCCTCTTTGTTGTTACCATTAATTGTGTTTAGTATCTGGTCCCCAAGTGACGTTTTTAGTGACGACTGAAGTAAAATAGGCATTAAACACCTCAGCCTTCTTGGTGTCATCCATTATTAACTCTCCTTCCCTACTAAATAGAAGACCTACATTTTTCTTCCTCTTCCTCTTGCTTCTAATGTATTTAAAGAACCTCTTCTTCTTTTATGTCCCTTGCTAGGTATAACTCATTTTGTGTCTTAGGCTTTCTGATTTTGTCCCTACCTGTTGATTTGCTAAATATTTATTTAAAGGTAAGCAAGATCCTTGAGACCTCAAAAGGAGCTCAATTTGGGTTGTGTAGGAAAGTGTGGGTAGGTTCTCCGCAGATGACTTCATCCCCTCATTTCTCTGCTGTCTCCCCAGCTGCCTAATTAAACACTGACTCATCATCACTGGGGCATCTATCGCCTTGCTCCCTGCAGATGTAACGTCATGGCTTCTGTAGGTGCTCAGGCTAGAAGGGATCAGTGTGGTCATCTAGTTGGACTTGCTGCATAGCGCAGGACATAGAAATTCCCTCAATGATTCCTGCACTGAGTCCAGCAACTGTAGTGGAACTAGAAGGCACCTTAATTTAAGGAGTGTCTTTTAGAAAGATGGCCAGTTTTGATTTAAAGACTTCAGGTGACGGAGAATACACCACACCCCAAGGTAAGTTGTTCCAGCTGCTATTAGAATTTGTTATTTGTGTCACTGTAGTGTCTAGGAGCACTAGCCATGAACCAGGACTCCACTGAGCCAGGTATTATACAAACACAGAACAAAGGATTCACAATTACCCTCACGGTCAAGATTTGCTGCCTTATTTTCTGTCTGAATTCTTCTGAATTTAGAACAACACAGGGCCCAAATCCATCTTGGGGGGAGTGAAAGATACTCATCTGTAATCAATTGAGTTGTATCTGTTTGCACCAAGCATGGATTTTGCCCATCTTCCTCTCCCAGAACTGATGTATTCACATCAAATACACTGACTGAACACTAACTGGATTGCAGGGACGTCACTTACTTGCTCTTACAGACCAATAACTGATGGGGAATTCATGTAACCAACACATAGTTTTACTTGTTTCTGGGCTTTGCTCTGTCTGCTGTTTTTTTTTAAGAATGGACAAATTTGTTTTGGGAAAACACGTACTTCCCCAAAGCCTTTTCTCCCAACTCGAAAAAAAGAAAACTTGTATCTTGATGGAAATGGAAGAAAAGTTGGTTAATTCTCGTGTTTACGTTTTTGGTCTGGTTTTGGCCAGAACCAGAAACACGAGAATATCCATGATATTTTCATCTTAATTGCTCAATCCACCAGGTTATGACAAAGTCTGAGATGCACCGAGATTCAGCCAAAGCTTTTCTAGACCGGAATAGACAGTATCAAAGCCAAATGGAAAGTTTGATAACACATTCCTCTGTGAGTTGTTCAAGGCTTTGGGTTCCCTAGAGATGTGCAAGGACCAATTCTTTTGGGGTTCTTGTCCCTGCACCCAGCACTGTGCCATCGGGTAATTATAACATTCCTACACATAGAATGGCAACAAACGTGCCAGTGAGTGGTTAGGCCAGATGCCACCATGAGGGTCAACTGGATCCTGAAACGTGTTCAGTAAGGATCCGTTATACAGAACAGCTAGGCAGGTGGCTGGCTGAGACCAGGAGCGGCTTGAGTCTCCTGTGAACTGTGGACACATAACTTAGCACAGCTGTGTCCTGGTCTACGACTAGGGTCCCTGTGTGCTACGGTAATACACACAAATAATGGCAGCACAGCTAGCCTCCTTCTCCTGTTGTCTTCTGCAGCCCATCTCTTGCTTTAGGTGAAGATGGTGCACTTGCTGGGAGGAAAGGTCTTTTCCTGTGTGCCTGTAAAGCACCCAGCACGATGTGGTCCTGGCCGGACTGACACAGCTCTGTAACAACAACCTGTCCCACATGTCTGCTGGGTTCCCTCTCCTCAGAGACGTCTGCGACTCTCAGCATAGCTGACCCCATACTACGCAGACCCTAAGACGAGGGAGCTATTTAGCCATTGCTTTAGGGGCACACAATCCGGCCGAGAGGCTGTTTCTGAATGACTCGTGACTCTCTATTATGCATGGCATATGATTGGCCTGCCGAGTCACACGGTGCAGTATTATTTCGGCTCCCTGACTGGGAATACGCATGTCTGGTGCAAGCCGTGAAGCCCTCTCTTCCTGCACCAGTTCCCTGGGGGGAACATCTTTCTCCTACTCACAATGGGGCACGCCCAGTGGAACCACGCCGAAAGAGGCCTGCTTCCCACCCCAAACCACGTCTGCATCGAAAGGAGCCGAGCATACATTTTGCAGACCTCTTTGACAGCCCAGTTATCTCCTCTGATCCTGGCAGCCAGAGATGGGAAACAGGAAACACACCAGATGATCAACAGGTAATTAGACCGCTCAGGGGGCTGCCCATTCAAATCTGGCTTCGGTCAGGGTTGTCATTGGACACCTGTTTGGTGGCCTAACGAACTAGTGGGCGTAGCCTCTGTCCTAAATAAAACACTCCATAAAGCACCACGGTAGCTGGTATGGACTATCTTTCCATCAGCAGAGTAGCCAGCAGTTATATGGACGATGGAGACCATACCTCCCATCTCATGACTCGAGGGGGTCCCTGAAGACCATGGATGGGATACTGTGGGGGAAGCATGCTGTCCCGCTGCCCAGGATGGTTCTGTTCTGTGGATAACGAAAAGGGTCTGCTCCCAGGGCTGTCAACCTGGGCCCTCTGCCCCCAGCGGGTTAAAGGAACTAAGAAAGGCCGCACGCAGAACAAGTCACCCCGTCTGCCTGGCTCCGAGAGCCTAGCGCCGGCCGTGGAAGTTACCTATGGCGAACTCGTCAAAGGTGATTGTGGTGGAGTTCCTGCCCAGCGCATTCGTGACTGTCAAGGTCACCTTGTACTTCACGGTGGAGAAGAGCTGGAGATATCTGATGTGACACCTGTTTTTGGGGAAGGTGTCTTTCTCACAGACCAGCTCTCTGGGGCCATGCCTGCCAAAAGCAGAAAAGAAGAGAAAACAGGCGTTACCCCGAGGATCAGCACTCAGCGTGACAGGGCCATGCTGGCAACCCCCTGCAGCTTCCGCCTGGCCCTAATTATCCTGCCTCTTCTCAGCTTAGACCTGCCCTCAGCCTTGCAGAGACTCCCTGCTCCTCCATCTTCCCCCGGGCCCTCCTCTTTGGGTCAGGCCTCAGCTGCACCATCTCAGGGGTTTCCTGCCGTGTGGGGAGAACTGGGGACGGGGACAGTTGTTGGGTCTATCTTGAAGCAGACCCTGCCACGCTCCACCTCCTCACACACCCAGCCAAGAAACCTGTTGTTTTCTAGGTTTGACTCTCAGGCTGAAACTCTTCTCTGGATCCCGCTTTTCCCGTGTGCCGGGAGCCTGTGACCCGGAGTTTGAGCAGGGCCTTGCCCCAGCCTCCCGCGCTGCGGAGGGGCGGTGACTGCATCCAGCAAGAGACGGAGCTGCAGGCGCAGCCGTGGGGGCGCCTCTCAGCTTCTGCAGGGACTCTAGTCATCGCCCCTCCATGCAAAGCTGCCTCCCCGTCGTTCCGGGCCACCACGGGCTGTGCCAGCCGCGGAGCCGAAGAGGTGATTTCCTTCCAAAGGGCACGTCCCGGGCTCACGCGCTCCCTGTGACTTTAAACCATTTGGAGAGGGAATTTTGTGCTGATTGACAGCCCTGGAGCCAGAAACCCATTGATTCATCCACAGAACAAGGACAGTGGGCAGCTGCAGTGCCGCACGCCCCTGGACCCAGATTGAGATGAGCCTTTGCTGTCCATACGCAGTCAGGTTTAGAGCCAGGGTTAATCGAGATCTGGAGTGGTGTGGACTCCTCCCTGTTAGGAGTGAGGTGACAAACACATGTCACACAGACCAGCAGGTGGCCATCACATAGGAAAACAGCAGCACTTAGAGCCGAAAGGCTCCGTTCCCAATTCCCTCCTTCGCCTGGCCCGGCCAAGATGGTGCTGTTTGGGAAGGGAGCGTCCATCCTTTTGGCAGGATATAGGGACCCCACGACTCCCCCAGGGGCTCCTGCGGACATGTCGCTGTGTGATCAGCTAGGTATTGCCACGAGCAACACAGAAATGGAAGGCATTCCCCACTGTCGTGCCAGCTGCGCTCTGGTATATGATGCAGGCCAAGGGGGATTTGATGGCCCTTGGCTGAAACCGGAACATCCACCCTGTGCACAACTGGCTGCCCCTCAGAACAGCGCCCTGTGTTCTGGGACAAGCTGCTACACGGCTACCTCTGAGGTGCTCTGTGTCCGTGGTGTGAACCAGGAGGCACTCCAAAGACACTCCAGGAAGCGACTCCAGATTTACTCCAGATTTGGCCTACAGTCTGGAGAAAAAATTGCCCCCTGCAAAGAGGCGCCTCTGCCCTCCCTTCCCCTGTCCTTGGGACCCAGGCACTTACATGACGGTGATATTGAAGACGTTGGGGATGTACGTGGGGGTGGGTAGGTGCCAACTGCAGTAGAAGCCCTTGGGGTAGTTGTTGGATCGGCACATCAGCATTGGCTCCTTGGGCGAGGCTGCCGGGAAGCAGAAAGCCAGATTACTAAGGGAACGTCACGGCGACTCCTCTCCGGGCGATGGAGGGAACACGGAGAGGCGGGACGCTGCAAGAGGATTTCACGGCCGCTCTCATGCAACGGAAGCTCTGACCCAGGAGCACCTTACGGGTGAGGTCCTAATTGTGTCTACCAGCTGTTTGCCGGCCGCTAGAGTGGGCAGAACCCGCCAGGCGCAACACTCGCCCCATTAGGCCACAATCGGGAGACGTCTGGGCTGCCGTGTCAGCCTGCAGGGAGCTGAGTGCACTTCTAAGAGGTTCCCAGCACAGAGTCACGGATTCCCAGCCCAGAAGGGACTGTCATGGTCACCTAGTCTGACTTCCTGTAGAGTTCCTGTGGAGCCAAAGGAGTTCCCTGAGTTAGCTGGAGCCACACGGAGCTTTGGTCCAGAGCTGTGTGACACACGTGGCTGATGGACACCACTGCCGCACAACTCGCACACACCCTTTGGGAGGGGGCCTAGAACCTGCTGCTGCTGCTTCCAGAACAAAAGCTTCCAATGCACCAGCGAAAGGAGAGCTCCCTGAGCTGGTCGAGGGCTGAGGGGAGATAGGATTGCTCTTTATAAATACAGCAGAGGGATAAATATCAGGGAGGGAGAGGAGTTATTTAAGTTCAGCTCCAATGTGGACACAAGAACAAATGGATACAAACTGGCCATCAGGAAGTTTAGACTTGAAATTAGACAAAGGTTTCTAACCGTCAGAGGAGTGAGGTTCTGGAAGAGCCTTCCCATGGGAGCAGGGGAGGCAAAACACCTCGTTGGCTTCAAGCCTGAGCTTGGTAAGTTATGGAGGGGATGGTCTGATGGCAATTAATTTGGCAGCCTAATTTGGCAATGAACTGATCTTCGATGACTACTGGGAAGTGTGCCCAGTGACCTGTGAGGGGACGTTTGATGGGTGGGCTCTGAGTCACTACAGAGAATTCTTTCCCAGTGTCTGGCTGGTGGGTCTTGCCCACATGCTCAGCGTTTAGCTGATCGCCGTATTTGGGATCAGGAAGGAATTTCCCCGGGGCAGATTGGCAGAGACCCTGGGGAGTCTTCGCCTTCCCCCGCAGCGTGGGGCACGGGTCACTTGCTGGTGGATTCTCTGTACCTTGAACCTTTAAGCCATGAGTTGAGGACGTCAGTAATGCAGTCTTAGGCCAGGGTCTATTCCAGGAGTGGGTGGGTGAGGGTCTGTGGCCTGCGTTGTGCAGGAGGTCAGACTGGGTGATCATACTGGTCCCTTCTGGCCTTAAAGCCTCTGAGTCTATAATACTAGGTCTCTTGTCCACTCACTAGGAGGTACAGCACACAGGTAGATCGTGCACTCCAGCTTGTCTCAGCTGGACATTATTCCCATGTGCCGGGCATAACACGGGTGACACAATCCAGTGACACAGAAGAGATTCAGAGCTACCAAAAAGGGCCAATGCGAGTGTCCTGCCTCGGACAGGCCAGAGAATGTCGCTCCATGATGCCGGCCAGGGTGGGACTTCTTCCTCCTGGCTCCGTGAGATGGCAGCTTTGAGAAAGGGAGAGCCCCCAGGTCTGAGCTACCCGCATGTGATCGCTGCAGTGTTGTAGGAAGGCTGCGCGTGTGCAGAGAGGGAGGGGGCTAGTGGGAAACAGCCAGAACTCAGATTCTATTGCCCTGTTTTGGGGTTGAACCACAGTGACTGTTGGCACCCATACTCCATGGAGGGTGCCAAGGCAGGGAACATTGCACCCAATGACGCCCTGTCTGCCAATAATAGGCTGGGGTGAGTGTGTTACATGTGAGCGTGTAACCACTGGTTAATGCCTCTACTGGGGAGACGCAGGAGGTAGGCAGTGCACTGAAATTGGATGTTGTGAGGAGCAGGGTATAGACCAGGCTACAGTTCGGGTGTGCATGCCCGTGTGTGCACGTGTCCTGCCCTCATGGGTCAATCAAGCTGACACCCGTCAGCCATTATCTCACTTGGGAAGGCTGGAGACCTGGAGCAGTTACTAGCAAAGGCTTGCCCCAGATCGTCCGCCTCCCTCTTGGTGCATCATGTCTGAAATTAGATTGCAAGCGCTCTGGGGCAGGGACCTCATCTTCCCAGCCCCACACCTTACACACCTCCAGGTGGTGCCAAATCCAGCATCAGGCATGCAGCTATTAGCTCTCGCGGCCAGCGTCTGCCCCATCTGTGCTCGGGCAGCTGTCACTTGCATTAAGACCCCGTTGTGCTTATGGGATTGTACAAGGGCTGTCCTGTCAGGATAACATGGCCTAGCCCCACCCAGAGTATGTGGTGTCCCATCTGCCTCACAACACAGGGAGATCTGCAAACCAGAGAGAGCCCAAAGGAGGCAATGAATGTACCTGATGGGTTAGGGAACGTGTCCTATAAAAAGAGAGGGAGGAGCTGGGGACATGCAGCTTAGAAAAGAGGGGAAAAGCGAATGGTCTGTAGTTAACAGGAGGGGCATGGATTCCCCCAAGATAAATAGGCCAAGACAGAGGGAAACGCTAGCTACACATCGGGCTCGGTCAACATTAACTATTTGGTCAGTGGAATCATTTCCCCAAGGATGGCAGCAAGAGAAAAATCAGGGAAATGTGAGAGAGGAACTCGTGCGTGTTGGGCCAGGAGAACTGCTGTAAAATCTGGGGCTCAGTCATGGCTTCTTCAGAGGATCAGGGAAGTTTCAGATGGGAAAGATCTATGAACCCATCGTTCACCCATCTCCAGCACAATGGAGCCCTGGGCCCATGACTATGATACTACAAATAATAAAAGTTGTGTCAGTCCCCAGGATACTAGAGAGATAAGGTGGGGGAGGCAATATCTTATTGCTGAAGCTGGTCCAGTGAAAGATATTACCTTACCCACTTTGTCTCTCTGATAATAAAAGGTCAGACTAGATGAGCATATTGGTCCTTTCTGGCCCTAAAAATCTCAGAATCTGTATCTTTGCACGTCGCTGGCCTCTAAGCACTTGCCTATGTAGGTCTAGACAGCTCAGGGCTTTGCGTGGAATGTACACTTCACTATATAACTTGCCCCGATAGCAATAGAAATAGACATAGATTTCCTAGTGCTCTGTTTAGTTGATCCAAGCCCCGGGGCTCCCACCTCTTCCCTTGGGAGCAACTGCACAATTTAGTACAGCTCGCTGTCAGGAAGGTCTCTGACATGGCACAGCCCTGGCTTTTCGTCTCGGCAGGCCTGCTCATATCGCTGAGCATGACCAGAAAGAATTCCTTGCCCTCTCTGAGAAAAGTCTCTCTTCCACAAGCAAAGAAAGAGCAGCCAACACGACCTCCACTCAGCCCCAATCAACCGCCAGTCCATCGCTCCCAAGTAACCGCTGGCGGGGGTTAGATCCCCCCCTGCACATGTCAGCACTGGACTCTCACACTCCGTTCTGCTCCGGCCACCCCTAGGATACAGAGTCCAGTTCCAGGTCTGTGTCCCGAGGTTCAGAACCCACCGTGGGACTGGCCACAGCAACGGGAGAGACGCCTGGCCCACAGTGGTCACGACCTCCCCTGGCAGCTCCATTCCACTGCGACAATGGAGCTGTCAAGCAATAGGGGAACGCTTATGAGCATGGAAATCGGGAACCAGGCCTCTGCTGTGGGACTCGGTCCCACTAGGGATAGGAGACCCTGGGGTACAGAACTCCACGCAAACTGCATTGCTTCCGAGACCTCCCCCTCTACAAAACCCTCACGCACTCACACCACCACCAGGACACCAACACAGCTGCAGAGCCCTCTGCGAATCACGCTCTACCGTCCCCACGCTGGGAAGGGAGGAGGGGGGCATGCTATCCTAGTTGCTATCTGAAAATATTCAGGAAGCGTTCGGTCGCTGTGGGGATGGGGATGGACAGACCAACAGACGGAGGCAGCGCCGGTCCATGGAATGCCTGCAAGGAGGTTGGGGGTGTTGATTCGGTCTCACCCATGGGGAAATCTGGCCAGACCCATCTCCCTTTGGGGTCACCCCCCATTCTGGGATGCCTGATTCCCAGGGGTAGGCACCGTGCCTTGCACAGTGGCATCTGCAGGGCGTGACTGGGGCCCTGAATTCACACTGAGGCCGACACCCCTTCGCTGTGCCTGGCTGGGGGAATGTTGCAGCGCAGTATGGTAGCCTGGCTGGGATGCCAAGACCGGTGATGAACGTGGCTAGCGCAGCGCATGCCTCCCAGGCCTATCCATGTAGGCCTCGCCACCCCACATGCACACAGCCAGCAGCATGGCAGAACTTCATGACATCACCCGCATCGCATACGACATTACCAGCATCACGTACGACATCACCCGCCTCACGTACGACATCACCCGCATCACGTACGACATCACCAGCATGGCAGCTGATGTCACCAGCCTCACATATGATGTCACCAGCATGGCAGCACCAGCTTTTGTGACCACACACATTTAAAGCTTGACACGGATACTAAATAACCATTTTAAGCCAGGAGAGCCTTTGGGCTCCTGGTACCTGGCCCAGCCGAGTCTACACACTGCGAACGGCTCTTGCTTTCTAGAGGGTGAAACGAGGAGACCCTCCCCCGCCACGAGCAAATCGTTCCTGGTGCCGAGCCTGGTTTACAGAAGCAGCTCTGGGGGAAAGATACCCACGTGAGACTCCAGTGGCTGCTGAATGGCATTCCAGACGCCCCAGGCTGGGAGTCTGCATTACAACCCAGAGCTGAGGTGGACGCCACTGAAATTATCCCCGAGAGAAGAGGGAGAATTTGCCCTCCTACGTAGCCACTTCCCACTAAAGAGAGGGGGGAAACTGAGGTGCAGGGTCTTGACTGAGGGCACTAGCTGAACCAGGTTTCCCTACTTGCAGTCCTGAGCCCATCCTTCCCGGTGGTCTTTGGGGCATTGTGTCCGTTGGGAGAAAGCAGCCCCTGCGCACGGCCTGGACCCCTCTGAGAGCTGAACCTCAGAGAGAAAGGGAAGCCTGCTGCGGGATAAGGCATGCATCGCTCCTAATGGCTATTTCAGCCTTCAGACAACAGACGAAGGCCAGAGCCCAGGGCAGGAGCCTCACGGTTAAATCACTCAAGCAGCCCCTTTGCAGAAAAACCGTTCAGATAATCACAAGGCTGCAGACGGTGCCAAATTCCCCACCTCTCCTGCCAGACCCGTAACCCCTTCCCTGCTGCATGGAGGTCAGCCCATAGAACCAGCGCGGCAGCACCCAGCTGGCTCTATGGTTGTATGCCATCTGTCTTTGAATCCCACCAGGGCTGGAAACAACCACCAGGCTGAAAACAGGTGGCCCCCTAAGTACGCACCTGATGAAGTGCTTAAGGAAGAGGGGATGGGCGGGGGGGGGGCCAAGGACCAGTCTGTTGTATCTCAAAGCTACCACATGGTGGTAGTGGTTCATCACAACGCTGGTCTTGGGTGCCACGGGCAGGCTCAAAATCAAACACACAGGCCCACAGACTGGGGAACCAGGGGGCTGGCAGTGCCTGCTGTGGGGGTGTGTGGTAATGGAGACGGGTTGTATTAAGGGGCTGGCGGGGGGACATCATGACCAGTGCAGAGTGCAGATATTTGGGGTATCAGAGGCCTCCTCTGCCATTGCCCCCTGCATCAAGGGGTGCAGGACACAGCTCCAGAAACGTGCCGGGCCCTTGGGAGCCTGCCTGCAGCTGGATACAACGTGAATTCTCCCCGTTCCTCCCTGGCAGAAAAAACACAGAGGGATCCTTTGCCAAGCATTAATCCTCGGCTCACCTCAGCCTAACGGAGAGGCCCACACGCTACCTACACCACCCTGGAAGGCTGCCTCGCCTGCAAAATATCTTTAATTAATCTCTAACTAGTCTTTAATTAGCCCAATTGAAGATTATTTATCTCCTTTGTCCCTGCCGCACGCCTTGTAAATTGGATCTGGCTATCAGCGATCATCGCTAATTCCCCCACGCCCTGAAGACGGTTGGCATTTCGCCGCCTGGGTTTAGAACTTTAGTTCTGCTCTTCAGCGAGAAGGGAGGGCGTATGAACCGCCTCGCTGCTGCATTATTGCTCGACAGCTTCAGAAGGATTGTTTCTATATCATCCCCCTTGAAAGTCCCCCTCTCTCTGCCTGCATGAGCACAGTGTGCAAAGAAGGAGGAAGGATAGATGTGTACGGGGATGGATGGATAGAGAGAGACAGAGAGATGTACATCGGCTTGGTTACACAGATAGACAGTTATTGCCTGGCTATATTAGATTTCAAGTTCATTTAGTTCAGTGTCTTCCTACCAACAGTATTCAGTACCATCTGCTTCAAAGGTGGGTGGTAAGCCCTGTCTAGCACTAGGGAGTGGCCTGCCAGAGGGCATTTCCTCCTAAACTCCCGTCATTTAGAGGTCAGCTCATGCCCTGAAATGGGAAGGGTTATGTTGAGTGTTCAAAACGTTTGTTAATTTTTAACAAAATCGTTACTATCGCAATCCGGCTATCTTTGTTTTCGCATGTCCCGCCCATCTCTGAATCCTGCTCAGCTCTTGGCTTCAGTGAGATACTGTGGCAATGAGTTCCGTAGACTAAGGGCGTGTTGTATGGCAAATCACTTCCTTTTGTCAGTTTTAAATTTGCTGGCATAGCAAATCACCTGTCATGGCCTTGAGAGTTCTGCTACACGGGAAATAAAAATAGAGCCAAGTGTTCAGTTGGGGAAATGATAGCCCGTGTAACTTTTGCTGCATACCTTCTGCTTCACAGCACAGAAGGCGCATGGCTGAATTAACGCAAATACCTTAATACAGCAGATAAGACTTTATTTTCTGTTTTTAAGCTAGGAGAGGAGCAACAAACTTTTGGAGCATCCTCTGGGCTTGGCAGCAGGTGGTATTTTGGCAAGGTCAGTGAGCAAAAAAGACTGACGTCAAAGACAATGAAACAAGACCAGTAACCCATCTTTGCAACCAAAGGGATATTTCCATATGAAATGCTGTGGCTGCACAGTGTGCAGATGTACTTCCTTTTCTGATATCTGAGAAGGAAGCAAAGTACATTGGCCTGAATGGTACATACAGCTGTCTGTCTTTGAACTCCTGTCTGTCCCAGAAAGCTCTGCATTTAAGAAGGCACTGTGGTCCAGGGCTAGGTCCGGACTGGGATTCGGAAGACCTGGGTTCTATACAGGGCGCTACCACTGTTCTGCTGGGTGACCTTGGGCAAACTGCTTCAGCATCTTGTGCCTCAGTTTTCCATATCTGTAAAATGGGGATGATGAGAATCATAGCGGCCTTCTTTGTAAAAAACTTTGGATGAAAAGTGTTATATTATTATAAGTAAGGCAAGAAGCAGAGCATCGAGTTAGGGTAACCAGATAGCAAGTGTGAAAAATCGGGACAGGGAGTGGAGGATAATAGGCGGCTACATAAGACAAAGCCCCAAATATCAGGATTGTCCCTATTAAATCAGGCCATCTGGTCACCCTGACAGTACACAATCCATCCACGGTAGATTCCCTCACAGAAGATTACATCAGCCTGTGGAACTTGCTGCACTGGAAACGACTGAGGCCCAGGTGTTTAGGGAGATCCCAAAGAGGCATCATTGGACACCTTTGTGAATTAAAATGAGCATCGGCAGAGCTGCCAGCGAGCATAAAATTACAGGGGCGATCGACCTGCCTGTGTCCGGCTAGGCTGTGATCAGAGATAGATCCTCCCTCTGGTGTAACCAAGGACAGCGAGGGGCAGTGTGTGTCTGTTGGGGGGTGGGGGGACGGAGGGGTCACGTCTTCCTCTGAAGCATCCCACATTATTGAAGAAAAGGATACTGGACTAGATGGAGCGCTGGTCCATGGCAACGTGCCAGGAGGAGGGAGATCAGAGCACGCAGTGCATTGGTCTGTGGTGGTGTGGCAGGAGGGAAACTGGACCAGGTGAGGTGCCGGTCCGTGGGGTGCAGCAGGAGGAGAGATATCAGGCTGTGTGGAGCGCCAGTACATGGTAAAGTGCTCGGAGGAGGGATAATGCACCAGGTGGCATGCCAGGTCCATGGCAGAGTGCAGGAGGAGGGATACCGGGCCAGGCAGAGTGCCGATTCGTGGCGTTGCGTCAGTTGCTGTGTCCAGGCCCCCACTCCTGGTTTCCATTGACAGCACTGAGCGGTTCTGAGCTCCCTCGCTACCTCTCCTGTAGTCTCCAGCCCCCCTTTCTGGAGGGGAAGGGGGGGCTTCCAAGGGCCCCCTGCAAAATCCCAGCGAGCCCCTTGCCTCAAGCTGGCAGAGCTCATCGGCCCAGCCCATGCTCTTAAAGAGAGAAAACAAAGCAGCACGCTGGGATCAATACGGGGCTCCTGGATGCTGTCGCTGGAGACGGGCCAGGCTGCCAGGCCGCTGGAGAGACAAAGGCAGGAGGGGAAAGAAAGCCATCAAGGGAACGCTGAAGATTCTCTGCACCGAGGCTCCGTCGATCCTTGGGCTGCCCCCCCAGACGCAGAACAGCGTGCCCCTGGGGTTGCTTGGGGAACTGCTGTCAGGACCACGGCCTGGTGCAAAGCAGAGGGGTGAGGAGGGAGTGTGGGGAAATGTTTCCCATGCCCTACCCAGCAGGAGTGGGAATGACAAGAACATACAGAACAGGAGCGGCACATGCCCCATTCCCGCTGCCACACGCCCCAGGTACCCCACTGCCACGTTCTCACCAGCTGCACCACTGTCACAGGACTAGTCCAGCCATGACATGGGTGTTGCAGAAAGTGGCAGGGTGAGGCTCTGGACAGAACAACCCCCCTCCCCCCCACATCTGTCTGCCTGCAAAGCTCAGGGCTCGGGGTTTTGTTTAACCCCTTGGGGTTAGAAAAGGGACAACTGTGATCCCCTCAACTCCCCACAAAGCTTTCTGGGATTTGTTCCCACCCTTCCCTCGTGAATATCAGCTCCAGTCACCCACACCCTGCACTTATTTACTCCCACTTGCTTACGCAGTGCTTCAGCCTTGACTGGACCCTCAGCCAACGGCTGAATTTGCCCTTTGAGGTCTTGCCTTCGTGCCCCAAGCCCCACAGGTATCTGGATCCTCCTGAACCCCTGGGACATCAGTGCAGCTCAGCTGCTTGCTGGGAGGCGGACTGAGGCTAGGGATGTTCCCTCCTGCTCTGGTTGTCTTTGGACAAAGATGGGGGTCACGTGGGTGTTGCCACCCCAGTTGGAAGCCCTGTCCCGAGACACCGCTGTGTCTGGCTCCCTATGTCCTGCACAGAGCCCGTGATCTGCCCGGGATCTCATCCCTCACCACCACTCCCTCACCCCCTCTTCTCTGCCCTCTCTACGAAGCTCTCATTACGGGGGGTGACATTTCCTGCAATGGTTCTCGTCTTCTCTAACCACTCCCCTTTTAATGCATGGATCTGGCCCTGGCTCTCTCAGTCCTCCTCCTTCACAGCTGCCCTGTGTTTCCCCAACGCCGTCCCTTTGTCTCCTGCCCTGCCTTTCGCATCCCTGCTGGGTTCTGTGGTGCCCGGCGGCTCTTTTCGGGCAGGGTTTGGACGACTCCCAGCCTCATTCCCGCCCCACGTCTACACGCGGGGTTCCCCAACCCACGCTGCATCCCAGCCAACTCCTCAAACACCCACTCACAGCTGGGATCCAATGGCTGGTGTCTTGTTCCTTCCCCTCCATGTTTCGTAGCCAATGACATTATGATCACTAAATCCATCCCTGGCTGCCCTCCAGCTCCTCCGACCTTGTTTGTCCTACTGATTGATTTCCCGTTATAAGGCCCAGTTCTTTCCTGGCGACAGCCTCTCCCGCCCTGCAGCCAGTGGGGTGCCGGGAGCTAGAAACCAACTAACCAGGGCAGCCCCCAGCCCACTGGGTCCAGGAAAGCCTATAACCTGCTTGGCTGGTGAACCTGCGTGCCTTTCTCCTCAGTGTACGGGAGTTGACCTTTCCCGCCCTCCTTAATCTGCAGTAAATATTTACTTCTCTGCCTTTGCTTCCTGTCCAAGAGATGGAGAAATTCACACAGCTCAAGATCAGCTGTGCTAGCCACTGCCTCTGTGCACGGAGCTCCTGTGCTTTCAGTCTGTTTACCAGCCTCTCAGTCACGAACGCACCCACATACCCTCTGAAACCTCTGCGGGTTTGATCTCCTGGTCAATGTCTGGGTTTAACCGAGTCTCTGCTACTCGTGTCACACTTCAGCCTTCTCTGTTCTTATCCAACTGTCCTGTCGCAAAAGCTCCTGGTGTTTGCAAAGCAAATACAGAGCCAATTTCATCCCTGCTACAGAGGAGTCATCTGAGTTATTCCAGTTTTGCGTTCTGGCCATTTAGCATTTCCTCCCCGACTTTCCCCATGGGATGCACTAATCACAAGGCTTGCCGTGCTCAGCCTTTCTCCGTCAGTTACCTGCACAGGTGATTTTCTTTCTAGAGGGCAGCATCTCTCCCATGCTGCAAGAGACACACAATCCAAGCTGTGTAGAAAGCCAACACCGCCATGGCCTGCCACATGCACCATATTCAGATGGAAGGATCCAAAACATGGTAGGAATTCACAGTTTAAAAACTCTACACCGTTAAAATCATACTTGTCTTTAAAATGTTTGGCATAAACAAAATTCACTATTATTTGTAAGAGAGTAATACTTACAGGGCCTGCTCTGCTAGGTGCTGATAAGCGGCAGTCCCTGCCCCAGACAGCTTACATTATAAAAGGATCAGAGACACAAAGGAAGGAACATCAGGTTTACAGATAAGTGACTTGACCAAGGTCACAGAACAGTTCAGTGGCAAAGCCAAGGCCAAACCTCAGGTCTCCTCATCCTACAGCAATTCACTATCCATTGGACCATCCTGCCAACCAACAGATGATGAAGTGCTGTCAACTAAAGATGTCTGCATGAATTTGGATGGGGCAAATCCTCAGCATTTGTGGTCATTTGTGTTTATCATCCTAAATGAATCCCTGCCCCATATGGCACGTCGGATGCAGCATTTTGCTCATTACACAGTTCATCCGTAAAATAATTTTCCAGCGTTTGGGCTGCCTTCTCCCTTGCTCTGCATTTTGTGTAGTCACTCACACCAGTGCAATGACTGTGTGAAATGTTGCCATTCTGCGTTGGTGGCGCTGGTGTGAAAGGACTCATTTCATGTGATGCTACACAATGAAGAATAAGATCCTGTAGGGAGAGATTAATCGACTAACAGATTTTTGTCTCCCTCCATCTGTAAAACCCCACTGCACCCTCCATCTCAAAACCCTTGAGCCCCACTGTGCAAGGAGAAAACATAACCAATCCATTTGAGAAACCACTAAAAATTATCTACAGTAGCTTTTCCTCGTCCTGATGGTCATGAGATAATGGACATTAAAATCATGGCATTTTTATACATAGAAAAGCTGTTTTAGGTCATTTTTAGAGGTTTCTGAAATGGATCAGTTATAATTTTTCTTGCCTGCTGAGAACTTAATGTACTAAAAATGCCTGATTCCACAGGTGGAAGGATACGAAAAATAGTACCAATAAAAGGATTAAAGGCTCTCTAAGATGTTTCTGTAAGTGGCTTATTCCTTTTATCACATGTAGCACATACAGAAACCAGGATGACAAGGGATTTAATTGACATGAGTTTGAGATGACCTGCATAACCCATCATCCATAACTCTAGCCAGTAAAACCTTTATAATGCGAGGTACCATCACGTATTTCCTCCAGGAACAAACATTACACATTGTGCGTTTGTGTGCGATGAAACTACATAGATCTCAGCCTCCTCCAGGCCTCACTGTAGATTGTTTACATAGGGCTGCACTCACAAAGCCGGCTTAGCCAGCTACCGAAAGCTTTTCATGGAAAAGAGCGATCCCTCCTGCCCCCTTAAGTAGGAATGAGGTGGCATGGATAAAGCTCCAACTTCTAGAACAGCCCCCGGGAAGCTACTGTGGATGGGCATAATTTAAGAGTGTTGAATTAAGCTCAGCTGGGCTTGGGATCTGTGCCTTTCCTCCCCTCGATAGCCGCGCTTGTCACTGCAGAAAACTTGTGCTATTTAATGCAGCTTTTCTGAAAACTGTCCGTTTCTAGCGGGCCACTGGGAAATAAAAACGATGAATAAATCATATTTCTACAGCTGATAATGGGAGCATCTGTACAAACAGGAAGGGGTTCTCACTAAAATCTGCCTGCAAACCTCAGCTCTGGTGCAGCTGCCACGGAATCATAGACTCGTAGAAGATCAGGGCTGGAAGGGACCTCAGGAGGTATCTAGTCCCACCTCCTGCTCAAAGCAGGACACCTCAATAAAAAATGAAACAACAATTAATACTCATGTTCATGTACACAGCACCTTCCACTGAAACATCTGAAAGAGTTTTCTGGAGGGGGTCAGTCTGAATGGGCAGAGGTGGGAACCAAACACTCCACATGCCTAGATTTTGGTTTTGGTTACCCTGGTGTAATCTGCTAGATTGCATATTGCAGAGTGACTTTCAGTCCTCTGGTGCATGCATGGAGGATGGCAGCTTGGCTGAAGTGAAGATGAGCATGCTCCAGGGTTAATGGGACACCGGGGCGGCGGCGGGCTAATGTGGTGATTAGCATTGTGTCATTTACGAACGTTGACTTTACTTACGATCTTCTGGCTTCGCAGGGCCCGTGTTAGAAGGAAATGCACTTTTGCAGCTAAGGTAACAACGTTAGTTTCAGTGGAATTTTCTAGGCTTTTAAAGATAATGCAACGCATGTAAATGGTGAGGGGAGCCAAGGCTCCAGGGATGGAGAGGAAGGATTGCCCAGTGGTTACAGCTCTGGCTTGGGGACCTCAAGAGATGTGGTGTCAATTCCCTGCTCCACACTGACTCTCTGGGTGAATTTGGACATGTCAAAAAGGAAGCTAACAAGAAGCGGAAGCTTGGTTAGATGACTAGGGAGGAGTATAAAGATACCGCTCTAGCCTGCAAGGGTGAAATCAGGAAGGCCAAAGCACAATGGGAGCTGCAGCTAGCAAGGGACTGAAGGGTAACGAAAAGGGTTTCTACAGGTCTGTTAGTAACAAGAAGGAGGCCAGGGAAAGTGTGGGCCTCTTACTGAATGGGGGAGGTGACCTACTGGCAGATGATGTGGGAAAAGCTGAGGTACTCAATGTCTTTTTTGCCTCTGTCTTCACAGACAAGGTCAGCTCCCAGACGACTGCACTGGGCAGCACAGAACGGGGAGGTGTGAGCAGCCCTTGGTGCTGAAAGAAGAGGTTCAGGACTATTTAGAAAAGCTGGCCATGCACAAGCCCAGGGGGCCGGATGCAACACACCTGAGGGTGCGGAGGGAGTTGGTTGATGTGACTGCAGAGCCATTGGCCATTATCTTTGAAAACTCGTGGTGATCGGGGGAGGCCCTGGACAATTGGAAAAAGGCAAACATAGTGCCCATCTTCACAAAAGGAAAGGAGGAGCAGGGAATTACAGATAGGTCAGCCTCATCTCCGTCCCCAGAAATATCATGCAGCAAGTCCTCAAGGAATATATTTTGAGGCACTTGGAAGAGAGGAAGGTGATCAGGGACAGTTGGCATGGATTCACCAAGGGCAAGTCATGCCTGACCAACCTGATTGCCTTCTATGCTGAGGTGACTGGCTCTGTGGATGTGGAGGAAGTAGTGGATGTGATCTATCTTGACTTCAGCACAGTATTCTTGCCAGTGAGTTACAGAAGTATGGGTTGGCTGAATGGACTATAAGGTGGATAGAGAGCTGGGTAGATCATTGGGCTTAACGGGTAGTGATCAACAGCTCGATGTCTAGTTGGCAGCCGATAAGAAGTAGAGTGCCCAGGGGTCGGTCCTGGGGCTGATTTTGTTCAACATCTTCATTAATGATCTGGAGGACGGTGTACATTGCACCCTCGGCACGTTTGCAGATGACACTAAGCTAGGGGGAGTGGTAGATACCCAGGAAGGGAGGGATAGGATACAGCAGAACCTAAACAAATTGGAGGATTGGGCCAAAAGAAATCTGATGAGGTTCAACAAGTAGAGTCCTACTTAGACGGAACTTAGGACGGAAGAATCCCATGCACAGCTACAGACCAGGACTGACAGGCTAGGCAGCAGTTCTACAGAAAAGAACCTGGGGGTTACAGTGGATAAGAAGCTGGGTAGGAGTCAGCAGTGTGCCCTGGTTGCCAAAAAGCTAACTGTATATTGGGCTGCATTAGTAGAAGCATTGCCAGCAGATGGAGGTAAGTGATTATTCCTCTCTATTCAGCATTGGTGAGGCTGCATTGGAGTATTGTGTCCCATTTTGGGCGCCCCATTAAAAAAAGGATGTGGACAAGTTGGAGAGAGTCCAGCAAAGGACAGAAAAAATGATGAGGGGGCTGGAGCACAAGACTTATGAGGAGAGGCTGAGGGAACTGGGCTTGTTTAGCCTGCAAAAGAGAAGAATGAGGGGGGATTTGATAGCAGCCTTCAGCTACCTGAAAGGGGGTTCCAGGGAGGATGGAGCGAGGCTGTTCTCAGTGGTGGCAGATGACAGAACAAGGAGCAAAGGTCTCAAGTTGCAGCAGGGGAGGTCTAGGTTGGATATTAGGAAAAACTTTGCCACTAGGCGGGTGGTGAAGCACTGGAATGGGTTACCTGGGGAGGGGTGGAATCTCCATCCTTAGAGGTTTTTAAGCTGCGGCTTGACAAAGCCCTGGCTGGGATGATTTAGCTGAGGTTAGTCCTGCTTTGAGCAGGGGGTTGGACTAGATACCTCCTGAGGTCCCTTCCAAGCCTCATCTTCTCTGATTCTAATTCAATCACTCTAGCTACAAAGCTGTTAGCAGTGCTGCCTGTCGCATGGGGAGGCTGGGAGGATAAATATGACAGGCTCGGGTACTTTGGGGACTTCTATAAACCCTTTAGACAGATGGCGAGACAGACGACACCCTGGAGAAAGAGGAGCAGGTATGATCATTTCATTGGCTGTGCTCCTAAGACCCGCAATCAATAATCCTAAACCCTAGTTAGCGACCTTCTTGCCCCAACCCACAGTCCCTCATCCACTGCTCCAACAGTTTCTTCTTGTGCGTTATTCCTTATTCTATTAATATACAACAGATTTGTTGTTGATTCGTACAGTGTAAATAGCAGGACACGCCAAAACCGAAATACCTATTTCCTTCCAGATCTGTGGATCAGTCCATCTACTATGGATTTATGCCTCTATTCTGCTCAGATTCCCAAGGGGGGGGAGCATGTTAGTGGTGTGTCACCCTTCGGTTTTGAGTTGATTTCCAAATCTGAAAAAACCAGGCGTCTTCTGGAAGGAGCTGAATAATAGTGTCGACTCAGCAGAAGATAAGTTTCTTACAGGGCCTGTTCCAAAACACTCATAACTTACAGACCAAGCAAAGGATTCGCTCTTGCCCTTTCAGGAAATTCACACTGAGCTCCCAGAGTAAATGCTGTACGTCTGGGGAGAAGATAGTGTATTACTCAAGACACAGCACGAGACTGAAATCCCTGCTTTAAGCACAAATCTCAATGCAACCTCGCTGCCGTAAACGCTGCTTCTCGGGAGGAAAATCCGATGATGGATTTGCTCTCCTTCGTTTCGCCACTGAGCCAACAGTATTCAACGCAGCCCGTCTCGGAGTCAGAGCGAGTGGCGCTGTAAACCACTGGCCCAGCTTCTGAGCGCTCCTGGGAGTTCAAGCCGTTCGCGGAAAAGTCTGCTCAGCAAAGAGAGGGAAGCGAGTCAACAATCGCAGCACGCGGCCAATGACATCGCCTTGCTGGACGAACTCACCTTGCACCTTCAGTCATCGCTTGCAAGCTTCCTAAACAAAGTCCATAGCACCTGGCCTACAGATATCCTGAGTGAAGACCAAGAGCCAAAATCTGGGTACTGCTAATGGTACGTCTGGCATAACAGCCAATGGAAACACAGTTGATGCCGTTGAAGAATTAGTTTACCTGGGCTGCAAGCAGTCTTCCAGTGCGTGGTGCCAACCTAACATCATGCAGACGATAGGACTTGCGGCCTCTGCAATACAATCCTTCCAGGAGGTTTGACGCCAGCAAAACTGGCCGATGGCACCAAAGTCCAGCTTTTCCAATCATGTATTATGCCCATTCTTCTGTACGGCTGTGAAACCTGGGCTCTACTTCAGGATGTTATCCAGTGCCTGGAGGCATCCCACATGCGTTGTCAAAGGCAACTATTATGCATAAACTGGTTTGATTTTGTCAGAAACAGCGAAGTGGCCTCCAAAACTTAACTCACTAGCAGAAAAAGACATCATCTGCCCTCGTCGGTCCTCACTATTCGGACACTTGGCCCATGTGGACAGCTTTGTCCAAGCCCGGAGTGATTAAGTATCACTGAGCATACTCTCTAGTCATTGGCCACCACCAAACTGGAAGAGACTACCCAGTCGTCCATAGCTAACCTGGCTGCAACAAACTGGCGACAGCTCACCTGCCAGTAAGCAGATGCGAATGGGACATAGCCATTGGTAGAGGCCATAGGGGACTGTCGCAATGGACTAATGAAAGGAACCCTAACGCATGAGAGCCCAAACCAGAGAGAGACGAAGCAGGCTGCTCCCTATATCAGCGAGACCCAGCTCAGCCACTTCACTCTAGGCTGGCCCTGTGCAGACTGACTCTTGCGGGGTCCACGTCACGCTCATCCCAGCAGAGCGGGACCCGGAAACCCTTTACTATCTTAAAGGGACAGCTTGTAATTTTAACACAGTTTTCAGTAAACCCCCCCATTTCTCCCGACATTCAGTAGGAAGAGGAGCTGTGGCAGAGGGTGGAAAAGGCAGGTCAGGACTTGTGGCTCCTTGGTAAGGAGAAGGGAGCAGAATGAAATGGTCCCCATCCTGAAAGCCACCACGGCCAGCAGGAAGAAAAGGGCCTGTGGTCCGTGAGGGAGCATGTGCCCAGAGCTTCCCAACACGCGTTCCCTGGTCAGAGGAGCTCGCCTAGCCAAGCGCGGGGTGATGGGCCGAGGAGAGGGATGGCCAGGGTGCTAGAAGAAGGGATTGGTGGATCGGGTGGGTTTTGAGGAGGCTGAGAGAGGTCCGGCTAGGGTGGCAGGATGGGGCCAGCGATGACTAAGGCAGCGGTGGCGCTGGGTGTCTGTGCTGGGGTGCCACCTCGTTTCATGGATCTGGGCACCGGGTGGGTGAGGAGTGCGGAAAGTCTCCTGGAATCAGGACTGACCTGGCAATTCCCTGCTGAGGGGAGGTACTGCGGGCGCTTAACTGCTGGCCCTGACGAAGGCGACCCAGGGCAGGGGAGAATAACCAGCCTCCGAGCTCCCTCCCTCCGTGCACAGCACGAAGTACCTGGCAGCTGGCATCACCTGTCATTCCCACGACTCTCCCCTCTGCCCAGGCACGTGCCTCTCTCCTGCCCACCTGGGCTGCGTGGGAGGATGCTCCGGGTCACAGCTCCCAGCCCAGCAAATATGTTGCGAGAGCCCACAAGGGAGGATGGATTCAGGGCTTAGGAGGCTACCCAGATGCCCACTCTGAGAGGTGGGAAGCCTGTGCGCTGGCCCCTTCCCTGGGCACTCAGCCTGGGCAGCTAACACGGTTCTTAACACGCATGCCTGGCGAATTCTCTCTGAGCCAAGTTCAGCAGAGACAAGGACAGAGACAGAGCAGCAGGGAAGAGGGCCCTGGGGAGGGGACGAGGGGCTGCCCACCCTGCCCGGTGTGAAGCGACCTTTGGGAATTCACGACACTAAACCTGGACACAAACACCAAGCCGGCGAGATGCCGTCGCAGGGGAGACGCTTCCATGGATCCCGGGGCACAACCTGCTTGGGCTGGGTTCATGGTAGCACACAGCTGCTTTGCCTGCCTCATCTCTGATCCCACACTGATACACAGCCACCTCTAGGGAGGAACGTGCAACCTATTCCAGCATGAACAGCGGCCCGGTTCTACTTCCTCTGACTTCTCATCAGCCCGCAATTTAGGACAGGAAGTGAAGAACAGTGCATCCAGACGGAACTGGTAGCAGGCAGAATATCGTGTCCTGAGCTGAAGTTTGGCCCCGACTCTGGGGTAAACACCCCAAACTCTGCAAAACCAAAGGGCCTTTCACGTGACCTTTAGCGACTCCCAAGCGAAGAGGAGACGGGGCCGGCTTCTCACGCCAAAGCCATATAATGCACAGAAAAATGCCACGCCGGGAGCCACGCCTGGCAAGGGGGTGGCTCGTCGGCTCCTGCTAAGCGTCTGAGGAATCTGACCAGCCCCATCTTGACAGGACTCAAAGGGCAGTTTGCGCTGAGAGGGGATTAAATAGCGACTCAGTGGCCAGGATTACTGGGGTAAATAAGACACTGGAATAAACCAAGCCCAGCTGTGTCCAGTCTGAGCCACAGCAGCGGGCAGGGAGGCAGAGAGCTTTGAGCTGTACTCAGCAGTGTGGAGAGGCCCCAGCCGAGAGCGGCGGCCCACATGCTAGGGGCAGGACACACGCCTAGAGAGAAGGGGGCCTGTGCCCTGATGCGCTTACATTCCAGATCCACAAAACCTGGCGGAAAGGATGATCTGCCCTCTCCATTTCACAGAGGGGACCTGAGAGATCAGGGCTGCGCCGGGAGGGCTTTAGCGGAGCTGGGATTGGAGGTCCCAGCACCCCGAGCCCATCACCCCTCCTCTCCCGAGCGGCTGGGATCTAGATTTACACAGAAAGGATGGAGGATGCCAGATCAGCGGTTCATACGCAGCCCAGCGCAGCACCGACCAAAGGTTATCACCAGCTGGCAGCTGTGCGGGGGCCTGTGGGAAACGAGTCTGCCAGGCCCCCGTCCAGCTCCTGGAGGCTGCACCCCGACCCCTCCCACACCCCACGGGGAGGCACGTTGGCAGGGGCGGGGTTGCAGGACACTGCCATTGGAGAGCAACCCCCCCAGCCCCCGCCCAGCCAGACAGGGGCATTTCGTTGGCATGGAAATTCACTTTAAAAAAGAAAAGAACAAAACCATCCCCCCCATTAGGTTCTCACCAGCCAGCTGGATCCAGGGCAAACCAGCTCATCCAGGCCCGAGCCTGATCTCACCTGTGGCTCTGAGCTCTCTGCAGCCACGCTCTTCGCTCTGCCAGCAGCTGCCGTATCGAATGCAAACGAACGTCCGACCTGGGGGCGTAGCACCGCACACTCCCACAAGCGCCCATCTCCCCTCCAGCCACCGCTCCACCACCTCTAGAGCGGGAGGCCGCCTTCACCAACCCACATCCCGATCCCCCCAGCGACCCGCGTGGACGGGGTGGCAGACGGATGGCTTCCGGGCCAGAGAAGAAAAAAGCACAAATACACAAGAGGTGGAATAGGACCCACCTCCCTCACTGACCATTGCCCCAGCCCTGCCTCCCCCCTTGAATCTCTCCCTGCCCAGGACCTGTGCCCCCATGAGCAGGGCTCCAGCTCTTGCCTTTCACACCAGCTGAAGACTGGCAGCCTGGCCCATTCTCACGACATTGGATGTTTTTTCCCAGACCTAAGCGCCTGGATTCATGGGATCAGGCGGGCCACGCAGCTGCGTTATGTTTTTAGCTCTCTGGTTCACCGGGTAAAGCTTGAATACGTGACTCGCTCTAAAGGCTCAGACAGCAGAAGGCAAAGAAAATGTGGCTCCAATTAACACCCCAGCCCCCAAATCTCATGATTTTTTTGCCGACCCCATGATTTCTTGAGGCTTGACTCAAGTTTCTGAACGTGGGGCTGGCAAGAGTGGGCCCAGTCCTTGCAATTTAGGCCCTGAGAAACAAATGGCTCGGGGCAGGGGGTTAGACCCACAGAAATCTGGCAAATGACCTGTGAGAGGCCTTCTAATACCTCTCAGCCACGGGCACGAGTGCTGCCCGCCGCTCGCAGGGCCACGTGGCTGGCGATACAGCAATGCACACAGCTGGGAGCCCAGCAGGGTTTCCCTGCGGTGGCGGGTGACTCCACCCGTCACTGTGCCCCTAGTCGGCGAGCTGCCTGCACACGGTGCCCCGGCGGGAAGCAACGCTGGCCGCGCTTTGTTTGCCAGCTGCCCTCCTGACCTTGCATCGATCCCGCCCCCCGCCCCCCAATTTAACATAGCTCCTTCCCTGCTCTGCTCCCTCCTGGGGCTTGTCTGTCCCTCTGGCTGGCCTCTCCTCTGTGTTCGGGCCATGACGGATGGGAGGTCAGCTCTCGCCTGTCAAAAAGGCACCGGGGGTTCCTAGTTTGTCACATCTCACTTGAAGAGCAAAGAGAGGCTTATTCCCCTTTGCTGCCAGGGCTGCACTCAGCCTGGTGTCTAGGGCTGAGCTGTGGGCCTCTTGCCTTGCCCCCTTTCAGCCCCTGTCCTAAGCTGCTGCAGGCTAAATTCTGCTCCTGTGCACGCCATGTGTTTGCACAGGCCAGCTGGAACGTCAGGAGGAGCCCTCCGCTGATGCCCCAGACGGACCGAAGCCCGGCTCTGCCAAGCTCAACCGAGCAAGCGCAGCAGATCTTTGTTCCTCAAGGCGGCAGCTCTGACTGATGTGTTCACAGAGCAGAGCAGTTGGGTGAGACGGAGCCACCCTGCAGTCACCTTTCCCGGGAGACCCAGGCTAGTTTGCCACCATTCCGTGCCTCAGTCTTCCTGGCTGTAAAATGGAGCTGAAAATACTTTCGCACTTCACGGTAACGCTGCTAAATAAAAGAAACTTGCAGCCTTCCTTGTCTCTCGATCTCTGAAAGGTCTCCCCTTTGTGCACACTATGGCTTTCCAGTGACCAGGGTTCTCCTGAGACCCTGGGCTTTGCTTCCTGCCGTCCCCCTGGCTCCCACCTTCTCAGTAGCACGGATTAAGTGCTACGTGAAGTGCTGCCTACGTAGACGGAGAACGCGCAACCTGACGGGGTGTTACTGCTTGTTCCCAGGGTAGGCGTGGGAACCGCTGTCCCAGACACATCTCAGCATCCGTGGGCCTCGTGGCCAAAGCTGTGGAGAGCTTCATGTGAAGAGCGGAGCAGAGGGAGCTGCGGGTCCTGCACTGCCCAAGAACTAAGTTACGTATCTGAGCTCCATCTACTGACAGAGTATCTGTTAACTGATTACTTACACCTAGACCAACAGGTCTCTTTTATAGAGCACTCCTGGAACAGAAGCAAGTTTTCAGGAGGGATTCGAAAGAAGGGAGCGTCTGCTCTATTCTGCTTGGAGCCCAGAGTGGCGAAGGAGTGAAGGGAGGGATCTTTATTTAGATCTTAATTAAGCTGGAATTTCAGAGGGCTCCTGACAAATCGGACTGCCTCACGAGAACCACAACCTTCAGGCAATTACAAAGCAGATTTCCCTGTGAGAAACCTTACTTCTTCCTAGCTCCTGGCACCAGCAAGGCGGAGCGCAGGGAAATTTACGCCCCACAAACTGCCTTCCTGCCTGCTCCGCTAATCTCAATCTAGCTTCCAAGGAGACAATCAATTCTTCTCGCTGCTCCAGATGCATATGACAGGGGAAAATACCAGGGATAATGAGACACAACAGGGGCCGTCTGTAAGAGCCATGTATTGTCAGGAAAGCTGTCCCACCAGAACGCCTGGAAATTGTATATTTATCCAGGGGGATCCTCTAGAGAGGTGACACCACCAGTTTGTCATGCAGTGAGCACAGGGCCACCAAGGATATTAGCATAGCATCTGCCTCTCCTCACGGTAGGGTACGCCGTAACTGGCCACCCTCCAAGCAGGGTCCTTCTCTTGGGCTCTCCTTCACCGCCTGAGGCCCGCAGAGGGATTTCCACTCTGCTTTCTCTGCCAGCCAGGGAAGAAGGAGGGGTGTTTGCGTGCTGTACGTTTCGCCCCCCAGAAGGAACCAAACCCAAAGACATAGGGTGGGGAGGCTCGGAACAGTTTGGAAAACAGTAATTACAGACGCCCCGTGAGAAAGGCGGGGTTGGAGCTGGACGAGTCTCATGAAGCAGCCTGTTTCAGCTGTCTAAACCTCGGCCACCTTCCGCGCCTCGCCCGCTGCTGTTTGTACCGAAATGCTGCATACGCCCAGCCGCACCATCCCCAGGCCATGGGGGGTTATCTGCACTAAGCGCCTGGGCCCGTCCCAGAGAGCAGGGGACTGGATCATAGTGGGCTGAATAACATCCCAGGTCCTAGATTGGTGACTGGTTTTCACAGCGGGGGTCAGTTTCCTCAGTGCCCTGGTGTCACATAATTCACGAGCGTTTTCGGACAGTTACTGGGAACGAAACATTCACCAATCCTGGACACTTCACGCATGTTTAATTTGCATCGGGAAAAGCAGCACCCCCAACGGGCAATTCTCCCTCTCTCCCTGTTACTCTCTTGTCCTGAGAGATGCCAGTCCTCCGATCGGGCAGCAGAAACACACTGACAGCTTGTCTTCGGGAGGCCACTAAAGAACCCACGTTCCATGCTCACTCCCAACCCTGCAAGCTAATGGGCTGTTCGGTGCAATTATTTGGAGAATGCTTTGGAGCAAAAAAAATCCATTCAGAGGGAGCCAGGAAACGGGCTGGGAAAGAATCTGCGAATTAGAAGAAGGAAGCTAAATTAAGATGGCTCTCTCCAGTGCCTGGCTTAGATCCTACCTGAAGACGCTGCAGGACAAAGCTGCAGCGGTCAGGCCGGCACGGGGCAAAGCCACCCTTGGGAATTCTGTGAGCTCTGCTTTTCGGAAGTGGAACGGACAAAGGCATTGGTCTGAGCCGCCTGTGCACCGGCTGATGGAGACAGGGAGCGGTGCCATTGCAAGCCGGATAGAGCAGGCTGTGTTTGGGTCCAGAGCTTTAAACACAACTTCCTGGCAGCCCTACCCCAGGCGGGAGGGAAGGAGGAGACACAGGATGTGTGTGGCAGAGGGAACGCTCTTCCTCCATGGATCGAGTCGGGCCATAGGGTGACCAGACAGCAAGTGTGAAAAATCCAGGGGCCAACTGGGAACTGGGAAGGCTTTCCAGCCTTGGAGACAAGGAAATGAATAAATAAAGGGGATGAATCTGAAAAGTGAGGGTCTGAGAGCTTCAGCTAAACGAGGTGGGGAACTAGGCCTGACGGCCAGACTTCCTTCAGCACAAGCACCTCTGGAAATGCACCCCGCAAAGGAGACCCTGCCTCCCCCGCTTGTGTTCCAGGCCTCGGACACGCCAGCCCCCGGCTCGCATGATGCACCTCAATCTCAAACTGCTCCCCTTCTGCTCCTCCAGCCCTGGGTTACCCCGACACAACGGGAGCCCTCTGGCTCCAGGCTGCACGGTGCTGAGGAGTTTTCTTGCAAGTCTGATCCTCCATGCCCATGCCCTGGGACAGGCAATGCCAGCTTCCCTTGCAGACAGTCGCAAGTTGCACGGGGCTTTCCTCTGACCAGGAGCGACCACCACTACATGAGAGAGTCTCCGCGGCCCATTCCATCCCCGGCCTCTGCTGAGATGCACAAAAGAGGGACGAGCTGGCACTGATCAAGTGACATTTGTTGCAGAGGTCTGAGATCACTGGCTCATTCGCCCCTAGCCACTGACCAACGGTTACAAACTTCAGTCCAAATGGCCACTGAATGTTCCCCAGACGCCAAGGAGACCCTCAGCTCCTAACTGAGGCTTTGGATGTGCTGCGTTTCCTGATACAAAGGCTTCGGGGCTGGGGGCTCAAAACAGGCCCTACATCGGCCCCCTCCACAACCTCTGCCTTTTCCCCCGCTGGAGCTGCTCCTTTTGCGGGAGGGGGAGATGCCCCCTGAATGGGTTAAGGGCTTGCGTCTGCTTGGAGCCCTCCTCTGACTGGAAGGGCTGGGAGGAACGCCTCCAAGGCCTCTGGGAATGCCAGTGGTGCCGTAATTAAACATCCAGGACCACTGCCAAGAACACCAGATGTTTAATTAAAAAACCAAAGCTCACCTCTGTTCACCTGCTCCGTGCGAACGGCATGGGTCTGGGAGCCGCTGCAGCCCGCCCTGCATGCGGCCGTCCAGGACATCAGGTTCCTGCGAGGCGTCCCGCTGCCTGCAACCCCCCACCAGCTCAGGAACCGGAGGAGGGAGGCGGGGGGCAGGGAGGAGGCTTTTTCTCCAAGACGGCAGGCGGAGCCGTGTGCAAATGGAGCCAGCTTTTCGGAGATGGGGGTTCTCAGCCTATGGGTGGAGATATCTGGGGAGACGGTCAGCAACTGCCCTCCCTCTGCACTCCTGATCACACCACCGTCCCCGGCGACTCGTAGCCTGTCGGCATGAGATGCCTGGAACACGGCCCAGGAAACCTCCTCTGCTCTGAGCCACTGAACGACGGGGCACGCTGCACATGTCACTGAGCGCCTCTATCCAGCTCCTTCCTTGACATCACCCCTTCCCTCCGGTGGCGGCTTCTCTGCTGGGCGAGGGATCCTGGGCATCCCTTTTCCCACCACCCCGCTCCCAGGAGAGATTTGAACTGAAAAGGTCGTGAGCATGTTGCTGTTTAACAGGGGACTCGGCACCAGGGAAAGGCGACGTTCTGGTAGCCCTGAAAGCTGAAGCCCCAGAGAAGACAGGACACAGTCATCCACAGGCCACGCTTCCCTGACCACCTGCACGGCCCCTACCTCCACCTCCAGGCGAGAGGGCAGCCCACGCCACTGCGTCCTCGCTGTCTGCTGAGAGTGCCTGTAAGGGGGTCAGGCAGGGCCAAGCGCGATGTTTGTGACACAAGCAGCTGCTCTCTAAGCCCCGCGCCCCTTGCACCTAAGACCACCAACCAATCCTCCAGCCAACGGGGTCCATATTTGCACCTGGGCTGGATTTGAACCGGTGCCCTAGAAGCCTTTTCAGAAACAATCTCCGAATGCCAAATGACTGAGATGCAAAGGTGCTTCACCAAAGAGCGACGAGCAAAACCCATCCCAGACCTTGGGAGATGAAGGCAGATGGCAACACGCTACGGAACGAGCTGCTTCCCGGTCAGGAGACGAATGAGAAAGGGCCGCAGGCGATCCAATCCTGCTGGCAGTGAGGGTCCTACCCTGGGTGGGTCCTAGGGGCTGACTTTGTTTGGCACCTTGCTAGCATGCAGAGATCCTGTCCTACCAACACAGCCTCACTGAAGTTGTAACCTGGCCAGGGAAGAGAAAAGATCATGAGATTTCGTTCTTTAGAATAAATTCCAAACTGTGTCATTGCTGGGATCCCATGGGCAGGGGCTCTGGTTACACTCCGTCGCCATCTTCACAGCCTGCTGGCGGGACCCAGGTTAACTTGACTTTCTTCACCCACGACGAGTGATCTCTAAACTGTCCCCGATCAGTTCATCTCGACACGGAGCTCAGTCCTTGCAAACCCACCGTTCTGGGCGCCATCTCTTCGGGTTCAATGGTTCAGACCCTTGGCTGCTGTGAACCAGAACAGTCAGCGGGACTATACTAAGTCTACCCCAGTGAGGATCTGGCCCGAGGTGACGATTTGCCTGAGCGAGGCTCTGAGCGTGCATGTCACTGAACGTCTCCGTGACTGAGCGCTCCCCTTTCAGAATGCACATCGGGCCAGCAGAGCGCTCGGCCGACTGGTACCGGTGTCCGAAGCCCTACTGTCATACACCTGCCGGGCCCAGAATGGACCACAAGGAGAAATTCTTCCCCACCCCATGGTGCGGCCCAGGACTGGCTGCTTCTCCCTGCATCTCTCCATGCGGGCGTGTCAGACCCGCCTGGCCAGCTGGTTTTGTTGCCCAACTCTTCCAACAATTCCCCCTCGCCTCTTTCGCCTACGTTTGCCCTGCCGCAGCTCTGGGCCCGGGCCCTCCGTTCTGTGCCCTGAAGCTGGGGGGATCGTTGATCCCCCCGTTTGTGTAGCTGGGGATAATTCTCGACCTCCTTTCCTCCAGCCCAGGGAAGGCTCCTTTAATCTTCTCCTCCCTGAGGCTTATTTCCCAATCCTCCTCATGGCACTGGCTGCCCTTATATTCCGTCTGCTGTGACGAGGCGGATTCAGAAGGGAACGTAACACACTCTAGCCCCTGGCTCTGGCAAACAAAAGGAAGGGGCAGGTGGCCCTGAGCGGCTACCGCGGGGCAGCACGCATGCCACCCAGCGGCCTTCCCGGCCTTGTGCTGCCGCAGCAGCCGTTCATTCTCATAATCCCCTGCCCCGCTCCACTCTTTGGTCTCCGTGACAAGTTCATAGGGCTCAGGAACTTCTAAAAGTCCACAAGATTTGGACACCGCTCAAGGGCTGGCGAGCATCCAGAGACTTGCTGGCTCTGGGACAGGAGCTGGGAGATAAATACCTAGGAGAGGATTAAAGGAAGCGCCTTGCAGTTGTTCTGGATCTGGCTTCTCCTCTCCCCATTTCCATTTCATTAGCGATGGGCTGGGGGTTCAAAGGCACATTCCTTAGGCAGGAAAAGCAAGGCTGCTCCCCTGATTAGCTAATGCATGGGGCATTCGTTCCCCATACACACCAGCCACCTGGAACAGCATCGCTCAGAACAAAACAACAAAGCCAGGAGCCAGTCAGTTGCAAATATTTCTATCTCCTCACGGCAACAATGATTTCAATGTAGGAACTAGTGATCAGCTGGGACCCCGGCCTCCCCCTGCAGCCCTCAGCCAGACGTTGGCCGCTGTGGAAGCCCCTTCATCTTGGTGCACATCACTCACACAAGGCCTTGGGTGAGAGAAATATACACACGTGCTTAACAATCCACACGTACGCACCAGCTGGCTTCCAACGGCCCTGCACAGCTTAGGAGCCCTGCTGGAGCGCGCCGGTTGCACGGTGGAGCTCAGGAGACAGGAACATAGGAGTTAGCGCTTTGGATCAGATCAGGCCTCCCGCCAGCTCTGTATCCTGCCTCCAATAGTCAACAGCCCCAGCTGCGTCTGAGGAAGACGGCTGAACCCTGTAACAGGCCGTGGGGGCAACCTGCCCACAGGTGAGGAGTCTTTTTCCCACACCTCCTTCCCAGCAGAAAGAGGTTGGCTCCTACCCTGAAGACTGAGAGTTTATGCCCCGCCCACACATCTGGGCTGTTTACAACTCTTATGATTGTAATTCTGGATGTTCTTGCTCATAAATGTCGAGCCCTTTTCCGAGCCCTGCTCAACTCCTGGCCGCATGTGCAGCTTGTGAGCTCCACGGGCAGATTGTGAGTTAACTCTGGATCGGACTGGCTTTCGGAAATAATAAATACATCCCGCACTCAAACATCCTTGACTTAGGCATCTGTCCTTCATTCAGCCTTAAAATGCATTTAAGAAGGAATTTTAAAGGGGTCATAACTTGAAAGGCTTTATGTTGTTTCCCTTCAAACGTCGGCTTGTTACTTAAATCTCAGGTAGGGTTATTAAAGCCAGTCGGAAGTTTCTGCTGCCTCTCAGTTAAAAAGAGTTGAACATTTTTGATTGGAACAAATTAAAAGCTCTTTCCCCCTGGCATGCACATTAGAAAGCTGACAATTCACAACACAAAATGAGAGTGGGAAGCATTAATTAAATTATCCACAAGGCGTATGTCATCCAACCCTAATTATTACATGTACCATATTTGTAAGATTGTTTTTATTTCTCTCCTTTCTTGCTTCTCTGAGCTATGCTATGCAGTACACAACACACTAAATTCTCTTAATCTCTCCTTTAGGTCATACACTATCTTTTAATCCTTTAATCAATTCTGTTGCCCTTCTTTGGATTCTCTGTAATTTATCGATGACCTTTTAATGACGAGAAACCTAGAATTGTATGCAGTTTTCCTAAGTGTATCCACACCAGATTGGTATACAAAACATTGTTACCTGCTTTGTCCTATAAATGATAGCCTCAGATTTGCTATGTATGCTAGGTAACACCATTATTTGCTGGCTGTTCATTACCACTGAGGTGAAGGACCAAATTTACTAGACCAAGCCAGCTAGGGGCTGTAATAGGGCTTGTGATAAATATTCACTTGAGTTTTAACATCAATGGTGCCACTTTTTAAAAGTACATATAGTAAGTCCTCATGTTACTACTGATTTTTTAAAAAAAATATGCAATTCCCTCTGCCCCGGCCAACCTCCAAACCATAGAGAAATATAAACTGAATGATCCTCTCTCTCAAGTCAGAAGCAAAAGGACATCCTTTTGAAACGGAAAGATGACACAGTGAAAACTGATATAAAGAAATCATATTTTTATGCAACACTTAATTAGCCTGTGCAACTTCGTGCCACAAGACCTCACTGAGTCCAAGAGCTCAGCTGTATCCAGAAAAGGATTGTGGATATTTCTATGGTGAAGGAGAACATCCACAGTCACATCAGACAGGCTAAAATTTTATCAGGGCCATAAATCCTCATGCTTCTGTGCATAAACCAAACCAATCACTGGTGGCAGTCAGGAAGAAACTTCCCTTCTAAGTAGGGGGTCCCCAGAAGTGTCCCCTCCACAGCTATCCAAGGGAGCTGCTCCTTCCTTCAGGGGGCTCGCAGAAAGAGTGGGGGGAAATTTTCAGACTAAGAATTTATTCACTGAAATAGTTTTACCGAAACGATCTGAGAATTCGGGTCAAATCCGGCAAATAGATTCAGCTGAAAAAACTCAGGAACCCCCCTCATATGTTTGAAAGCAGTGGAAATGGTCAGTTCTGAAATTTAGCTGAAATCAGACATAAAGGATAGAAAATAGCCACATAGTGACACAAAACAAAAAAGAAACAAACATCACTTCAGGTTGGACAAAACATTTAGTTTGACCCAAATTCATTTTTTCTTTGCTTTGGCCACTGCACCGAGGAATCAGTGATTTATTCTGCTGGCCTCACAACCTTCACCAGCCTGGGGAGCGCAGGATCCAGCCTCAGAACTCCACCTCTGGGACTGAAGAGGGTCCACGCTGATTCGCGTGTCCCCCCGTTCCCAACCTTCATAAGCCATGCTTCATAAGCACATGCCATTGCAGCCATGGCTGGAATCGGGGCGGATTCCCAGCACGGACAAGCCTTTCGCGTTTCACTCGATGCAGCAAAGAAGTTTCGCAGGCAAAACCTGTGTGTTGGGGTTTTTCGCCTCCAAGGTCAAACAGTCTTGGGCTTGCAGTAAGATCTCACTGAGGCTCCCAAAGCTTTTTCTGGGTATTCGAGGAGATTTCAGCAGACTTTAAGTATGACTTCACAGAGAGGAAGAAGAAACACCCCAAGCTTTTGAAGGAAACCTTATTAGAGGCTTCGAAGGATCTCGCTGCGCTCTCTGAAGGATTGCACAGGAAATTGCTCCTAGACAGAGGGAGAGGAACAAGTGGTGCTAGGTAAATGTGTGAGTTTGCTCTGCCTTGGCACTAACCGCAGTCTCGCTAATGCAGCCGGTTTGGGCCAGCAGCTCCGGCTGTGCAAGGGTTGGAGAAAACCCTGGATAGGCCCAACACTGGGACAAAAGCACCAGCGGTCGTTAACAATAGGGCACTCCAGTTTCTGCTGCTCTGGGGTTGGCCAAAGGTCCCCCTTCGCCAGTGCCCAACACGTAACAAACGCCTCGTCCCTCAAAAGGGAACCTTCCTGCCCTTTCCCAGACTAAAGGGGGCAGTTCCCCTCCCCCATAGAAGAAGAAGAAACCCCTCTGGGTTATCTCATTTATTCTGCTAATTACTTAGGGGTAGACATTCCTGGCATACAGGGAATAATGGCTTCAGCAGATGAGTACATGGCAGAGTGAGCGGGAACCCCCAGGAACACGGGGGGAAAACATCCCCGCTATGATCCAGCGGTGAGAAGTCAATGGAGCATAAGAGAGAGGGGATGGAGGACACTGTTGATTTCTTGCGCAGATCTGGACACCGTGCAGTGCCGATGGCTGGTTTTTTTTGGCATTTTCAGATGGCAGGGATCAGCCCTCCCTGGGAGCTACAAGCCAATAGCCCTTCGAGGGTGTGGCCAGTGTGGAAAAGGTGTGATGTGATCGGACGCGCGGCAGGTCACATTTTCAGAGCCGCATGCAATAGCTGAGCTGTGCCAAAAGAATGAGGTCTCGTGCAGGCACCTGCTTGAGAGCTCTGGGGAATCACCCGTGAGAAGATAACGTCTAAGGTCCATTGCAAATTTTGCACAGGCACGTTATCGTGGCCCGCATGTACCATTGCAACAACTGCGTCCACGTGCAATCTGTTATGTCTAGCTATCCAGTTGCAGGCATGACTATCGCCACTGCATGCAACGCTGCAGTGCGAATCATGAATATGCACTTCCGGAGATGCAATTCTGATTTTTGGTCCTGAAATGAAAGAGGGAGGATTTGGGAAAGAAAGCAGGAGAAGGGGAAAAACATGGTCTCGTCTGTTCTCTCTTCCCTGTCCTGCCACTTTAATTTGAGTCTCGGTTCGTTCTCATCTTTAACGCAGCACTTTTGGCTTGCAAATGTATTGCCACATAGTGTATCATCTGCATCATTTAACAGGACACATTTTCCAGAGCGCAAAAAAAAAAAAGGAAAAAGGGAAAGGTAGAAATCTGCACAATAAATGTCTGTCACCTCTTCTGAAATGTTAAACCCGTGGCAACAGATTAGATGTGAAAGCCTGGCTTGTTGCGATCATCCAAAAGGGTTGCTGCTAATGAGCGTGCAGCTGGATTCAGATGTCAAATAATAATATGTGGCACTTAACACCTTCTAACCTCTTTACGAAGAATGGGTGGGATCCTGGCCCCATCAAGGTTAACAGGAGATTTGTCACCGGCTGCAACACCAGCCAGATCTGACCCATTGACTCATCTCCTTACCAACCCCTGGTAGGCACAAAGCATTGCAATGGGCTGGCCGGCCTGTGTGCCTCAGTATCCCCGGTTGAATGGAAACAGAACTGCACTACTGTGGGTCCTGGGTTGCTAGCAAGAGAGTTCCCTTCAGCTCCAGTGATAGGGGCCTGTATTTGGGATGCAAGAGGAGCTCAGTTCTAGACCCGCTATCTACAGGTCGGCAGATTTGTTCCTGTTTTGCTAAGTCCATTTTACCGCGGGGCCACAGAGAGGTAGCCACTGGTGAAGGCAGGAACGTAAGTCAGGGGTCTGGTGGTTCAATCAGTAGAGCACGTTGTTTTTCAGCGGCTCTATCTCATGGGACCAAAGCACGTCTTGAAAGTGTCACCCACATACTTGATCCCTTGCTACATTCCACCCGGGCTGCGGAGGTGGGGAACTGAAGCATGCAGGTCCTGGGGAAGGCCTATGAAACTAAACTATTTACCCCATCACATCACACAGGAACCAGGGGTCACCCAATGAAATTAATAGGACGCAAAGAGAGGGAAGTACTTTGTTTAAAACAAATAGATGGAAGCACTTCTTCACACAATGCACAAGCAACCTGTGGAACTCGCTGCCAGGGGATATTGTGAAGACCAAAAGCATAACTGGGTTCAAAAAAGAACTAGATGCATTCCTGGAGGAGAGATTCATCCATGGCTCTTAGCCAAGATGGTCAGGGATGCAATGCCTGCTCTGAGGTGTCTCTAAACCACTGACTGCTAGAAGCTGGGACGATACAACAGAAGAGGGATCACTTGATAGTGCCCTGTTTGGTTCATTCTCTCTGAAGCACCTGACACTGGCTGCTGGGACAGGATCCTGGGCTAGATGGGACATGGGTTTGACCCAGTGTCACACGTCTCTCTTCTGTCACAGGTGCCCAGATACTATGGTGATGGGCAGCAGTGTAAAACCCTCCAGTTCTCTCTATGCCAAAGACAAGACCCGGCTGCTCTGGTCCCCCACAGGTCTAGCCGCTGCAGGTCCACCGGAGGCCGGGGGAGGGGGACTAATGCTAGTTTCAAATCCAGGCTTTGTACCCACAAAACCCATCATGGTGGGTAAGTGGGTGCAGGGAGCTGTTAAAGGGCACCCTCACCCACAAACAACAGAGGGGTGTGTTCCCAGTGGCTGACTGATCTGGATGCTATTTGGGCTTGCTGCACGTGCACCCCACAGGGTGGGAAGGGGCTATCTGCTAGTGATGGAGAGGGCCCAGGAGTCTCGCAAAGTTCCTCCCTCCCTCCCTCCGCCAGCCGCGGGCACTGAGGCCTTTCTCGCCTTTCACTGTCAGAACAAGAGCAAGAAATCAGCCCTGGGCAACGGCCCAGCTCAGGGCCTCAGGGCCACTGACTTCCCACTGAAACCGAGCTGGCCCTCTGCTCACGAATGAATTTCAGCCTAAACGCCAAGGCTGCTGCCTTAAAGGAGTCACTGAAGAGCATTTAGCCTGAAGGAGAGGAATGAGGGGGATTTGATAGCAGCCTTTAACTACCTGAAAGGGGGTCCAGGGAGGATGGAGCTAGGCTGTTCTCAGTGGTGGCAGATGACAGACCAAGGAGTAATGGTCTCAAGTTGCAGTGGGGGAGGTCTAGGTTGGATATTAAGAAAAGCTTTTTCCCTAGGAGGGTGGTGAAGCACTGGAACGGGTTACCTAGGGAGGGGGTGGAATCTCCATCCTTGGAGGTTTTTATGGTGTGGCTTGACCAAGCCCTGGCTGGGATGATTTAATTGGGGTTGGCCCTGCTTTGAGCAGGGGGTGGGACTAGATACCTCCTGAGGTCCCTTCCAACCCTTATCTGCTAGAATTCTGTGTGATCTGTAGCTTTCTCTGCCTTTCCCACGCCTGCTCCTCCAGACACCCCATCACGAGGGATGTGAGCTTTGCCAGGGGTGAAACGTCCCTCATTAGTCTTGGATGGAAACATCACTTCCCTGAATTCCTTCTGGGCTGAACTCTTGCCACCAGGGGCGAACGGTTGAATGGGAGGGGTTATTCGGGCCCCGTTGGGGACAGATCAGAAAGAGTCCTGATGGCAGCCCATTCAACGCTCTGTTTCCTGCGTGATGCTGCTGGAGGGTCTCAGTTCTGCTCCAGGTTTCCACGCAGCGTCGCGATGTCTGGGGCACGAAGAGCATGGCAGCAATCTGCTGTCTTTCTCATTGATTCCGGTTTCTATCCCGGGCCCAGCATTGTGTAGCTGTGCCTTCAGGGATGTGAACGGTGTCTGCTGCCTCCCTCAGCCCAGGACCGCAGGGTCCTGGCTCTCTGCGGCAGTGGGGTGAGGTCCGTCGGTGGGCCTGGGAAGCGTGGCGTGCTGCTGCCCAGGCTGTGCTAAGCCTCTGGGTGGAAGATGTCAGCCTTTCTCCAGAGCTGTCCATTCAGCCTCTTTCACCAGAGCTCAGACTGCCCCTAGCACATGTCATGACCCCTCCCACCCCCCACCCCCCGACTCTGCATTAGGGCAGTGGTTGCCCAGGCCACTCTTGGTGCCCGCTCTTTGGGAAGACACCCAGACACCCCCCTCATTCCTCCCCACCACAAACCAGCGCAGTGCTGCAGCTGAAAAACATGCTTCTCACAACTGTCGTTTCCCTTCAGCCTGAGCAGATGTTCTTGGTTCCGTTACATGGGATGGATCCCGGCTTGATTTATGGCTGGACGTGATTTCTGGAGAGTCTCAACTACAGCCCCCTCTTGCTCTGCCCGCGTCCTGTGTTCTTTTACGTCGGCTTTGCGGTCTCCCCGACATTCCCCGCAATAAACAGAAACTCCTTCCCACTCTAAACAAACACACACGACACCCCAGCAAGCTGCAAGGCGCTTGCTCTATAATTCTTTCCCCCCTTACTGCTTATGCTCGCTGGGAAAATGGCTTTTTGGGTTTTTTTTATTTCCTCCCCCTTCCTTGCATTTTTTCGCAGAGATTTATAATGTGCCGGCCCTAGCAGAAGTGGCCTATCCCTCTCCTCGTCACGAAAGTGCTATTAAAAGTAACTCTAACAATATATCTGAAAAAGGAAAGCCGCATAGAACACCAATATTTAACAAATACCCCACCACCCAGATGGAAACGGGTGGAAAATGAGGGCAGACTACCTGGAATTCTGTCTTAGCCTGGAAATTACTCGGCCACAAAACATGGGCATTGCGGGTAACTATTGAGCCCAACTAGTCAAAGTCTTTCCAAGAGGCAGCATGTCCCAATGGGTAGGGCCCTGGCCAGGGACTGAAGACACCTGGGATCTATTTCCAGTTCTTATGCACCTAACACACAGATCTCAGGCTCTTTTGAAAACCCCACCCATAGGATTTGGTCTGCTAATCAGCCCACCCAAGCTGCTTTGAGACCAATTTAAAGCTCAACCTTAGCAACCAAGTACAACAAAAGGGAGCAAAAGTTCTTACTGTTCATTGGAATTGTTAATTGTTATCTAATTTCTCCCGCCAACTTAGCTACCACCACTCGTGGAGGTGGTTTTAATATGCCAACAAGAGAGCTCTCTCCCGTCGGCCACACGAGTGACCTTACAGCGGGGCAGCTGCATCGGTACAGCTGTGACGCTGTAAGCTCTGTAGTGCAGACATGGCGCAACAGAGAGCACGGTTCCGACCAGAGCCGATGAGTTTGGAAGGACCGGGCTGAGGTGCAGATTATTGGAGAATGTTGCTGTCTGTTAATTCACTTCTAATGCCATGCTGAAAGGTGCTATGGCTTTCCCATGATGGGTGCATGGCAGCTAAGCACTCAGACCCTGGGCTCGGAGATCACCTGGCTTAAAGCCCTATTTACTGCAGGACAGTTGAAGCTCTGAGATCTCCTTGTATTGCACAACTGCTGCTCTGAAAGGCCAGGAGCCCAGCTCACCTCCGAAGCCCTGTGATCCCACAGGAGGGGCTCTGAGCCAGGTGGGTTTGGCCGGTGTACAGCTCAGGGACAGCAGGAAGAGGAAATGACATGTTCGGCATTTAGATTGGCCTGAGACTCTAGAGAGGGACAGAGGGACAACGCAGCTACCTCTCGGAGCACGGCAGCGGTACCTCACCTGAGTCCTCTGCTAACGGGAGATGCTTGGCTGTGCGCTTCATTACTGCCTCTGCTCTAGGACCCAGGGAAACTGACTGGCCAGGCCCCAAAATCTTCTACCATTCAGCCGAAACTGCAAACCCTGGCTCTGAGGCAGTGCGAGGTGGTTCAATAAAATCTAGTACTAAGAGATGATTTCCCCTCTGTCATTGCTTAAAGTTCTGGGAGTAGTTTAGGTCAAGACACAAAGATATGCAGGTTATACCAGCTCTGTCTTTTGCCTACTGGAATACTGCGTCCAGTTCTGGCATTCACAATTCAAGAAGTACATTGAACAATTGGAAAGGGTTCAGAAAGGAGCTACAGCAATGATTCGAGGTGTGGAAAACTAGAGACTTAAGAAACTCGTTCTCTTTAGTTTATCCCAGAGAAGGCTAAAAGATGACTTCATCTTGGTCTACAGTTGGGGAAGATATTTGCCTACATGGGGAAGAGATTTCCGGTAACTGAGGGCTCTTCACTATAACAGAGCAAGTTCTAAACAAGATCCAGTGACTGAAAGTTGATGCTAGACACAGTCAGACTCAGAATAAGGTGCAAGTGTTTAATGGTGAGGATAATTAACCGTTGGAACAACTGACCCCGGGTTGTGGGGGATTCTCATCGGCGGCAATCTGTAAATCAAGACCAGATGCATTTTCTAAAAGATCTGCTTTAGTGCAAACAGGAATTAACTACAGGACATCCCATGGCCTGTGGGATTCAAGAGGTCACACTCGCTGACTACAGTGGTCCCTCCTGGCCTTGGAATATATGCTTTCTGTGTAGCAACTGGTATAATCCGTCCGCAAGCAGAAGGAATAAATTCTTTCCATTTGTTTAATGGCATAAAGGTGCTTGCAAACGGTAACTGTGTAGAATAATAGCAGCCAGACCCACCTCGAGGGTCCTGGAGCCCGGATTCCAGCCTGAGCCCAGAAATTCACACAGCAATGAAACAGCTCCGTGAGCTGGCGGTGGCTGGCACAGACCAGTGGCGAGTGTCTAGCTGCAGTGTAGACAGACCCAACGGGGCTCCTCTGGCCATTTACACCAGGCCTGCATGTTTTATTTAGAGAACTAAATGCCACGACACTGTTAGGAAGTCACTGTTCACAGTAACAAAGATTACAAACTGGCATATTTTTTGCAAGGGGAAATAAAGGGCTTGTTTCCAAAGGGAAACAGTCACTCGCAGCAGTTGAAAGCGCCTGTGATTTGATCCTTTCTGAAGAGTTATTTTTAAAGCGACCAAGGAAACATGGCAGATAAGTAGAACTCGGAACGCAAAGAGGGAGGATTGGCCGCCGTGGTCAGGTGGTTAGAAAGCACTCAGACTTCAGTAGTCTGTTGCTAATTGGCCTTTAGCATCTTTGGTAACATTAGGAATTGTCCTATCTAAGTTACCTGGCGCTTGAATGAGCTGCCAGTGTTTCACCTGCTGGAACTTGCTGCCAGCACCTGATTGTCAAGGTTTGATTTTGGTTGCTGGCTCTAGGCTGTCCACCCGTGTCTGCTGGTTTGGTGTCATCTGTGTCACACCTCTTGGCTGGAGAGAATTCAGGCAAGAACTGCTCCGTCTCCTGGGCAGTGAAAGCACTGCTCCGGGGGAGCCTTTGCGAGGCTGTGAGCTGTGTTTGGCTAAGATAACAAGGCATGTGCTGGGCGATCTGCCTTGTGGAGAACAGCACGTCCTCTTCCACCATTCCCGCGATGCTGCCTGGAGTTGGATGGTGCGGCTGACACGACGCACGCACCGTTCGCCTCCATTAAAACGCCAGACTTCTGAGACGGAGAGGAGCTCTGTTGCTAGCTGCTCTGGACGTTCAGCAGATGATGAGATTAGGCCATAGATCTGTGGCCACCTTGAGAACCAGGCCTGTCACTGGCATGACAACAAAATGCGCTGCCATGGCTCCTCAGGACCAAGGCCCTGGCCGCGGATGCACACATGTTAGTTTGGCATACTGCTTACACAAAAGATACTTTTGCTTTTTTTCTCTAGCCAAGACCACCAGAGTAACCACAGGCAGTTTCCCTCCTAAGCACCACTCCACAGTGAACTGGGGAAGCGGACCTGGCTTCAGCGTTTCAGCTCCTCTACAGCAACAAACTCACAGCAGGCTTCCAGACTGAACCAGTACCCCAGATCATTTGCAGTGATGTGCTCTGAGCCCTTCTGATGCCCCTTACCTCTCTCCGTGCAGCACCAGGTGCAAACCTGGGATGGCATCAGCTCTAACAGGGACTATTTCCAGCTGTCACAGGTTTGTTTAACATCTCCAGAACAGAAAAATGCCACCTGGGAAAGGCTATTAAACCTCCCCTTTGTATTCTAGCGATGGCAGCATCTCACACAGTGGGTCTACAGAAATAACAACAGCAGAATGCCTATGTCCATGGATGGAAACCAGAGGGAAATGATCTGCCAGACGCCCCAGTCTCTGTCTGGACAAAAGCACTGATGAAATTTGTACATATCAAAAATAAACCTAAGTTAGCTCCTCGGCACTTAGTAACCCTGAAAAAAGGCAGGCGGTTTTCCCTCTCCAGTGGACATAGTGTAAGAAACGGGCCATACTTTGTAGGAAGGTCCCATTTATACATGGTTTGTAAAGAGTATTATTCAGAAATTCTGTATAGATGTTATAAGCACGTAACAGACAGGAGTAAGACAGCAGCCCAAAGTGCTCCAGAGGGTGATCAGCAACTGATGGACTCTATAACGACTGTTTCACTATTTATTAAGATGTCTATTACTAATTTAGGAACCCTTTAGAAACCAGGTATAAAAGGAATCGTCGTGTGAAATGCAGCTGAGAAATGCCCCCTCTCATTTCACGAGGATGATGTGTGACACACCTAGATCAGGATGAGAGGCCAGTTGCTGGTCCTTAGCCTTTTTCAGAGCTTTGTCAGAGTCATCTGTTCAAGTCCAGAGTTCTCTTCGACTCAGACCTTCATGAAGAAGTTTCACGGCTGTAGCCAGAAGAGGACTTTCAAGTCCATAATAGTCCAGTAACCCTAGGAAAGAATGCAGCAATCTCATATTTTGGGAATGTGGTCTTGACCTTTACCTGGTGGCCTGTGCAGATCACATGGCCCAATACGCCAGGGAACAATGGAAAAAGTTCCTTTTTGTTCTTGTCCACAATTAAACACTAACCCTCTAATCCTACTTGCAGCTACAATCATCAGATGTTCATTTTGTATTCCTGCAGCTCGCTAGGCACTCAGATCTGACTGCACAAAACCTCAGAGAGACCAGAATGTATTCATATTTGTGTTACAGCGTCCCCTAGAGACCCACACTGTGCCTGGTGTGCTGTTTTGCTAGGCGCTGCATATGCACCAGAGTAAGTAAACGCCCTGTCCTGAAGAGACAAAACAGAGCAAGGGAGAAAGCGAGGATTTATTATCCCTATTCTACAGGTGGAGGAATTGAGGCACAGGAAGCTTATGTAACTGGCCCTAGGTCACACAGGAAGTTTTGTGGAAGAGCCCGATTCCAGTGCGGTGCCTTGCCCACAAGAACCTTTACCTACGTAGCAGCATGCGCCTGATGCTTCAAATCCAGCCGTGATGCTCTCTGGAACACGGCAAGTGCTGAGGTGCCCCTCCAAGAGACAGTGCTACACCATCACCTACCCGTATGCAGCCACTGTTGCTCTTGTCCTGGGATATTCCCTCCATGAACACTAGGCAGAGGCCAGTTTTGCCAAACATTTGACCCCCAGCTACGGAACCAAAGAGACCTTTGCCACAAAAGCATGACTGCTGTGCTGCTCGCTGGCTTCACAACCACTTTGAAACCGGCACCCGCTCTGAGGGTGCCATCCTTTCACAGCACTGCTCCACCGGGAGCCGCCCACTCGTTACGAGGCAGAGGAGACAGACCGACCTTTTGTGTCCGTTTGATGGTTCAGATCCCCTTGTTTGAGATGCCATAGGGCGCTAGCCTCACATTGCAGCATTTAGGATGTCTGCCTGGCTTACTGGCTAGCTCTCCTGTGATCTCTCTTCCAGTGCTACCTGCCTTTCCCTTGGAGACAGAAGAATATCTGCTCTATATGCATTAAGAGCTCCTCCCGCCCCATTCAGGAGCGTGGGCACAACTTCTGATTCTCCAGCAGCTACAAAATATTCAGCGGATTCAAGTGCAGGAGCTCCCTGCTTTCCATTCGCATCAAAATGACCCACAGGGTCCTCTTAGAGCTGCCATTATGCTGATTTTTATTTAAATCGATATTTTCTGTGGTATCCCAGAAGCCCTGGCTGCCAATAATCTCGCTCATCTCCCAGGATCTCTTCAGAGTTCCTCTGCTTTGCACGCTACTATAGGCAGCCGTCCCTTTTTCCTTTTGGCTTGCGGCTCCATCCCTCTCATTTCGTCTTTGCAGCTGGCAGACTCTGTCCTCCTCCAACTCTCTGCACCCCCCCAGGGAGCATCTAGCTTTTTCCCGCTGCAGCATCCAGGGGATTTGAGGAACACATGCACGGTCCAGGGATTGTAGAGTGACCACCTTGTAGGACACTGGGTATCCACGCTGCAGTTCGTTCCTCCTTCCTGTGACCAACCCCTTGCGGCTGTTTTTCTGACAGCAGTGTCAGGACGGCTGTCATTGGCACCACCACTGCTAAGCTTGGAATTTCGCTAGACTCCGGAGATGAAATTCACCCCTGTGCATTTAAATGGTGTATAGGCCTGCCGCCCAGGGTTGACTATTACTCTCAGAGAAACACACCGCACCAGCTGAAGGTCAGCAGCAAACTCTTCTTTATGGTGTTGTTCTTGGGCAGAGACCAAAGCCTCTCAACCCATGACATGGAGCTGCGGGATCTGATGGGAAATAACCCCTGTGTGCGGTTCAGGTCCCAGAAACCATGAAAGGAAATGAGTTTATAACGGCAGCACAAAGCCTTCAGCTGAACGAATTTATTAAATATCACGGAAAAAGATTTTGTTGCTTTAAAAAAATAATCCCCCAAGATCCCCAAAGAACGCCCCCCCTTCTCCTGCCCCCGCTTCTGCAAACCATCTCCACTGGTTCATGAATCTAGCCCATCTTTCTGGGTTCAAACCAGACACTGTTTTCGTGCATCTGCTTCTCTAGGAAAGTAGCCGCACCTATTAGCGTGCTAATTATTTGTTGTTATTTGTACTACCACAACGCTTCAGAGTCTTACACATGGACCAGGCCCCCATTGCGGCAGGTGCCATGCAAACACAAAAAGACAGACCCTGTCCCAAACAACTGATAATCAAGAGATACCATATGGATACAGACAGACAGACCAACAGGGAGCAGAGTATAATGAAACAATGGGGCAGTATTCGTCAGTATGAGAGGCATTGGGCTCAGCCCACCAGCTGCTTACCCCTTGTCAAGTTTTTTGTAGGCCTCATAGAGAAGGAGAGAATCAAGGAGGAATCTGGAGGTGGAAAATGAGTTCATTTTACAGATGTTTATGGGGAGCTCTTCCCAAACATGAGGGGCAGCATGGGAGAAAGCAGGAAAGTGCTAGTTTAAAAATGCAACAAGCGGTGTAACAAATGTACACACCAGTCACGCCCAGGATGGCTGACACTCATGATTTTATCAGGAGTCTCATGATATTTGGTGTTTTTCACTAAATCCCCAGCTCCTGGAGTCATGGCATTAGCGGAGAATCTCAGCTTTTATTTTAGTTTCTAGCCCCCTTGTGGCAAAAATCTTGAAAACATGACACCTAAAGGCAACAGGAGGGAATTAAAAGGAACCTCAAATATTTGGATTTTTTTTTAAGAAACCTCATGATTTTTAAACTGATCTCATGATCTTTTTGAGGCCGGGCTCATGATGTTGTAACCCTTGGGGTTGGCAAAACCACACACCCTCCTTAAGGGCAAACCAGAGAGTGGAATTTGGCCTAAGCATAAGAGCAACACAAGCCTAAGGACTGTCGAATTCAGAGAGTTTATTAACTCATGCCGTTTGAACTACAATTCCCAGGAAGCTTGTGAAAATGACTTGCCTGGCTGTTCAAAATAAGACCCCCAAACCAAACACAACCAACCGAGGCATAAGCATAATGGCAGATCAGCGGCTTATGGATTTTCAATGTCAAAATAATTTATCAGGACTTGCTCTAAAGCCTGCCTTTAGAATGGGACCGTTACTACCATCCATATATTATATTTGATGAAACCAAGTTAGTAGTGTTTTTATCTGTCAATTAGGAACCATGAAGCAGTTATTAGACAGAGCCGAAGCTCTCCCTGTTGCTCTCTTGGGCCACGCAGCAGACACATAACGGCCTGTAATGAGGCATTAAGAAGCAGCGGTTTTGTTTCTGATTGGATTGGAAACGATAAGCCAGAAAGGAGCAGTTGCACACTGGGGAGTGGATCCGTGGCTAAACGGCCGGATACAAACAGCTGCTCTCGGAAAGATCAAGACGTAAGTCCCCCCACTCCCGCTAAAATGAGGCTCCGAAGAGTGGCCGTCTCGCTGAGATCATTAGCTGGGTGGAAGCTGGCTAGACCCTAAATTTAATTAAAGGCTTTTCCTGGCGTGCCCCCTCCTCCCCACCCCCGAGAGTGCACATGAGGAGCATGGGGCAGGTCAGCTGCTCCGCTGGGCCACCGGCACCCATGAGCATGTTCGGAGGAGAAGCGGGCAGGCACCCCACAGACCTGGGCTGCGCTGCAACTAGTGACCCAGCACCACCAATCCACAACCGCCACCCCCGAGGTCCTCAAGTGCAATAGGGCCACGGCGGTTCCACACCTTGTGAGGACAGGGGTTAAAGGAAGGACTTGGGTGTGTTATCACGCTGGTGTGTTAGAAACTGATCTTTGTGTTCTGCTGGGCACTCCCAGAGCTTCAATTCTAAAGTGATTCACTCTCCCCGGTTGGCCGCACACAGTTTGATCAAGGACTTGAGGGCACCTGCGTTTCAAACCTGAGAGTGTCCTGAACTCCTGGACAGCATGTAATGCCAGCCCCCAGGGCCAGCTGGGCAGTGAGGGAGGCTCTTTAATAATTAATCTTTTTTGAGAACAAGAATCACAGGGGAGAAATTTCCTTGTCTCCATAAGGCACTACTGCCACAACGGTTTCTCAGCTCCTAGACAGACTCAAACCCTGCACAGGTCTCCATCGAAAGGCCCACGACAGGAACAAAATGTCAATGGAAAAGAGAAATTGCAAAGGGTAGCTTTCAAAGTAGCGGCCTGAGGAAGAGACGGATCAGGGAGGGACTCTGATGGGAATGGAAGGGAACCGGGATACTCTGGAGCAGTCATGAGCGATGCTCACACAATCACGGACACTAAGGACACAGGCCACTGGGCGGGAACTGCCCTCAGACACAGAGTGGTTCAGAAGAGGGCTTGTGAGGAGCGGAGAGCGCCACCGCACCTTTAGGGAAGTGTGTTGGCAGGGTCAGGCACCACGAGGACATGCAGCGCCATTCTGAGCCAGTCAAAACCTTTGTGCACCTCAATACTGCTACATCCCCCAGGGTGGCCCATCAGGCCTGCGCTGAACAGGGTAGCATCGACACGATCTCTATGCCCCACTGGCTTGTTTGATGCTAAGTCTTGGGCCTTGAGGGATTCCACTTCAGAGCAGCATAGCAAAAGCATTGGGCACAGTCTCCTCCAACCTGCCGGCTCACGGAGACCCCTGAGTGCAAGCCCTGCTGCTTGGTGAAAGGGGGATCATTACCCCCAGGATTCCTCAGGCAACTGCCACATCTGTCCGTGATGGGAGCCTTGGGGCAGTGCCCAGGCACGGCGTGAAGCATGCAGTGAGCTGCCTGGGGAATAAAGCCAAAAGCACAAGAGCAGCAGCAATGCCTCATAAGACAAAGCAACCCAACGGGCCACCAAGAGACCACGTCCTGGCCCTGCTGTGCCATGCAAAAGCATCGCTGGATGTGGAGAGGCAGGAAGAGGAGAAAATTTGAGGAACGTCAGATCTCGGACTAATGGAGAGCACCAAAAATCAGCTGGAAAGCCAAACAGAAAACTCCTCAGGATACCAACTCCACAGGGGCACGCGCCCGTTCTTTCATCCTGAGGCCGTCAAGGATCTCTGCAGGATCTCAGGATCTCTGCAGCCATAGGAAGGTCTGCTGCTCACCCACTAAGACCGTGACCCCACAGAAGGACCTTGGCAGTTGTGGGCAGGGAAGAGCTGCGGCCCCATTGCTCTGCTCTTATCTGCTCCACGAGGAAATAACGCACAGCTGGGGTACAGCAGGCTGCATGGGAGCAAAGCAAGGCAGGTCCAGGGTCTCCAATCCCACCAGCAGTCACAGACAAACCCACTGGAGATCACCCCGTCGGAGAGCGCAATGGAACATCCACAAGGACACAGTATGCCTGCAGGTTCTGAAAGGCAAGGCGTGGCCTCATTGAAATTAAGTGTTCACAGTGCTGCTCGCACCTCAGGGTGTCTTGGACACAGGGTAACGCCCTCACACCCACAGCAGCGTGTGGCTAGAGCTCTTTGCAACCTGCCGTGGGATGCAGAGCTAGGCAGACATTCAGGGCTTCACTTATGGGTCAGAAGGTACTGACGTGGGGGTGTGTTTGCGTGTGCATCGTTTTCCTCTGTGGGACAGACTCAGAACTGCTCGCCTGTGCGCCCTAGGCCCTATACTCCTAGCCACTGCTGATAAGCCCCGTTAGTTCAGGGGGTCGGGGTTGGTGCACGCGAAGCAGGAAGATGCGTGCTCTCTCTCGGCTACCACCACGAAATTGCACGCGGTCGTGCACAGTGTGGCAGAGAGCACGCTGGGACGTGCGAGGCAGCGGTGGGCTGGTCACAGCATGCCCGTCACAGTACTCCGCTGCCGGTCTTGCCAACCTGCCCTGCACCATGTCCTCCCAACCTGGCTCTTCCCTCTCTTTCCTAGCAACCTTTTTTGGGGGGGAGAGGGAGGGAAGGGAGGGAAGGGGTTGTATCACTTATGTGGGTAAACTTAGTGTGGCTGGTGAGAGGTGCCGGACTGGCTGGAGCCCTGGAGGCTGAAGCTACAACGGCTCCACGCCCAGCCCAATCGGAAGGACCGTTTTCATGGCTTGCAGTCTCCAAGGGGTCCAGCTGTGAAGGTGGTTTTGGTGGGCTGACCTCCTGAATGGAGACCCATCGACTCCTTTCGCACAGCCTGCAGTCCCTTGTCTTTCTAGCACCCACAGCTCCATCTGTCCCACGTCCCTTTGCCTTCATGCCATTTTTAAAAAATCCCTCTCCATTTGCCTATTCTATTGCACCGTGCCCATCACCGTGGCACTGCGCTGTCTGGGCCACTGTCCCTTCCGGGCCCCTCCAGTGGTTAAACAGAGGCTCCAAAGCTGCCCCATTGATTTTGGTCTCTCAATCTAGAAAAGAAACCGATTTTCCGAACAACACAATAGTTTTGCACGTTAGCTCCAGTGTTGCACGAGCAAGCAGAGAAATCTGAATGGGATGAGGGTAGAGCTTTCCGCTAGACCGTGATTATTGGCTTCTGAAAATACCTTAATTCCAGCAGTCAGATTTCCACTGGTGTCAGATGTAGCTGTAATCGGACGAGTTTTTCCAACAGTAATACCTCTGCTCTGGGAGGGGGTCTATAGGGAGCAGGCGGGGGTGGGGGGCCGAGAAGTGTTTTGATGTAGGTCCTGCCACTGCCTCCTCCACTCACATCATTATTTTCCTTAAATTTGACCAAGAACAAATTCTTGGGGATTAGCGGCAGCCGCGTCCCGGCGTGAACAATATTGAGGGATTATGAGATTAGAAATGCCATTTACGCTGAGCGGAATAACTTTAAGCCTTATCCGATGGTCTACAGATGTAGGCAATCAAAGCAACCCATTCACGGAAAGCAAGGAAAGGCGTTTCAGAGGTAGGGGAAGATGACTCGGCCTTCTCCTAGCGAGAGGAGAAGCAGGCATTCCCAGAGATATCGGGCAAGATTGTTTCTCTGCTGCCAGGCTTCTTGGTTTTATATTTTTCAAGGGAGCATCTGTCAAGTCCCTGCCGGGAACTCTGGTGCGCTGAAGGCAACATCTCTTTTTCAGTGTGACACATTTCCTGCCCCGGCTGGCAGGCTGGCTGGGTTGGAAGAAGCATGAAGGTCCCACCAGTTTGCAAACACTCAGATTTCCATGTCTCAGGGCGTTTTAATTCTCTCTCAAATAAACACACAAGTCAATTTCATGCTTTTGTGAAAGCGAGGGGCTTAGAGAGCTGGCTTTGGCGCACACGGTGCAGGCGGAGGCTGCGCATGCTTCCCACGCACGTAGCTCTGGCGACGGCCTTTAGTCCTGATCCGCAGCCCCTCGCTTCAATCCTTTCAGGGCCGCAGCCTGGCTTCGGATGCTCAGTTGCAGGAAAGGGAGGGCAGATTGCAGGATTCCCGAGGCTTCTCCCTTCTGGCTGGATGTGATGCTGGGAGCTCAAAAGCAGTGGGGATGCGAAAAGAGCAACGAGGCAAAGTGATCTGAGGGTGGTTTGCATTTCAAGAAAGTCTGGTTGATGTTGGCTTGATCAGCCTTGCATTGCATTGTCCCTCAAGACAGCCCCCGGGCCTGGAACAAAACTCCGCGAACCCGCACCCCCTCATTTACCTCACCCATCTCCAAGGGCTGGCTCCTGCTGCAATGAGCTCAATGGGAAACACCCCCCCGCCTCCCAATTGTCTTCAGCAGGAACAGCCAGGGACACACTGTAGCCCTGCTGGTTTCCAAGAGACCGTCTGCAGGAGTAAAAACCGCTCATGGGAGTAAAGGGCCATAGATTCAGGGCCTAAGACCCCGGGCTGTGGGGAAAGATATTTTTGTGACCCAAACATGGGCCCAAGAGTCGGGTGACGGGGGATTGACAGCTCAGAGACTGAGCCGGCTGGCCCAAACAGGCCTCCTGGGCTGGAAGGAGCCCTGCCCCCATAACCCACCAGCCCCAGCAAAGGGACAGGCAACTGGGTGTTCTGGCGGAGAACCAGAACTGGGAAATGAGGCTCCTGTATGGCCACGAGGTGCTGAGCGGCCACAGCGTGTACCCGCACAGTGAGGGGCCAAGCACCCCGGCCTGCTTCCCACCCAGGCTCGCCTGCAGCCAGCCTGGCTAGCAGCTGGGAGCCAGCAGCCTCCCCTAGCCAACTTCTCTTCTGCCTTCGGCTCAGCGCGACAGCCCGCGTGGTGGCCCCCGGCGACAGGTCAGCCAGAGGCTGCCTGTCCATGTCCCAGGCCAGTCCTGGAGAGCTACGTTTGGACAAGCTGGCCCAGCGGCCTCTTTCCTGCCCTTAACGCGTGCGAAGTGCATCCGAGCCTTCGCAGCCCACCCGGCAGCCTGGGCGAAGGAGGGAGGGATTTGCACAAAGCTTCTCCACAAAGGGGCCGCTCCTGCATCCGACTGCCTTCGGAAGCTGCGGCATTACCTCACGCCGGCACTGCATCAAAAGCCCTCCGAGGAGATCAGGGGACTGTCCTCTCCTTACGGCTAACCTTGCTCATTATTTTTCCCTCCCTCCCCCCTCCTCTTTTCCATTTTCCTCTCTCATTCCTGGCCTCTTCATTTCCCTTTTTTTCCTTCCCCCGCTCTGCTGCAGACATCTTGACAAGGAGCCCTCCGGAGCTGCTCCCTCTCTTCCCAGTCTGTCTCTGCCAGATGAACGGAGCAGGATGCGGATGAACGGGTGAGATGGAATCAGGGCTGACAGGCCACGCGAGGGGAGGGAGGAGGGGCAGAGGGCCGCTGTGCGGGAAGCAGCTCATTGCTTCGGCGTTACTCCTGAGCGCTGGGGAGATGGGGCTGGAAGGGGCAGGCCTGGCCCCGCCAGGCGTCTCAGTCCTGTTGCAACAACTAGTAGAGAACCCAGCAACGCATAGTGACTCTTGGCTTTCCTTTCCCAGCCCCCTGCAAAGGAACGCAGGGATCCTCTGACCAGATCAGAGCCGGTCCGGCTAACCCAGTGTCCTGTCTCTGGGACAATCGGCAGAATTCCTCCTCATCCCTAAGAGCTGGCGTCTAGCCGAAGCCGAGAAAACCCTGAAGCAGGAGATCTCATATGCCTGCCGAGCTGCGCTGGTATGGCTTAGCCACACCCTCGTCTGACTCCCTGTTCGGGAACAGGCTCACGTGATCCGAGCCCTTTGCATTGCTCTCCTGCCCACAGGAGAAGAGGGACCCACGCAGCAGAAATTCAGTATCTATTGGGCTGTCTACCCAGCTGTTTAGAGTTGAGAGGCAGAGAATAAATGGGGACATGACAGGGATCGGGTCCAATGCAGAGGCTACTTCGGTCGATGGGAATATTCCCACTGATTTCAAAGGGCTGTGGCTCAAGCCCCTGCAGAACAATGAAGAGAGAAGGTACAGCAGGTGCTCCCATTTACCCTGTCTCATAACACGAGGCCAAAGATGAAACTGAAGGGCATCTGATTTAAACCTGATGGAAACCACTGCAAATAATCAGAGTGATAGGCCAGGTGCAATATACAAGCTGTGCGCATTCATAGACTGATAGACGTTAAGCCCTGAAGGGGGCCATGAGATCATCCATTCCAATCCCCTACAGAACACAGGCCAAAAAGCTTAACCCAGTTCCCCTGTATTAAGCCCAGTAACTTGTGTTTGACTAAAACATCTTCCAGAAAGGCAGCCAGTCAGATCGGAAGACAGCAAGAGACAGAGAATCCATCGCTTTCCTGGGTAGTTTGTTAATCAGCCTGACTGTTAAAAATGTGTGCCTTGCTTCCGATTTGAACTGGCCCAGCATCAGCGCCCAGCCGCTGGTCCTTGTTCTGCCTTTCTCCACTATAGAGCCCTTTAGGACCTAGTATTTTCTCCCCGTGAAGGTTCAGATACATGGTTATCAAGTCACTTCTCAATTATCTTTTTGAGAAACTAAACTGATCGAGCTCCTCGAGTCTCTTGGTCTAAGAAATATTCTCCAGCCTTTGAATCATTTTTGCGGCTCTTCTCTGCCCATGCTGCAATTTTGCCCTCCCATTTTTAAACTGTGGACGCCAGAACTGGATGCAACATTCCAAATGGGCCTCCCCAATACCATCCACACAGGTAAAATCACCTCTTTACCCCTACCCACTACTCCCCTGCTTACACAGCTACAGATCACGAGTCCTTTTAGCCATAGCCTTGCACTGGGAGCTCGTGTTCGGCTGATTGTCCCCTCTGCTCTTGTCCGAGTCAAGGCTTTCCAGGATACAGTTGCCCAGCTAAAGAGCCTTGTTTTCAAGGGAAAAGTTCACATCTCGGGGCCAGGCCATTTCCTGAGACAGAGGTCCATATTCACTGCACAGTGAAACACCCCAAGGGAAGACTGCTCTCCTGCCACTGAGCTTCTTGGGAACATAGTTCTCAATAGCATGAGTTCTGGCTCTGTCTAGTCTGAGAACCGTTAGGGTCGGAAATACATCTCGACAGACACACACAGAGGAGAAGGGGCAGACAGTTCTATGGTGAGAACTGTCTGCCATCCCAAGTGTCTTCAGTGCCTTCCCCCTAGTCAAAACTCCTTTCAAGCGTGGCGAGAGGACCGAGCTCCTTTGTAACAGCTTAAAATATATTTTAAAGCAGTAAGTGTTGGGTCATTAACTTGCAGAACTCATTGCAGCTTGACACACCTGAGGCAAAGGACACACCCACTGGGATCTCTCTAAGAAGGGCTTTTGGGCCTCTTGCATCTATGGAGAACATGATTCCCCAGCTGGCATCAGGAAGAAGTTTTCCCACTGGGATCAACTAGGTACCACAATGGCAGGTCACGGCTAGCCTGCCTCTTCACTAGGAAACAAAGTGCTAGCTCACATGGGGCAAAGCCTGTGTGTGGACAAGACAGGTTTAACACGTTACAGGTTTGAGATTAAAGCGCTCACCTCAACCTGTTAACTCATGTTAAAACTACAGTTGCCTCGTTCACACGGGGCTGCTACCATGCTGTAAAACCCACCACCCTTTTCCCTAGTGTAAAGAAAAGAGGATGCAGGGCTACAAGAACCATGGACTGGTTTCTGCACATCTGGAGTGTTCAGAACTTATTGTCCCTCGGGATGGATTTGTTCCTACCTAAAAACGTTTATAGAGATTGCCCTTCACGGTGGCATCGGGGTGCCTCAGGGCCATGTTAGGCAAAGATCGCTTTTAAGGCTTCTGTCTGTCTGGACCAGCGTCTGTGTGGGACGCACGCACCGCCTCACCATCTGCAATGCATTGCTTGCCCGGTGTCCCTGTTCGGGGTCAATGAGTGAATGGTGATGCGATCTCTTTGGCTGATGTGGTTTCTCTAGGCAGCCACGGCTCCAGCAGCCTCTGGGGGTTACTCTTCCCCAAGCTGTCTAGCGGCTGCAGGGCTGCACTAGGCACCACTGCCCTGGGGAGCCAGGCAGGAAGGGAAAAGCCGCTATCTGCCTGACCGTTGGTGGCAGGGATCCCGAAAGCCATGGCCCGGAGAGAAACCTAAAGGCAACTGGCAGGGACGCCCTGGCCACTCATGGAGCAGACACGAGAGCTCAGCTGTGGGTGAGGAGAGCGACGGAACAGGAGATGACCCGACGGAGCTGCACCGTGTCTCAACAGCTGCCCCCGGTTCTCCCGGCTGGTCTCACAAACATGGAGTCTCCTGGTCCGTGACTCTCTGCCCTGAGACAGAAAACAGGAGAGGGAGGGGAGGGCTTAAGCCAGTGCCAGCTACAGGCAGGCAGAATAGCATCAACAGCCGGGTCTGCGCTTGGCACGTCTCTTCTCACACCTGTCAGATGGTCAGAGGGGGCATGGTGCTGAGCGAGCGCTGCGCGGGACTTGGAGATCAATGGAAGAGGAGGGCTCAGGGTTATGAATGGTCAGTCCTGCTGCCTGGATCTCTGGCTGGGCTCTGAACGTGCAGCTCCCATTTTACGCACTGCCTCCCTCTGGCCGTCGAGGCCTCCCCGGCCGTAGCTTCTGAGCATCTTCCTCCACTGAGCTCCCGAGTCCAGTCGCTGGGGTCAGTGGCATCTTTACCCCACGTGTGCGTATGCACGCACCTCTCCTTTGCTGCCCCGTTTGCGGCCTCAGCTGCCTGCCTGCTCGCCCCCAGGCTCTCTACCGCCTGCTGTCTGGAGTGCCTCTGCCCACGGCTGGGCAGGTGACCTGCTTCTGAAAAGCTGCCATTTCGCTGTCTCTCGCGAGCTTTCCAAAGCCCCAAGCGAGGGGGCTACCACCCCTTCTGCTGGGTGGCGATTCCCCAGCCTAAAGCCGGCTTGCTATCAGGAAGATTTTCCTGACCGACAACCTATTTTATATCCCCATCTTCCGAACGCTGCACCCACGGATCATGGGCCTTTTCCGCAGCCACGTGGTCACTGCAAACTCAGGGCTAAGGTACTGCTCGCTCCTAGGCCCTTCATTTTCCAGTTCCTCCCCCTCAGGGAAGTTCCACGTTTTGGATGATTTTGCCCTGCATGGTTCTCATTTTGGTGTCCGGGGATGATGAAATCAGCAAATCCCGGAGCCAGATTCTCGGCTGGTGTGACTTGGCACAGATCCATGTGTCTGCACCCACTGGAGCGGCATCAGTTTATATCAACGGAGGGTCTGGCCCAAGCTCTACGTCCGTCAGGGTGACCAGATGTCCCCATTTTATAGACAGGCCGAAGAGTCGGGGCTTTGTCTTATACAGGCACCTATTATCCTGATTTTTCACACGTGCTGTCTGATCACCCTAACGTCAGGGGTGCCGAGTGCGGGAAGGGAGGCCAGCAGAATGATTCCTAAAGAGAATATATTTTACAGCCTTTTTATGAGCTTTTTCACGATCGAAAGGGCAAAGGGGTGACCTCGCGCCCAGCTGGCGTCCAGGGTGTTTGCAAAAAAAACCAACAGAAGGGCGGGAGGTGTATCAAACGTCGAGGGACGTAGCAGGAAAAGCCTCCGGCAGGAGAGTTTATGATAAGACAGCCTTCCTGCTGCTCTCATCTACCTTGCCACATCCCAAAACAGTACGGTCCAGATCCTCTGACACACTTACACCACTAGCGTATCTGGGCTTCCAACAGCCAAGCCCATCCCTTCCCCAGCCCCCGGATGTCAGATGAGTGTAAGGTACTCAGCACCTCTGCTCACATACCCCGCTCTCTAAACAACGTACCCCCCATTTGCATCCTGGCGGGGATGGATTTACTGCAGAACGCCACCAACAGAACTGAGTTCAGAGCCTGGCTCAACCCGCCTAGAATCTGCTTGCCCTGCTGAATGTCACCCTGTGGAAATCCATGGAAGCGACTCTGCATTTTGCTTTACTGGATGGCAGAAGCCAGCCCCATCCAGCTTGTCCTTCCAGGAAACCCATTAATGCGAGAAGGAGGGCGTATGTCATGCCTGCCTCCTGGAACCGTGCTCAACGGCAGGTTTGCATCGTTCCCCACCAGCCTTTTCAAATGCATGGGGACAAGAGCCTCTACCCTGCAGGCAGCTGACTGAGTGGGACCCGATCAGATTACGGGGCAAGGTGCAAATGTCCCGTTGTTAGCCACACCATGCACTGAGCGGGTCACGGAGAGGGAGGCTCGTTTGATGGAACACAGACCGTAGCGCGGGTGAGAGCGAGCAGCTTCTACTCCAGGGACAAGATCATAAACCATTTTAATAAGGGAGATTTTCCCCTTCGATTCAAGCGAACGCTGTCTTGTTTAGTTGGCAACAAATGCTAAAGACCCTGGGGAGCTGGGGGAAGGGAGGAGAGAAAAGGGACATCTGTTTAGAGCATTTCCACTCCATGCTCTCCCAAGCTATTTCTATCTCTTCTTGTCAAAATTTATCAACTGCGTAATTGTTTAAACAGCATTAAGCGCTTGGAGCAAGAGCGACTGGAAATTGTCCTGCCGTTGCCTGTGGTACCAATACTGACAGCTCAGAGGGATTGGGGAGGGAAATGATCCACAGGCCTCCAAAATCCTCCAGCTCACAATCTTGGGGGGTTCGCAATCTCAAGGGGGACACCCTGAGATTCCCCCCTTTCCTCTCCGCTCCCCTCTTTGTTTCCCAGATCCCAAATTCTCCTTCCCTGCCACAGAGCCCTTCTGCCATCACACTTTTATTATTCTCCGTTATTTACAGCGAAGATGCCAGATCGGGAAACCACAGTGAACGACACCGTCATTCGTGTGAAAGTACACCCACCTCCACCGTGGCAAAATAAGCCTCGCTGTGCGTCTGCGCCACCCTTAGGGGCTGGCGGCTCAAAAGAACCTGGCAGGAGAGGTAGGGATGAGGAAAGCTGCTGGGTGTATGGAGATGGGATACACTGAGATATTTATAATCCCCTTCCATTGGAAGGTCTCGGAAAAAGCTTTTCAAACATTCATTGAGGCTCCTTTCACATCGGGGAAACTGAGGCAGAGAGCGGGTAAGGACCAGAGCTTCAGGGATGCTGAGGATTCACACCTCCAAGATGAAATCACTAGGAGCTGTGTGTGCCTCAGCACTTCTCAAAACCGGGCCCTATGTGACCGAGAAGACATATAGCAGAGCCAGGAATATAAAACATGTTCCCCTCTGCCGGTCTTGTGCTTTACGCCTCTCATTTCTCACCAAGACACGGCTGCAGGGGCAGAGTGAGCCATAGCAGGGCAAGGACCTGGTGTGCTCAGAGGCCAGGAAGAACCCCCCTCCTTCCTGATACAAAGGGATGTTTCCTTATTGGCCTACGGCCTCCTTAGTTAACCGGCACGTGTGTGGACAGCCCTGGAACACCAGGAGTGGCGGTGTCACAGAATCCTAGCAGATGAGGGTTGGAAGGGACCTCAGGAGGTATCTAGTCCTACCCCCTGCTCACAGCAGGACCAACCCCAACTAATCCATCCCAGCCAGGGCTTTGTCAAGCTGCGCATTAAAAACCTCTGAGGATGGAGATTCCACCCCCTCCCCAGGTAACCCATTCCAGTGCTTCACCACCCGCCTAGGGATAAAGTTTTTCCTAATGTCCAATCTACACCTCCCCCACTGCAGCTTGAGACCATTGCTCCTTGTTCTGTCATCTGCCACCCCCGAGAACAGCCTAGCTCCATCCTCCCTGGAACCCCCTTTCAGGTAGTTAAAGGCTGCTATCAAATCCCCCCTCATTCTTCTCTTCTGCAGACTAAACAAGCCTAGTTCCCTCAGCCTCTCCTCATAAGTCTCGTGCTCCAGCCCCCTCATCATTTTCATTGCTCTCCGTTAGACTCTCTCCAATTTCTCCACATCCTTTCTGCAGTGGGGGGCCCAAAACTGGACAAAATACTCCAAATGTGGCCTCACCAGTGCCTAATAGAGGGGAATAATCACTTCCCTCCATCTGCGGGCAATGCTCCTACTAACGCAGCCCAATATGCCATTAGCCTTCTTGGTAAGCAGGGCACACTGCTGACTCCTATCCAACTTCTTGTCCACTGTAACCCCCAGGCCCTTTTCTGCAGAACTGATGCCTAGCCAGTTGGTCCCCAGTCTGTAAGAGTGCATGAGATTCTTCTATGCTAAATTCAGGACTTTGCACCTTGTCCTTGTTGAACCTCATCAGATTTCTTCTGACCCAACCCTCCAATTTGTGTAGGTCACTCTGCATCCTATCCCTACCCTCCAGTGTATTTATCACTCTTCCCGGCTAAGTGTCATCTGCAAATTTGCAGATGGGGTGCAATCTACCCCATCCTCCAGATCAATAATGAAGATGTTGAACAAAACTGGTTCCAGGACCGACCCTTGGGGCACTCTGCTTGTTACCGGCTGCCAGCTAGACACGGAGCCATTGATGTTGAGCCTGATGATCTAGCCAACTTTCTATGCACCTTATCGTCCATTCAGCCAGCCCATACTTCTGTATCTTGCTGGGCAGAATACTGTGGGAGACCGTATCAAAGGCTTTGCTATAGTCAGGATATATCACTTTACCCCAGACCCACAGAGCCGACAACCACAGGACATGGCAGAACCTTCCCCAAGGTTGGCCAGATGAAGAACACACCTGTGGAATGACAGTGCCAGGTAGGGTCCCGGCCCATCTCTAATTCCTTGCACCTGTTGGTCCCAGCAGGTCACTGCTATAAAACCCAAATGTGGGGCGTTATCCAGACCAGTTTTCCTGGCAGGAGCGGAGCTGCCAGAACCAACTCTGAGCCCAGGTTACAGGTTGGCCTGGAGGAATTTCAGACACACACAGTCCCTGATGATCATCCAGCATCATCTGGCTACATGAAGATGTTTGAAAAGGCAGGAGAGGGGGGCAGAAGCCTGCACCCTGGGGGAACGTCTGTGCTGGAGGGGTAATTTCCAGCTCAGGTGGATACCCCCTACAGGAGATCTGATAGAGTTAGCACACTAAAACAGAAGTGTAGCAGTTGTTGCATAGGCTAGTCACCCCGATGCAATCCCGTTTGAGATTCTGGGCATGCAGCTGGTCTGCTGCCCGCATGCCGGTGGCTGCACGTAGTGCACTAGCTGGATCAGAGCTGGCACAGGGGACGACACGCGCGTCCCGCCACAGGGCAGCCGGGCCGGAAGGGGAGCCACCGGGTCAATAACGCCAGCACAGTTTGTTTCTTAAACATCAGCACAGAGTGCTATTGGAGCTGACCCCCTCCTGTTCCCCCCCCCGTAGTCAAAGAACTGAACAGACGTCCCAGCTGAAGAGCCGACTGGAATCGCACAATGTAAATGGCCCAGGGCTGACGCCTGCCCCCATGGGCAACTGTTTGGGAAATGACAGGAGAGGGAGGCCCTTGAGAGAGGGTCTAAGAGGGCAAAGCCAAGCTATGAGCACAGGCTGGAGTTTCTCGCCAGCCAACGGGCAGCCAGGGAGATGTGGGGAGCGAGGGCGGTGAGAGGTCCTCTCCCATCCCAGCTTTCTCTTCCTGCTCGCAAACACCGTGGCACAGGCAGACCCCTGGGAACTCAGGCCCCCCCACGAGAGGCAGGAAATTCATAAAAATATTTGGACAAGACTCTTAGGCGAGGCCGAGCCGACCCCTCCCAGATGGGAGCCCCGCGTAAACAGGGCGCTAGATCCCCACGCCACCAGAGCTCCCGTCACAGCCGGTTTAGCGTGGGCGCACGACCTCCCTGAGACGATGCGGCTGGAGGCGCGTCGTTAATTACCAACAGCGCTGCTGACAGATCAGAGTGGGAAGATGAAGATGGAGGGGGGGAGTGATGGGGTGGAGGGTGGGGCAGGGGCTGTGGGAAGCTGCTTACACAACCGTTTGGCTTCTTTAATTATTGCGCCAGGTTTGTCATGTTAACAGGGATAAACAAGTCTGGGGAGATCTCCGGGAGGCCATCCATTCCTGATGCTGGAGCAGGGGGAGGCCAAGGCTCGCTGGGGTTGAGGGCTTTAGTGCTCATTAAGGTGAGGGGCTGGGGCTGCCATATGGCCGCCAGGCGATGCCTGAGGTTCCCACTTAGCCTGCTAGCCCCACACAGCCCAGCGTGGCTGGGATCTGCCATGGATCCCATTAGCACAGTTCACAGCACCACGGTGAAATGGTCGGCTCCCCTGCCTACTGGTGCTGGGGGATGTGGGGTGCAGGAAAATACGCCCAGGGAATACGATGAGAACATCCAACTCATTTTGCTTTTGCCCCCAAATCCAGATGCAAACCCAGGTTTTGAGGTGACAAGCTAGAGATCTGAACTCACTCACTACCCACCGGCCAGGCAGCTGGTCCTGACTCACGCTGGGGGGGCCGAGATTGGAGGAAAGATCTCTGTGCGACCGAGGACTCCTGCCCCCACAGTCACTGACGCCATGGGCAGTGCATCTGGGGGCATTGGGTCAGGGCTGCAGTGAGGAGGGGCCAGCTTTAGCAGCAGCGTCTCAAGGACGTGGCAGAACCTGATCCAAAGACGGGGAAAAAGGAAACCTACAGAAGCAGCAGAACGTTACCCAGCTTGAACTGACCCCGGTTCCCAGCTGCCCTCAGCACCCCAAAAACTGTCACGGTAATGGACCCTGCTTGGGCCATAGAGGGCAAGGACTGACTGGGTTCCAGGGACCGAATTCCAGCAATCTCCAGATTGCTACAGCCTGGGCTACCCTACGTCGGTATAACTACGTCGCTCAGGGAGGGGGGTGAAAAATCCACCCCCCCGAGTGATGCAATCAGACAGACCTAATTCCCTGTGCAGACAGCACCATGTTGACAGGAGAGCTCCTCCTGCTGACATAACCACCGCCTCTCGGGGAGGTGGATTAACATCACCAACGAGAGCTCTCCCCTCGGCCGAGGAGCGTCGTCATTAAGGGGCTACATGGTGCTGCTGCACCGCTGTGTTTGTAGACAGGCCCGAATCGAATCATGTAGGGGGTGACACGAGGAAGGGAAAACTGTGACGAGGGGGGAAGATCGTCGCCCAGCTCAGCGTGCAGAGCCTGAGTGGTGATGGGGAAGATCTGCCAGCTCACGACTTGCCAATCCCGAATGCCTAGCTCAGGCAGGACTCTGCTGGAAGGGGATGGAAGTTTTGCCTGAGAAAGGACTGCAGGCCCAAGTGCCGAGGCATGATCTTTCCTGCCACACTGGAGTCCCAGTTCAAAGCCCAGCAGGGTCCGTCCAGACCACCAGAGCAGATCGGCTGAATTCTATGCAGCCGACTGTGCATGACGGCAATTGGATGAGACCTTAAAACTCAGCCACTGGCGGCTGATTGTGGACCTTGGAAACCCCACGCCATTTTTTGGGCAGAGCATGGGTTTGCCTTGGTGTCCTGGTCAAACAGTACCCTTCCGTTACCCAGTGAGCTGCGTCCTCTTCTCCCCCCGGCCATGGTTGTGTTAGAGCAGGACTTGGGGGCCAGTGCAAACTTGGGATCCAGAGCTGACTTGATGAGTGCAGAGAAAATCTCGGGCACTCCTGGGCTCTTGTAAGCTAGGTACAAGAAGAACCAAAGGCTGGATGTTTAAGCCAGGCACATTCAAACGAGAAATAAGATGCAGGTTTTCAACAGGGAGGCCGATTAGCCATTGGACCTAATGCCCAAGGGCAGGGGTGGATTCTCCACCTCCGGGTGTCTTTCAATCCTGCCTGGCAGCCTTTCGGGAAGAGACGCTTGAGCCAAACCCAAGTAATTGGGTTCGCTGGGAGGGTAACTGGGTGAAACTTTCTGGCCTGCGCTATACCTGAGAATCTTGTGGGCCCTTCTGGCTTTAAACGCTGTGAATCAAAGAGGATACATATCAATGGAAAGCGGTATAATTCCATCGGTTCTCAATGAGGCGCCCGGAGACACACATGGAACAATAACAGCAGGGAACGTCAGCTTTCATAGTGTTATTAACCTGGACAGACAGGCTGTCCTGAGAGGCCTAGCAAACCAGGCGTCTTCAGGACCTGGAGAACGTTCTGTGGGCTCTAATGAATGCCACGTGTTCCCCTCTTTGTGAGAGGACCTCCCCACTGTCCCCTGCTTGCCATGGCCCGGCTCAGAGCTCCTGGCCTCCCTGGCACTCGCAGCTGCACCGTGTTTACAGCAGGAAGAAGGGATATTTTTATTGCATCTGACATTGGCTGCCCTGGATTATCATACTGTACGCAGCAAGCCAAGTCAGCGCCCCTCTGCTGCAGCTGCGCAGGGCGTCTCACCCTGCGATGGAAGGGAAGGACCGTGGAGGCCACAGCCTGTGTGCACGCGAGAAGGGCAAGTAGACTGGTTCAGTCAGCATTTTCAAAGAGCCTTCTTCGCTCTCACCCCCTGGGCAGGGCCGAGCGAGCCCCACAGGGGAACGAGGCGGAGGGGTCGCTCTTTGCCTTTGAACATGTTTGTTTGTCTCGTTCTGCTCCTAATTCCATTAGAAGTAATTGCATTGGGGAGTGCAGTTTGGTGTCATGTTTTGTTTTGGTTGAAAGGCTGGGATGTTCATTTGCATATCATTACCTTTCCCAGCCCTCGGCGCCACCAGGGCCTGGAATGTGGGCACAGGCGGCAAGGCTCCTTGGCTGAGTTTCTGAGCCCCGGGTGAGCCAAACCCCTTAGGACTCGGGTGGCCGAATTCTTGAGAGTTGTGTGTCTAGTGCATTTAGATGAATAAGACACCGTAATAATCTAATTGACCTAATTTGTGACACTCCCACCACTGTGTCTGATTGGTGAACTGTGGGTCACTCCCGTCTCTCACTGGCAGGGGATACTTTGTTGATGTAGGATGGTAGCACGGGCAATTAACTATATAGTGATGCCATGCTATACTACCTTATAGGCACAGCCCGGTTAACCTCACATGTAGGGATACCTAAACCCTCTGCTAACAGCTCTGTGCTGACCGATGCAGCAATGAGCTAGCTAGGATGTGCACCTCTGTCCTCTATTCCTCAGCCTCAAGGATGTCCCGTGAGGGGTCCTCATGTGGCTTGATTCTTTTCCCCATCTTAGTCACTATCTATAGGACGCCGTTAAGAGACAAGGTGGGGTGGAAAAGCCAGTGGCGGGAGGATGACACCTAACCCTACATCCCTTCAATGTCAAACAGACTGCACCAGCGTGCAGCTTCCCCGATTGCTAGCAGAGGTCAGCGCCTGGATTGGCAACAGCTGTCTGATGCTGAAAGCCGGGAAGAGCGGGAAATCTCTGTTTCCTGCTTAACGGTCCACAGAAGGCTCCTAGCTTGCGCAACTGGCCCCTTAGTCTCCACGCTCCACCCAAACAGCCACTGCGGGTACCGGTACCACAGGCAAGTCTGCCTCTGTTAAAAGAGAACAGATTCCGAAGGATCCCCCCGGCCACATTCTGCTTGTGTGATACCACCACCTGCCTGGCAGGAACGAGCCTGAGATCCTTGAAAGGCTGCCCCCAAAAGGATGGAGAAAAACGATTCTCTCTTGCCACAGAGGGCAGGACAAGAGGTGACGGGTTCAAACTACAGCACGGCAGCTTTATATTGAATGCCAGGAAAAACTTCCTAAGTGTAATAACAATTGGACGATGGCCCAGACTGCCTTGGGAGGCTGTGCCAGCTCCTTCACTGGAGGTTTTCAAAAGAAGCCATCTGTCTTGGATGGCTTAGACACAACAAATCCTGCATCAGGGCAAGGAGATGGACTAGATGGCCCTTCCCGTCCCTTCCAACCCTACGTTCTATGAGACCCTCACTCCTTCCACACAGGTGCAGACCAAGCCATAGATGCCAAGGGAGTGCCGGACATTGTTGGCTGATGCAACCCCCATGAGCCCAAAGGGGAAGGCTCTATATGCCACGTTCAGCCAGGAATCATCACAGGAGACCACGTCCAAGGCTGCGTGCACCAGACTGTGCCTGTGGCTCACGCTCGCCGCTAGCAGTGCATTTCCTTAGCGTAGGGCCTATTCCAAGAACCCAGAAGGAAGAAAAGGGACACCCCCAGCACTACAAATCGACTTCTGGCTCCTGTACATGAACGCAAGAAGCCTGGGAAACAAGCAGGAGGAACTGGAAGTCCTGGCACATCAAGGAGCTGTGAGGTGACTGGAATAACTGAGACTTGGTGGGGTAACTCACATGAGTGGAGCACTCTCATGGATGGGTATAAACTGTTCAGGAAGGACAGGCCAGGGAGAAAAGGTGGAGGAGCTGCATGGTATGTAAGAGAGCACTGATTGCTTTGAGCTCCAGTATGAAACTGGAGAAAGGCCTGTGGAGAGTCCGTGGGTGAAGTTTAGAGGCGAGAGCAACCAGAGCGATGTCGTGGTGGGCGTCTGCTATAGACCACCAGAGCAGGAGGAAGAGGCAGACGAGGCTTTCTTCAGACAACTACCAGAAGTTTCCAGATCACAGGCTCTGGTTCTCCTGGGGGACTTCAATCATCCTGACATCTGCTAGGAGAGCAAGACAGCAGAGCAAAGACAATCCAGGAAGTTTTTGGAGAGTGTTGGGGACAATTTCCTGGTGGACCTGGAGCAACCAAATAGGGGCCGTGCTCCTCTTGACCTGCTGCTCACAAACAGGGGAGAATTGACAGGGGAAGTAGAAGTGGTTGGTAACCTGGGCAGCAGGGACAATGAGATGGTGGAGTTCAGGATCCTGACAAAAGGAAGAAGGAGAACCGCTGGATACGGACCCTGGACTTTAGAAAAGCAGACTTTGACTCCTCCAGGGAACTGATGGGCAGGATCCCCTGAGAAGCTAATATGAGGGGGAAAGGAGTCCATGGGAGCTGGCTGTATTTTAAAGAAATCTTATTGAGGGTGCAGGAACAAACCATCCCGACGTGCAGAAAGAATAGCAAATATGGCAGGCGACCAGCTTGGCTTAACAGAGAAATCTTCGGGGAGCTTAAACACAAAAAGGAAGCTTGCAAGAAGTGGAAGCTTGTTCAGATGACTAGGGAGGAGTATAAAGATACTGCTCAAGCATGCAGGAGTGAAATCAGGAAGCCAGAGCACAATGGGAGTTGCAGCTAGCAAGGGACGTGAAGGGGAACAAGAAAGGTTTCTACAGGTATGCTAGTAACAAGAAGGAGGCCAGGGAAAGTGTGGGCCCCTTACTGAATGGGGGAGGTGACCTAGTGACAGATGATGTGGAAAAAGCTGAAATACTCAATGCTCACTTTACTTCTGTCTTCACAGCCAAGGTCAGCCCCCAGACGACTGCACTGGGCAGCACAGAATGGGGAGGATGTGAGCAGCCCTCGGTGGTGAAAGAACAGGTTCAGGGCTATTTAGAAAATCTGGACATACACAAGTCCATGGGGCCAGATGCAATGCAAACGATGGTGCTGAGGGAGTTAGCTGGTGTGATTGCAGAGCCATTGGCCATTATCTTTGAAAACTTGTGGCAATTGGGGGATGTCCTGGACGATGGGAAAAAGGCAAATCTAGTGCCCATCTTCAAAAAAGGGAAGGAGGAGGAACCGGGGAACTACAGACCAGTCAGCCTCACCTCAGTCCCTGGAAAAATCATGGAGTATGTCCTCAAGGAATCCATTTTGAAGGACTGGGAAGAGAGGAAAGTGATCAAGAACAGTCAGCATGGATTCTCCAAGGGCAAGTCATGCCTGTCTAACCTAATTGCCTTCTATGATGAGATGACTGGCTCTGTGGATGCAGGGAAAGCGATGGATGTGATAGACCTTGACTTTAGCAAAGCTTTTGATACGGTCTCCCACAGTATTCTTGCCAGCGAGTTACAGAAGTATGGGTTGGATGAATGGACTATAAAATGGAGAGAGAGCTGGATAGATTGTCAGGCTTCATGTGTAGTAATCAATGGCTCCCTGTCTAGTTGGCAGCCAGTAGCAAGTGGAGTGCCCCGGGGTCAGTCCTGTGGCTGATTTTGTTCAACATCTTCATTAATGGTCTGGAGGATGGGGTAGATTGCACCCTCAGCAAGTTTGCGGATGACACTAAGCTGTGGGGAGTGGTAGATACCCTGGAGGGCAGGGATAGGATACAGAGTGACTTAGACAAATTAGAGGATTGGGCCAAAAGCAATCTGATGTGGTTCAACAAGGACAAGTGCAGAGTCTTGCATTTAGGACGGAAGAATCCCACGTACAGCTACAGACTGGGGACCGACGAGCTAGGCAGCAGTTCTGCAGAAAAGGAGCTGGGTGTTACAGAGGATAAGAAGCTGGGTATGAGAAAACAATGTGCCCTCATTGCCAAGAAGTCTAACAGCATATTGGGCTCCATTAGTAGAAGCATTGCTAGCAGATGGAGGGAAGTGATTATTCCCCTCTATTCGGCATTGGTGAGGCGACATTTGGAGTATTGTGTCCAGTTTTGGCCCCCCCCACCCATAGGAAGGATGTGGACAAATTGGAGAGAGTCCAGCAGAGGGCAACAAAAATGATGATGGGGCTGGAGCACAGGACTTATGAGGAGAGGCTGAGGGAACTGGGTTTGTTTCGTCTACAGAAGAGAAGAATGAGGGGGGATTTGATAGCAGCCTTTAACTACCTGAAAGGGGGTTCCAGGGAGGATGGAGCTAGGCTCAGCTTGATTGGGATGATTTAGTTGGGGTTGGTCCTGCTTTGAGCAGGGGGTGGGACTAGATACCTCCTGAGGTCCCTTCCAACCCTCATCTTCCATGACTCTATGAAAAGGGACACCCCCAGCACTACAAATCTCCTTCTATCCCAGGTACATCTCACTCGCTGCCTGAACTCCATGCCCGGTGGCCTGGGTGGAGGAAAAGCCCTGATGGGATGTTTTGAGTGGCATTAGCATGGTTCTCTCTGCACAGCTCCACTCCAGAGAGATACGGCTGGAGACACGAGACGCCACCAGCTACTTTGAGGCGGATCATCAGACTGTGCGATCCAGCAGTCAGGGCGGGAGACAAAGGCACAGTCCCCAGCGGAGGCAGCTGGATAGAGGGCCCTTATGGATATACTAGTCTGAGGAGCAGGGGAGCCTCGGGAGAACTGTGACACCAGAGCGACTGTGCGCTCGGTTCATCTCTGCAGCCGTACCTGCCGGGGCGGCCCTGCACGGCTGGGTGCCCTGTCTGTCCCTTGCGCCGTTCCAGGAAACCCATCAAGGTTGCAGTATGGAAGCTGGCCGTCCTGCACTCTGCTCTCCGGGGCCCACTGACCCTGTCTGATGCTCCCCTTTATTCCACCGTGCCGAGATGTGCTCCCCTACACGCTCAGCCAGCCCTTCCCACCCACCCCCAGAAACCGATCATTGCAGGGACCCCTCCAGACATGGCAATACAAGAAAGCAGTCTGCAGCCAGGAGCCGAGCGCGGCAGGGGCTCTTGTGAGTCGAGGGGGGCCCAATGAGCTATCTGCCTGCTCCCGACTTCTTACAGCGAAAACTGGTCTAAAGAGAGTCTGTCCATGTGTGCGTGAGGGTGGGGAGGGGGAACATTGGGGCTGAAGGGATCAGGAATGGGCTACAATCCTGGTCAAACCCTGCCAGGCTTTTAGCAGATCTGTTCGGCCTGGAAGCCCGTGGGAAAGGCTTTCCTTCACCGATGGGGATGTGCAGCCCAAACATCACCACCACAGGAGCCCCATGCCCCCCAGCTCCAAGCAGGGGATTTCAGCAGAGGCGCAAAGGCCCCTCTGAGCGTCCCCCTCAACCCTCTGGGCCAGTTTGGAGGCACATGGGCACGACCGCTTGGGAGAAACTGGGCTGTCCCAGGCCCGGGGATACGGCGGCTTCCCAAGTCATCCGTCCAGTGCCAGAAGGAGACGGGGCTGATGGTTGCAAGCCGTTAGGGTTTTACTCTCCTCTCCAGCAACCCTCCCTCCCCCCAGCTGAGTCACCCCACAGTGCCCCCCCGAGTCACTGGGCCATTAGGGGTAACACTGATTCAGAGCGCCCCCTAGTGAGACCCCCGCATGCCTGCCTGCTGTGCAGCGCCCCCACTAGCATGCCACTGGGACTCTGGGGTCCGAACTGACCCTGAGGGGAGAGTGCGCCCCCAGCCCAGCAGCACAGTGCCCCCCCATGATGCCCCAGGGACAGCATTAATTTCAAGGGGGAGCTTTTACTGCCCCCCATCAGGCCATCCAGAGAGTGCCCACCCCCACTGCCCAGTCCAAGGGGAGAGACGTACAGGCCCCCCCAGGCCAGGTCCAGTCTCTCTCTTCCCCACAGCCCTGAGCCCCCAGCCTCTGCTGTTGGACACCCCACCAGTTACCAACTGGGAGGCCAGGGGGGCAGTCTGGTCCTGCAGCCCTCACAACCTTAGTGCCACCACCTCGCCCTCAACCCCATGGCCCCTGCCCCCATTTGCCACCCGCCTGCTGGTCCCGGCCACCCATCGGTGCGCGGCGCCATTGGTCTGCAGCGCAGGTGCCGCCCCCGTTTCTGGGCAGAGTGGTGTATGCTCACGCAACCGACAAACCCCGGGACTTTTAAAGTCCCGGGAAGATTTGCAGGTTTGTCGTGGCAGTGACTTGGGAAACGGGTCAATCCTGAGAACACTGGGGCGGACCGCAACCCTAGTACAGAGTCCCCCGCCCGCCTCCCCACAGCACAGCCCACCTCTAATGCTGCACAGGGGTGCAGGGCCCAGCACAGACCCCAAAGAGCCGACCGCACCCCTCCCACCAGCTGCCCATGGGCATAGCTGCTAGGTCGGGGCCCTACTCTGTTCCCGCTAGCTGAGCGAGGGATACATCTCCCTGCCTAGTGGGCTGTGACCAGCAGCACCCCATCGGCTCTTCCTTCTCCTTGGGGTGACCAGACTTCCTGATATTTGGGGCTTTTTCTTATATATGCAACTATGCACTCCCCCACCCCCCCAAAAAATGTGTCCCGGTTTTTCACACGTTGCTATCTGGACATCCGAGGTGGCACTAAAGAATTCAAGGGATCTGGCCCGGGAAGGGAGTTGGATGGTTTTCTGGAGATGTTTTTCTCTCTCTTTTTCATTTCTTTCTTTCTATTTTTTTTTTAAGGGAAGGGAGGGGGGGAGCCCAAACCTAACCCGCAGCTGGAGCCCAGCTGAGGAGCAAAGCAACTTCTAAGGCAGAGAAACAGGGGGTTGTTATTATTTATTAGCGGCTAATGCTTGATCGCCCACTAATCAGGCCAGAGAACACAAACGCCAGCCATCCCGGGCCCCGCTCACATGTGGTTTTTGTTGCTTTCCCTGTCTTCCTCTATCCTCTCTGGTTTGGTTTTGTTTGTTTTTCTGTTAATTTGGTTGTTTTTCCATGTCGTTTTCCGTCAAACCGCATGTTTTTTCCCTTCATCTCGCCAGCCATTTAGTGACAGGCAGCAGGGGAAGGAGTCCAGCACGGAGCCCTTCTCTCCGACTCGGGTGGGTGGCCGGCTGCCAGCTCCGGCACTCTGCAGCATCCGACGCACCGTATTCCATTACACGCTGAAGCCAGCGTTCACCTGCGCTGCAGGCAATTAGGGACACATGGTAACAAACGGCGCTGGCTGCCTCGCCCTCGACAGATCTCCTATCAAAGTGCGGTCGTGCTTTTAAACTAGCTTCTAAAGCTACGGATTCCTCCAGGCCGGCTGCTGTGCCACGCCATGGCGCAGGTTGCCTCTGGCTCCTACAATTGGAGCACAGTCGCGCGCCATGTGGATTTCCTCTCCAGCTTCCCTCTGTCCTCTCTCTCTCTGCTCCTCCCCCAGCTCCAGGACAGCGGACCACCTGGGATCTAGCATTAGCTTCACCCTCGCTCCCTAATGCACCAGGCTTAGAGAGCACTCCCCTGGGAACACCAGCGCCAGCTAGCTGGGCTGGAATGCATGGTGGGTGACCAAGATTTTGGTTCCTAAGGGCTGAGAGGGCATTGTAATGGGGGCATTACTAAACCCAAGCTAGCTAGCTGTGTATGGGGATGGAGAAATCGGTTCCATCCACGGTACGGATGACCAAGGGTCTCCTTTTCTGGGATCCAAGGCCATTAACTCAAGTCCCCCTTCCATGTTGCCTGTGAGGCCTGCCTGATCCCATGCGCACAGACACCTCACTCGTCTCCTCTTGGCCGGCCTTCTGCCTCTAACTACCCTCTCCTCTCTGGCCTGTTAAAATGATTTTTATAAGAGACTATAAAACAGAGAGCCATGTGCCAAAGCTCAAGAGCACGTTATTTCCTAACATCTTTGTTAGAGCCGCTCCCCCGCCCCTCGGACCATGCGTTGCCTAACTTGCAGCGTGAGCCCTTCAGGTCAGCCGGGAGCTTGTCCTCTAGCATCGGCCTGTGAAGGCTCAACTCCCCTGGGTCCCACCCCCTTCCTGACCCTGCATGGTCAGTCGTACAGAGGGGTGCTGGGTGGAAAGTCCCATAACCTCCCAGTCTCCCAGCACGCCATGGACAGTCCAACTCCCTGTGCAGTGGGACGCCACGCTCCAAGTGTCCTGACTCTACTGTTGCACGCTGCTGCCTTAGTGCAAACAGGAATCGCTCCACTGAAGTCAACAGAATCGCACTTGGCTGCACCCAGGCTCGGGCCAGCCTTTGGTTAAGCAGGTCCCCAATATCTGCCCACTACGTTATGTTCCCTGGGCTCTAAGCCCTTCAACTTCAGCAAGCGCCTGGTTTGCAAGTGCCTGGCCCTCGGGACACACAGCTACAGAGATGTAGCCTGAAACCATCAGTCCCCGGGGGCCATCCAGCCCCGAACCTCATCTCTGACGGTGGCCAGCACCTTCAGGAGAAGGAACAAGAAAGCCCACACTGAACAGATCTAGGAGGAGCTGCCCTTCCCAGGAGTTAGTGGCTGGTTTGAATGCACACCAGACTTTGCAAACACACCAGCCAGACAGACTTAAATCTGTGCCTTTGAAGTCCAGGGACTGTCTCCCTACAGGAAGTCCTGACCGCGGCACCAGCCCACGAGGGGCGGGATTTCCTGTTTTGCAGAAAATGGCTCCATGTGGGCCCGCTCAAAGGATGGGTCATGGTTTTGAAGGATCAGTGGGCATGACTTGTTCCTGAGTGGCTCTTTTTTAATGACCAGACAATAAAATGACAGGATACTGAAGAGATCTCAGCAGCGCTATATAATTGTGCCCGTCACCGGAATGGGAAATCCCTTGGCAGGACGAGGAGGGTCCGGTGGGCTATAGTGGCTGAAAGCCGGAAGCCTGGGCTGGGTTTGGATGGAGTGCCCTGGCCTGGTGACTCTTTCCACCCTCCCTTCAAACCCTGCACTGCTCAGGGCGGGAGAGGTGCGAGCACCAAGCGGTGGGACAATCCTTGTCACGGCCCCATAGAAATGACCGATTCTGATCTCAGCTTCCATAGGGTGAACCCCAACCATGAACTAAGCTGGAATTTCATGCAGGGCTGGGGGCACCCCTGCAAGACCCCACTGGCATGAATGCCTCTAGGGCCTGCAAAATCCTGGCTGGAAAACGGCTCCGAGCTCGGTGCGGTTCTTGTCTTCACCCCTGGAGAAGGGAGCTGACATGCCTCCTTGCGGCAGCTCATCTCTGATTAATTCCCTGAGAGGAAGAGGCAAGCGAGTTGGGCTGGGGGTGATGCGAGGGTAGAAAGGAAGAAAAATCTGTCGAGAGCATTCAGTTAAAATCCAGGCAATTCAATTCATTACCAGAAAAGCAGCTCACCTGATTAGCTCCTTGCATTCTTAATTACATGAGCCACATCGGGTCTTCCCGTATTTATTTATCTCCTGCTCTCTCTGCTGGGCTCACAGCCCATGCAGGGCCCGAGCTCTCCGCAGCCTGCTGCAACCGAGGGAAAGCTGGGAGCGACTGAAATCCTGCGCTAATAGGAAACAGCAGGATCTCGGCGCTAAGCGCAAACAATTCCCCTGGGCCCCTAAGTGGATTGACGGGGATTATTATTAGTGAGGTGCTTAGCAGATGTAAGAGCCATTGCAAAGTCACGGCGATGCCACAGCTGGAAAGGAGCCTTCGGAGGTGACAAGCTGAGCCAGGCCCCTCTCCTCCCGCCAGACCTGGTCTCCTGCTTCTCCCCCTTCCCCCAGCGTGCAGAGCTGTACGTCTGCCTGATGTACAGCACGGCGCAGCTGCCCCCCAGCCCGGCCTCCCACCGGAAGGGTTCCTGGGGGGAGTCGGTGCCTCTCCCGGGGATACCTCTGCTCTGGGGCGGAACAGCCTGGAGGGCACACGGCCACACAGCGCCGTGGTGCCACGATGCCCCCAAGGAGCCAGAGGGCTCTGAATGGGGGGGGTAGGGGCGCCGCGCTCCTGGCAGATGCCTGCACGAGAACTATTCACTGGACGGGCTTGTGCCCACTCCAGCCTCATCCCCTTCACCATCTCCCCAGCCAGCCCCTCCAAGCTGCCAGCCTCCAGGGCTGTTCTGCTGCCTCCAGCCCCGCTGCTGCCTCGCCTGGAGACGCCCCCTCCTCTCCTCCTCCCCCAGCCCTGGCTCACCCCAGCAAAGCACCTCCTGCTGCCCTGTCACCCGGCACCTCTGCTACGGTGCTGCCACCGTGGGGCCTTCCCCCACCATTTCTCCTCACGCCGTCTGCCGCGCTGCTCGCCGGCACAGAATCCTAGATGAGGGCTGGCAGGGACCTCAGGAGTCCCATCTAGTCCCACCCCCTGCTCAAAGCAGGACCAACCCCAACTAAACCAGCCCAGCCAGGGCTTTGTGAAGCCAGGCCTTAAAAACCTCCATCCATGTGCCTCTGGCCTCCCTGACTTGCTGGTTCAAAAGCACCATGGTTTATTTGCTGCTGCCTTTGATCCCCCCCTTCGTACCCAGCCTGATCTGGTCCCACCCTCTCCGGACAACATCACGCTGACTTCCTACAAGAAAAGATCCCTCATGACCTCCTGGCCCTTACCCACACCCCATCCTCACCCCGGCCCACCACACACCCCAAGGGTTCTTGTTTGATCCTACTTGCTCACCCTCCCACCTCTCCCCAGCCCATCCTAGCTACTGGGCTTCCTTCCCCCATGGAAAACGAGTCACTGGCCATATCCTAAGATATGCTTCTGAGGGGCAGAGTTAACATAGCACCTGAGTGGTGGCATTTCCTGACTTGCCAGGAAATTTACAATCTGAATCATGTGCATTTAATATGCCTGCGGGGGGTATAGATTAATATAACCTCATCCTGCTGCAGCATTAAACTTCCACTGGTGACATGTGACCGGGCCAGCCGCCTCCGATGCACCTCCTCCTGGCTGAGGATCACACTCCAGGCAGCCTGCCTCAGTTTCTCTTCTGGGACTGTGCAAATAAAACTTCCCAGCAGACTTTTTCTTGGTCAAAAATATCCCTCCTTGAGGACTGGGGTTATTAATATAAAATAAACTGCAAATAAAACTCAAAACCCCCAAATAGTCCATTCATAAGCCCACAGAACCCAACATTTTGGGTTTCCTTGCCTGGAGCAACTCCCCTCGCCTCTGGGGCTTCCTGGCAGGAGCCTTTCCTCACTCTCTGTAGACTCTGCCACAGCTTCCTGTGTGCTCCCCTTCACTGCAACCACCAGGGAACCACCTGAGTCAACCCAGGCGTGCCTTGTTCTTTGATGTGGGCTGGCTAGCCCCAGCCCTCCGGCCCTGGTACCTGGCATTTGGTACCTGGATTGGTATTTGCCAGTCATGGCTGTTAAGTTACGCTGCGGATGCAGTTCCTGTCCGATCATTTGTGGCCCCTAATCAGAAACACCCCGCTGCCCTTTGACTTGACGTAAGATTGAACCACTGAAGTGACACAAGTGGCTAGAGAAAGGGCCCCCTACACACCCACCAGCTGGATGGCCAGCGCCCAGAAATCAGGGCAATATCATTGCCGACCCACACACCCCATCCTGTGACGTACACCATCGCCATCACCGTCCTAGATGCTGAGTCCTGTCAATTCTACAGTGTCTGTCACGTACAAACACACGCTTACCACAGAAACGACGATCACGTCGGGCCTCGCTCCAGCCACTCCTCTCAGACGGCCCCACTGCGGCGTGGCCACAATTTCCTGCCACGCTTACTGCCATCGCCCCTGAGAGCTAAGCACGGTTTCCCAATTGCCGGGAGAATCTCCCCCTTCCCCTAATCCACAACAGCTGATGGGATGGCGTTATTCCCCAGGCGTGTGGGGATGGATGGAGGGCGTTGCCGCGCACCTAGTCACCTGGGCATCAGTTAACATACTATGGGGGGCCAGGCTGCAGCCCTTATCGTCTGCCAGTGAGAGCTGGCTTCAGCCTGGAATGGATAAGCACACAGCTGACACCAGAAGGCGGACCTGAAGGAGCCGTAGCACATTCCTGGCCACGCAGCTCTCACAGTCTATCCCCGAGGCGGCACCCGGCTCTCACGCGAGCATGTACTCACTTCCTACTTTCAGGTAGGTCTGGTATTTGAGGTGCCACGAGGAGCCTTCGTAGCAGGCGTACTGGCCACTGTGCGTGAGGTCGACGTTCCACAGGAGCAGGTGCGACCCGTTGAGATGAGACTCGTCGATGTCGGTGCCGTTGGCCGTCCAGGTCACGGCAGCGTCCCAGTCCATCGCCCCGCACTGCATGGTCACGTCCGACCCCAGCCGCTCATACTGGATGTGGGTGTCTGAGGAGACAGAAGGAGGATTCCAAGGTGAGCTGTAAGCGAGGCTAAGCAAACCACACTCAGGTATGTGGAAATGGTGGGGCAGCAGCAAGAGAGACAGACCCCAGAGCTTCCCTGGAAGAAAGTTGGACAGTTAGTCACCCCAGGGGTAGGCAGGAAAGGCAGCATGACTTGAACACAGGCCCGTGTGAGTTCTAGTCCCAGCTCTGACACTGACTCTCTGTGCAGCTTTGGGCACATCCTTTAAACCCTTCTAGAGACCTCAGCTTCCTCATCTACACTAGGCTGGCATGGACACTGTCCTGGCTACCCCTGAAAGTTGCTCAGAGGTCCACATGTGGAAGAGGTCCCGCTCAGTGCGAAGTCTGATCATTGTTAGCCCCGTTTTCCACCGCAGGGGTTACAAAGGCACTCAGATCTCGCACGGCTCAGAGGGCTGGACACTGACCTCAGGCCAGTCTCTTCATTGCTCAGTGGGACACTGCCTCCCTACCTCCAAGCTGGGTGAGGCAGGTAATGAGTTCCCCCGGTTTTATAACCTGCTTTAACAACGCCAACGATTCGGCCGTTTCCTCCGCAGATCTCAGGGCCCTTCCCAAAGGAAGGGCAGAGCCATCTTCCCCCTATCACACAAGGGAAGATGAAGAGACAAACCCACGGTCACACAGGGGCCTGGGGCCGAGTTGAGAAATGACCCCAGGTGTCCTGATGCCCCCATCCACCTTGGGCTCTAGCCACTGACACTATAAACTAAGCAGTATGCTTTTGTGAACGGTCGGCTGCCTCTGCCTCAGCAAAGCTGCCAACCTGTCTACTGCCTGGCACTGCCCTGCGTGGAGACAATCACGATCAACTCCCCGAGGAGCAATGGTGACTGGGGTGAGAGGTTTCTACCGGGTCACTGGTCTCCTAACCCGCACAGAAAGCAGCGACTGGAAATGGCAGTGCAATGGCCAGTGAGAATCTATTGACACAGGAGTCCAGGGTCCGAGCAGTCTAATTAAAGGCTAGTGGAGTAGCCTAGAGAGGCCTATTCCCTCTCTGCTACCCATCGGCTAGTCCTCTTGGCTGGGGAGACCACGTCTCTCATCTCTCCAGTGCATGGAGGAAGATGTAAAACCCCAAGTCTTCAAGGGGAGACAAACCCGGGAGAGGCAAGAGAGGGGACAGATTATTCTTTGCTGCCACTGGCACAGCGTAGTTATGAGCTAGAAGGAAGCCCAGGAAGTAGGACAGGGAAGATGACACTTACGCGCCAGGAAACATTCATTCTCTGTTGGTTAGACTCTGTTTTCATGCGTTCGAGCTGGCTGGAAATATTCGGCTGCAGCGTGATTTCCGCGTGGTTTGCCGATTCATCAACCTTTAAACGTGGTGTGGAGATGGTTCTGTTTCAACACAGAGACCCAGGCAGCATTTGAAACCCGCCTGCCAGGAGCCTGGTTCCCTGCCAGCTCACCTGCCTGGCTCCTCAGAGCCCTGCCAGGGGGGCTGACAGAGCTGAGAGCCCCGGCTCCTCCGCCGACTGGGACTCCGGTCTCCCCATGTGGACAGACTCAGAATCAGGCACCCCACGGCTTCCAGGGTCTGTGCACCCTGCCACGTGGACTCCCATGGAACTAGGGAAGCCAGGGCTTCCCGGGTCCACAGCTCCAGGACGACAGTCATGCCAACTGCCTTGGAGCCAAGCTCTTTTCCCTTTCGTGGACCATTTCAAAATGTTTCATTTTCGTTCCAAATCGGAACAAAACCGAATGTTGAAACATCGAAACCCTCCGTGAAAGGAAACAAGCTTTCTCTGCCCAGCTCTGCGCGCCCGTGGAGGAGGAGGGATGACTTTCAGAATTAGATGGCAACAAAAACCGTGGCTGTGCAGTGGCTCACTTAATTGAGCACACAATCGTGTGTGCAGATCCCTCTGTTTCTAACACCAGTGGCCAATTGCGCCATGAGTTCAATTTGCACACACAGTTGTGATAACTGTGTGCACAAAGTAGGGGTGTGGCTATGCAAATATTTTTGCAGCATTTTGAAAACCAGGGCCTGGACACGAGGAGTTTGGTGAGGACTGTGATGTGCTGACAGCACGCTCGGCGCTGTACAGAACGTGAAGGAAGGCACAGACGCTGCCTGGTGGATCGTACTGTCTAAAGAGATGGACCACAAGTGCACTGGGTGGCTCTGTGTTTGACAGTTCGCCAAGGGACCAGCATCGTTCTTCTTCGTCATTATTTCTACTGCTGAAGTGCCTAGGTGCCCTGACCATGAACCAGGACCCCCCTGTGCTAGGTGCGGTACCAACACAGGGTCTCCCGCTGCACAGTCACTGCTCCACGCTACCCCGGTCTGCACAGCAATAAAACCCCTGTTGCAGCAAGTCTTAGAGCCTAGGTCTACAGACACAGGCTCACAGGGCTTGTGCTCCTGCGGGAAAACCAGTCATGTAGACGTTCCCGCCTAGGCTGGAGCATGGGCTCTATGACCCACCCCCTCGCCGGGTCCCCCAAGTGGGAACATTTCCCAGCTGCTTTTAGTGCTGTAAGTCATAGACCGAGCCTCTGAGCTTCACTGCCATGTTTTTCTTTTTGGCAGGGGGGACGTATCCTCTGCGTCCTGGAGGCAGCCTGGGCAGCTGACAGAGCTGCACGATGGCCTCTGTCCACACCCGCGGCCATCCTGGTTAGCAGACAAGCCCAGCTCCCTGCGGAACCAGCAGGGATGTTCTTCACACGGCACAGCAGCCCTGGCCTTCCTGACAAAGCCGCACGTGATCCCTGGCCTTCTCCGCAAAGCTCCCCTGCGAAGGAGTCAGCGTGCGTCTGCGGGGGACGGGTGGGGGGGAGGGGGTTGTGTGCATGAAATCGAGGAAGGGTTTATCTGGGGCTGGATGGGTGGCCAATATTGAGGTCCCCTCACCTCGTGACCCTGGCTGGAGGGCAGAGCGGGCCTGCAAGAGACCCCACCTGGGACCAGGCACAATAGCAGCGTTCTGCTGCGACCCGGGACTGCCCTCTGCTAGTGTGATGGCCGCCATCTTGGCCAACACCCCAGACACTGAACTGAGCTCTTCCAAGGTTACGACTTTCATCCTCCGACACAGACGGGACCAGTCGCACTCCCTCCCTGCCAGATGACATTAGCACAGACATGTCAAGGCGCATTCACTGGGTGTGAGACTCACGTTTGTATGCTCTCTCGCTCTCACACACATTCCTAAGCTTATCTCATTCATTTTGAATATATATATCAAGATGTAAAATATTTTTACTCAGGCACGGTAAGAGACAACAATACATCCACGGTGTCAGGCACGGGGCATAGAGCTTGGAAAGCCGCTTTCCAAGCTTGTGTGCTGTGGTAGCCATGGAGGCTACAGGCCCGCCTTCTATACACACACGAAAGGATGCTATGCGGGGACAGTTTTGTGTGTCTGACTACTCAACAGTCAAAAAAAATATGAGTTTGTCCCAAAAACAAGCAGGACTTCATCGAAAATGTGCAGGTTCTGCAAAGTCTAGTTTCAAATTTAAACCACACTGGACAAATTCATGGCCCTTCACTGCCCCGGGAGCAGGCAAGGCTTTTTTTTTTAGAATGTACACTGTGTTGCCAGGAGCTGTCCCCTGGCCATCAAAGAGAAAAAGATATAACTCGTCATATAGAAAGTGAAATACACCACACAAATGGCAGAGCAGGATCTTCACAGCCATGAATTCCTTTGGTACCTGTGGTGAGTCCCCTCACCAACAAAGTACTTCAAATATGTTTAATAATTATGATTACTGTTGCTATTAATTAATTAATTATTATTCATTTATCATGATAATTAACGCACTTGGGTTGCCCAGCGATAATTTGTTGGCTGACCTTTGTTTTGGGTAGTACAGTAATTTATTGCTAGTACTTTGTCAGAAACGCTGTTTTAGACGTTTTTTATGGTTTTTGTGAATTAAGTTTTTCTTAGGTGCAAGATTTTGTTTTCTGTACAGTTCTCAGTGTGTCTTGATGAGGGTTAAATATTAATTAATTAATTTAGCTGATGCCTTTATCCAAGGCAAAAGGATTTTTAAAATACGGTACCCAATACCTAGGCCTGGTCTACACAGACCTGCAGATGGAAGCAGGACCAATGAACTCTGAGGGGAGAATGCTGGGTGAGGAAAGTGATCCATGGAAGCATGTGACTATGAGAACCTGGCAGAGGAAAAGACAGGCTAGTGAAGGAGAAAGAGCTCAGAAACAGGTTTGCGGAGTTGGAAAATGAGGAAGGGGCACAACAGATGGTTTTTAAAGGTGGGAGGGCAAGGAAGAAGAGAAGATCAGCCAGTCCTATACAAAGAGTGAATGAGCCAATGGAGATACTACCAAATAAGAGCACCAGGAGGATAAAGAAACGGTTGCAGAGGATTGCAAAGGAAAATAGTAGACAAGATGATGTGCAGTCAGAAAGAACAGGGGATAGGCCGGAGAACTGCACTGTTACCAGGAAAAGGCAGGTCTACATGATTGGGGACTCCCTGCTGAGAAGAACAGACAGGCCTATAACCAGAGCTGATCCAGAGAACAAAAGGGTGTGCTGTCTGCCTGGTGCTAAGATATGGGATGAGGACCTGAGGCTGAGGAGGATCCTAATGAGAGCTGGACAGAATCCACTGATTGTCCTTCAGGTGGGTACAGATGATATAGCTAGATTCTCACTGGAATGTGTCAAAGGAGACTATGCCAGGCTGGGGAAGACGTAAGGAAACTGAGGCTCGGGTGATCTTCAGTAGGATTCTGTCTGTCCCTAAAAGGAGGACAAAGGTGTGACAACATTCTGATGATAAACAGATGGCTCAGGCAGTGGTGCTATGAGGGCTTTGGGATGTATGGTCACTGGGAGACATTCATGGTCAGAGGATTGTTCTCTTGGGATGGACTTCACCTGAGTAGGGAGGGAAAGGCACTTCTAGGATGGAGGTTGGCACAACTGATTAAGAGAACTTTAAACTGGGGAGTTGGAGGAGATGGTTGGGAGATGCCCAGGTGATCTCCACGCCTGATTTTAGCATTGCGAGGGAGGAAAGTGAAATGAGAAAAGATGCAGCAGTGGGAGCAGAATGGACATGCGGAGGAAGAGTGGTGTAGATACCAGTCTAATAGGTGTTACTGGGAGTGGAATGACTGTGCCAAATCAGGTAAGGAATGTGAGTGAAGCCAAACAGTAAACATTAAGATGTTTGTATACCAATGTGAGAGCCTGGGTAACAAAATGGAGGACCTAGAGCTACTGGAAGTGAAACCATATATTGTAGGGATAACAGAAACATGGTGGAATAGTAGTAACAACTGGTGTACAAGCTCTGAAGGGTATGTGCTGTTTAGGAAAGACAGATATAATGGCGAAGATGGTGGAGTAGCGTTGTATATCAATGATGAGGTAGACTGTAAAGAAAGTGGAAGTGATGCAATGGATAAGACGGAATTTGACTGGGTAAAAATCACATAGGGGAAGAAAACTACTAGAGTTTCCCCTGGGATAGTGCTTGGGTTGTGCTACAGACCCCCAGGATCTGATGTGGACATGCAGAGAGAACTCTTTAAGCCTTTTAATGAAGTAAATATTACTGGGGACTGTGAGAACATGGGAAACTTTAATTCCCCAGATATAGACTGGAGGACAAGTGCTAGTAGTACCAATAGGGCCCAGATTTTCCTGGCTGTGATAGCTGATGGATTCCTTCACCATAGTTACTGAACCAACAAGAGGGGATGCCATTTTAGATTTGGTATTGGTGAGCAGTGAGGACCTCGTAGAAGAACTGGTTGCAGGAGACAACCTTGGTTCGAGTGACCATGAGCTAATTCAGTTCAAACTAAATGGAAGGATAAACAAAAACAGATCTGTGACTAGGGTCTTTGACTTCAAAAGGGCTAACTTAAAAAAATGAAGGGAATTCGTTGGGAAGTGGACTGGACTGAAGAACTCAGGGATCTAACAGTGGAGGAGGCTTGGAATCACTTAAAGTCAAAGCTGCAGGAACTATCTGAAGCCTGCATCCCAAGGAAGGAAAAAAATTCATAGGCAAGAGTTATAGACCAAGCTGGATGAGCAATCATCTCAGACAGGCAATTAAGAAAAAGCAGAAAGCCTACCAGGAGATCAGCAAGGAAAGCTCCCTGTTGGAGGTCAGAACATGTAGAGATAAAGTGAGAAAGGCCAAAAGCCAAGTAGAGTTGGACCTTGAAAAAAGAATTAAAACCAATAGTAAAAGGTTCTATAGCCATATAAATAGGAAAAAAACAAAGAAAGAAGAAGAGAGACAGTTAAACACTGAGGATGGGATGGAGGTTAAGGATAATCTAGGCACCAATATTTAAATAAATACTTTGCCTCTGTTTTTAGTGAGGCTAATGATGAGCTTGGGGACAGTGGTAGGGTGGCTAATGGGAATGAGGATACAGAAGTAGAAATTACCACATCTGAGGTACAAGCCAAACTCAAACAGTTTAATGGGACTAACTCAGGGGGGAGGGCAGATTATCTCCATCCAAGAATATTAAAGGAACTAGCACATGAAATTGCAAGCCCATTAGTAAGGATTTTTAATGAATCTGTAAACTCAGGGGCTGTACCGTATGACTGGAGAATTGCTAACATAGTTCCTATTTTTAAGAAAGGGAAAAAAAACGATCCGGCTAATTACAGGCCTGTTAATTTGACCTCAGCAGTATGCAAGGTCTTGGAAAAAATTCTGAAAGAGAAAGTAGTTAAGGACATGGGTGTTAATGGTAACTGGGACAAAATACAACATGGCTTTACAAAAGGTAGATCATGCCAGACCAACCTGATCTCCTGTTTTGAGAAGATAACAGATTTTTGAGACAAAGGGAATGCAGTGGGTCTAATGTACCTAGATTTCAGTAAGACGTTTGATATGGTTCTACATGGGGAATTACTAGTTACATTGGAAAAGATGGGGAGTGATATGGAAATTGAAAGGTGGATAAGGAACTGGTTAAAGGGGAGTCTACAACAGGTCATACTGAAAGATAAACTGTCAGGCTGGAGGGAGTTACTAGTGGAGTTCTGCAGGGATCAGTCTTGGGACCAATCTTATTTAACCTTTTTATTACTGACCTCGGCACAAAAAGTGGGAGTGTGCTACTAAAGTTTGCGGATGACACAAAGTGGGGAGCTGTTGCCTACACAGAGAAGGATCGGGATATCATATAGGAAGATCTGGATGACCTTGTAAACTGGAGTAATACAAATAGGATGAAATGTATAGTGGAAAGTGCAAGGTCAAGCATTTAGGGACTAATAACAACAATTTTTGCTATAAGCTGGGGACACATCAGTTGGAAGTGATGGAGGAGGAGAAGGACCTGGGGCTATTGGCTGATCACAGGATGACTATGGGCCACCAATGTGATGTGGCTGTGAAAAAAGCTAATTCCGTCCGAGAATGCATCAGATGAGGTATTTCCAGTAGCAATAGGGAGGTGTTCGTACCGTTATACAAGGTGCTGGACAGACCTCATCTGGAATACTCGGTGCAGTTCTGGTTCCCCATGTTTAAGAAAGATGTATTCAAACTGGAACAGGTGCAGAGAAGGGTTACTAGGATGATCCAAGGAATGGAAAACCTGCCTTATGAGAGGAGACTTAGAGCTTGGCTGGTTTAGCCTAACCAAGGCTGAGGGGAGATAAGATTGCTTTCTATAAATACAGCAGAGGGATAAACAGTAGGGAGGGAGAGGAATTATTTAAGTTCAGCACCAATGTGGACACAAGAACTAATGGATAAAAACTGGCCATCAGGAAGTATAGACTTGAAATTAGATGCAGGTTTCTAACCATCAGAGGAGTGAAGTTCTGGAACAGCCTCCCAAGGGGAGCAAATAAACCAAGCTGGCTCTAAGACTGAGCATGAGAAGTTTATGGAGGGAATGCTTTGATTGGGACAGCCTAATCTGTCAATTAACTGATCTTTGATGACTAATGGTAAATATGCCAATGGCTTGCGATGGGGAGGTTCTGAGTTACTACAGAGAATTCTTTCCAGGTGTCTGGCTGGCGACTCTTGCCGACACGCTCAGGGGTTTTAGCTGATCTCCATATTCGGGGTCGGGAAGGAATTTACCCAGGGCAGATTGGCAACAGCTCTGGGTTTTTTCCACCTTTCTCTGCATCATGGGCGCTGCTCACTTGCTGGTGGATTCTCTGTGCCTTAAAGTCTTTAAACCATGATTTGAAGATTTCAGTAACTCAGACATTGGTTAAAGGTTTATTACAGAAGTGGGTGGCTGAAGTTCTGTGGCCTGCGTTGCGCAGGTGGTCAGCCTAGATGATCATATTGGTCCCTTCTGACCTCAGCGTCTATGAGTCAGGTTATTAACATACCTGGTTTTGAAAATCTGGTTATATGGGTTGGATTAAAAACCTGGATGACAGACCCTATCTTAAGCACTGACCTAAGACACCCCAGGAAGCTTCACTCTTTGGCCATGAATCTCCCTCTTTGGGGCTATGAATCTGACTTGCACCTCCTCCCCAAGAGGGGTGGGGAAGAGGCAGACCCACCATCTATGGGCAGGGACAGAGCTAAACAGACCCCCAGCCAACGTTTGCCCCACACACACGGATTCTAACGTGCATTGCCGGAGGCGGCCCATGCCAGCATGCATAGAACCATCCCAGCGAGGATCAGCATAGGACAGGGTAATGAGCGACTGATTCGAGGCAGGAGCAGCAGGGGCAGGCATTAAGCTGCCCTGCTCCACTCCAGGGGATGACCAAGACTTCAAGCCACAAATCCACTTGAGTGACAGACCACGTGGGCGATTCTCTATAGCATTAAAGCCACCAGAACCAAATGGAGATCCGGGATGCTACCCATGGCCAGCTGGGTTTGTGGGCACGTAAAGGAGCAGCTGAAAGCAGCTGTTGAGTGACAGACACTAGAGACAGGGTGAGACAAAGCAGTTGGGGAGGCAGGACCTGCTGGAAGGCATTTGACCTGTTCCTAGTTTCCTTTGCTCAGTTGGGGCTCTGACACTGAAATTACCGCTCTCCGTCTGAACGACAGCTTCTGGGCCAGCCAAGGCAACACAGCGAAAGCCGAGCAAACCAGGGCATGGCCCTTGCAAAGCAAAGCGCTGTGCAAGCGCATGCAACAAGCAACCCTGCACATTGCAAATATCCATCTCGGGTGCGCCAAACGTGGCAAATACTGGTCTGGTCCCAAAAATGCCGGGGATGCAGCAAGCCAGGCTGCCCAGTGGAGAAGCACGGGCAGGGGAGGTGGGGAAAAATTGGTCGATTCAGTGCAGAGCCGCCCCCAGCAGCGGCACGAGTGCCGGGCCCACTCACAGGTGCTCATCTAGCCCCACGTGGGTTTCAGACGCAACGAAGGGGGCCAGGGGATGTGGCTCACAGGGCAGTGCCCTCATCTCCACCCAAAGGTCTGGCAGGGTTTCTATCACATATGCCATCTCCCACCCATGCAGGGGGCAGGGAAGGAAAAAGCCCGTCTCACCTCTTGAGAAGACCCCAGCCCTCGCAATCCTGCCCCGGATAGCACATTCCAGCCCTGAGCCCCATCTCCTGAAGTGGGCAGGCCCCCTCCATTGGGACGCTCTGAGCGGGCACCCGTGGCGCCTCCAAAAGGACAGAAGCGCCCTCTCCAACCCCGGCACCACAAAGAGCGGGCAGAAAGCACCGTCCATCACCAATTCAGGCGGAGGTGGGCACCAGGGCATGCCGCACCAGGAAAACGAGCCCATATGCCAGGACCCTCCTCCCCCTTTCCTCCACTGCCACACTACACTGCTTTCCATTCCTGCAGCTGCTCAGGAGAATCACAAGTCCTTGTGTTCTCTGCCTGCCCGGTGTAAAACGCTCCCCCCAACAGCAGTCGCACATTTCCCTGCCCCTGGCACTTGGCTGGGTTTTGTGGCTGCTTGTGGAAACCCACCGGGGCCAGCTCCTGACGGCTCCACTGATGTGAACAGAGCTCGGCCAACGCTCACCCGCTGCAGATCTGGGCCATGAGGCTCTCCCTGGCTCGCCCAAGGGGCTTCTCCAAACACAAAGCCGAAAAAAGAAGGGGAGATTTTTAGCATTCCTGGTGGAGGCGGCCGCTCTGGCCCATTGAATGGGGCTCATTGTGCAAGGCTCCCTTGCAAGCAAATTGCCAGCATTCATTCACAAGGGCCCAACCCCATCCGGCTGTCACGGCAATTTACAGACTGACTTGACCCAACTGTTCTCGCGGCAGTCTGCACGCCCGTCTGCCCGCATACAAGGTGGATTTGCTCCTTGTGAATTCAAGGAGGGGGTGGGGGGGAGACGGTTCACAGACAGGCTTAGCCCCAGGTGGGTGCACGTCTATACTGCTAATAGCACTTTCCTCGTCTGTAGGCTTCAAAGCCCTTCACTTGAGGCGGCTCAGTACCGTTAGCCCCATTTTAGAGCTGGGGAAACTGAGGCATGGCACGGGTGAGTAAGTCCCCCTGTAGGTCGCAGTGAGTCATTGAGAGGACTGAGAACTGAATCCAAGCTGCCTGATTCCTGGCCTTTTAACCCATCCACCGGCCACAGATCTCGCTCCCGGCTGGGTGTGACCAGCCACACGCAATCACATTTGGGGCAAATTAGATCCCCGCGGATCTACTCGTAAATAGCACGTTTCACGCCTGCACTGCACCACGGGCGCGCAGAGAGCTTTACAAGCCGAGGAAAGGACCAGGACGCAGAGCCCCGCCACTTTCAAGCTACGCTAGGCCAACGGCATCACACAAAAATAGCAACAGGCCCCAGGGGAACAGGGCAGGGACGAGCTGGGGGAAAGACTCCAGTGAACACGAGGAGGCGACAGCTGTTGGGAGAAAGGTGGGTCTTCGCCCCTGAGCTGACTAGTGTTCAAACTCTGCAGGCTTCCCCGCCTCAGCTCTGCTGGAGCGCCACGGTCCTGACTCGCAGCCCCTCTGGTTTCCAGTTCCAGGCTCTGCTGATGCACTGCAATTCTGACCTTGTCTGCTTCTGGGCCCCTCTGTATAGATTGCCAGTGTGCCCTTCCCTGACCTAGGGCCCCCAGTCCTGGGTCCCGTCACTGCTCTGCCAGTGCCTTTCCACAATGGCTTGCAGCACTCCTCCTGCAGATGCACCGATTCGTTTTACTCCTGGCCTGTCTCCCCACAGCAATTTAATTACCCCGTAACCCTGCCTGGCCAGCACCCCCATCTACACCAGCCCTCGCTGCCTCCAGACCAGAAATGAGGCCAAGTTGTGCGCTGCTTTTTATGGCGCAGACAAAACATACACGAGGCCCAGGTTGGGCTGCTCAGCCTCCTCTGAGTTGTGCCTGGAACGGAGCGGGGGATTGAATGATTGCTTTCAGTCCCTCCACTCCCTTCTGCCATACTTCATTCCTACACGCCACCAGTTGCCAACAGAAACCTCCCCTTGCAGGAGGAGGAATTGCATGAGAAGGGAGCCAGTTCCTCTAGGAGTGATTTTGAACTAAATACATCTTTGTAAGGAAACAGGCATAATTGAGTGTCGTAGATGGAGCCAAAGATACGGACCGTTCCAGGTTTAATTTGTTCATTAATGAAGAACTGCAGCCTTGTGAAGTGAAGCCTTGTTTTGTTTGCTGCACTTTGGTAAATCCCTGGAGTCGGCAGCTTTGCTCTCCTGACAAGGAAAAATAATTAACGAGAAACTTTAATTAAGAGATAACAGATGGGTGCTAAAGGCCTTCCACTTAATCACTCCGAGATAGCCTGGAGCCCAAGCTTGGCTTACTTCAGGGGAGTAGTAAATGATGCGTTTCCCCCTCCTACGTGCTGTGGCGTGTGCTCAGGGGGTTCAGTGGGCTAATCACGGCTGGCAAGTGTGCCGTGCTAGGCATGCAAGCCCGTGAATCCGTGGGACTCAAAGAGCTCTTCTCAAGAGGGATCAGAAATGTGGCTCCAAGTCCTTTCCCCAGTATAACCCAGGTTGACCCCAGATGAGTCCCTTGTTCCTTTCCCAGCCCAGCCAACAATAGCATGCTACAGTTCCCTCCCTTGCTGTACTCCAGACCAAGACCAGGTCCTGAGAAGCAGGAGTGGCCTTAGGGGACCTCTGGCTACTCGGTTTCAAAGAATCCATCCTGGTGCTTTAGTGACACGATGAGTGGAAAGAAAGGAAAACCCAGTGACTGACCAGCTCCAGGGACAGACTGACAGAGCTCCAGGGCCCTGCTGGGATGGCTGGACAGACAGCTTGGGGCCAGTGGCGTTGGATGCTCCATGCTGTGTACTAGGACGGAGACTGTGAATGCCTGGTTGGGGTTGGTCCCGCTGTGTGCAGGGGTGGGACTAGTTACCTCCTGAGGTCCCTGCCAGCCCTCATCTTCGATGACTCTCTGATTCTCATGAGAGGTAAGTGGCTGCTTTTCATCACCAAGGGACCGAGATCCAGGCAGGGCAGCGGCAGCTGGAGACGGAGAGGGGTCTTTTATGAACTCAAGGGATGTACAGATTTACGTGCTGGTGGTCTGCTTCCATCACTGGCCAGGAGAAGGAAATCAGCGCGTGCAGCAGACCCTCTTCACTCAGCCACCCACAGGCAGGCTGAGACCCAGGTCCCGGCTAGCCCAGGAATCAGTCGCCAACAGTGGCCACTACCAGCTGCATCAGAGGAAGGTGCCAGAAAACTCACAGTCGGTGCTTATGGGGCAAGCTGCCCAGAGATGGTTTCTCCTGGCCCCAAGAAGTTGGCTGAGACCTTGAAGGAGGAGGACTTAGAGCCCTGGTTTTATAAAGTCCGTGCTGTGGTAACTCACAGTGTTCTTGTTTCTGGGCTAAATGTCCAGTCGCGTTCTGGCCCCAACTTCGCTACTGGCCTCAATGGTACCCTGTGGCAATGAGTTCCAAAGGCTAACTCTGTGTTGTGTGGAAAAAAGCATTCCCTCGGATGGGGGGTGAAGATCCCTGCTTCCAGAAGCACAGGGCAGCCGCTGGGCGAGTCAGCGGCTGGGCATCCTGGCAGAATTTGTCATAATTCAGCTGGGGCAGAAATTCCCAGAAGATCTTTTCTCACGGCTGGTGTTTCCGAGAGCAGAGGCAGTGGCCGGTGGTCCAGGGGGAGGAGGTTATTTGCGCTCCGGAGAGAGGCCTGAACAGTAGTGAACACTGAGATCTCCCGTACTGGGACCCAAATGATAGGATCACAGAGATTTGGTTGGGAGGGCGCTCAGGCAGAATGACGTCCAACCCACTGTGCTCCCTCTGCCTTTCTCCCCAGTGTAGTCAACCGGAGCCGGCCCCACCTGAGCGGGCTGGAGGGGACGCAGCGACTAGGGCCGCTCTGTCAGATGCGCATAGCGACCATGCTAACTGGAGAGACGGGTGGGAAGGAAGGGAGGGGGGAATGGAGTCGGAGGGGGGATGGGTCCTGTGGTACAAACAGCCCATTTTGAGGCAGCAGCGAAGGAGGGAAGAGTGGGCCAAGGTCTGCCTCAGTGACGCCTGTGTGACCTGGCAAATGTCAATGAGGTGGCACAGGGGTTACTGTGGGGTAAGTAGGAGTGTGGGGGTAGGTAGGTAGGGAGTATAGGGGGTAGATAGGCAGTAGGTGGGGGTAGGGAGGGGTGTGTGTGGGGTAGTAGAGTGTGCAGGGGGTGGACAGATGGTGTGGGGGTAGGTAAGCAGTAGGTGGGGGTTGTGGGGGCTAGGGAGGGGGGTGCAGGGTGATAGCTAAGAAGGTTGGGGTGCGGGGAGGCTCAGTACATAGACAGGAATGTGGGGGGTGGGTAGGCAGGGCTGTGGGAGGGTAGGTAAGGATGTGGGGGGTAGGTAAGTAGGTCAGGTTTGGGGGGG
>ML675629.1:1879516-2135351 GCA_007922155.1 Mesoclemmys tuberculata | reverse complement strand
GGGGGAGTACAGTCATGTGGAGGGTGTTAGGTAGGCAGGGCTGTGGGTGGGTAGGTAAGGATGTGGGGGGTAGGTAAGTAGTCATGACTGTGGGAGGAGGCGGGAATAGTGTGGGAAGGTGGGGCTGGGGAGGGATAGATAAGCAGGTCAGGTTTGTGGGGGGCTGGCACAAAGGTAAGGTTGTGCGTGGGGGGCATCGGCGTGCAGCAGGTAGGGGTGTGCGCAGCCCCCGTGCCCCAGGCTCTTGGTTCAGAGGTGTGACTTCCGCCTTTCCGCCCCCGACTGGCTCCAGTTTCCGCGTGTGCGTCTGTGTGCTGTTGCTGTTGCTTTGAGTAGCAGAGGAGGCGAAGCCACACAAGAGACGCAGACGAGGAAGGTGCCTCCTTGTCCCTTCCAGAGGTTCATCTGGCAGCTGCGCAGGCATGTTCCATCAACCCTAATGCAGCATTTATGGGAATTTTCTTTACAGGAAGGGACATTTCTGCAATCAGACAAATGTGCCGTTGTCACAAGAGATGAGCCACTCCGCGGCCCCCGTCAGGCTCTCCCCGGCTGTTATGTAACGACTTCGCTGCGGTGTCTAATCCGAGTCCTCAGCTGGGGAGGCTAACTGAGGGGAACCAGCGCTGAGCGACTCTGGTGTGCTCTGGTGTTCTACAAAGAATATAGCAGAAAAGCACCGCACCCAGCCCGACCCAACTCCGCTGGGTCTCAGATGTGCAGCTGCCACTCCCCACCTGCCATGAAGAGCGGTGGCACAACCCGTGGCACACCTGAAGCGCCGGCTAGTAGCTGTTCCACAATGCCCTTAGCAGATCAGCTGCCCCTCAGCTCACTGGGAGAGCTGTGGCCTTTGGGCACAAGGTCTTGGCTAGAATGGCAGTGGTGGGACATGGGTGACGCCTATATGGCTTAAGCCAGGGCAAGATCCCGGGGTCAAGATGAGGGGTCATTAAAGTCAGGCAGGATTGCTTAGCAAAAAGACGACAGAGTCGGTCCCTTGAGTAAGGAATGGAAGAGCCTTTGTGGGGAGAGAACGGCAACTAACTGGCTCTTTGACCCAGCTGAGCATGGCAGAACAAGAACCCGTGGCTGGAAGCTCAGGCCAGGCCAATTGCAAATGGAAAAAGGCCCACGTTTTCTAAGGGAGGGTGATGCACCACCAGCACAAACTCCCAAAGGAAGGTCAACTTCTCCCTCTTGTCACATCTCCAAATCCAGACTGGCTGCCTTTCTGGGCGATGCTGCAGTCAAACTCAAGTTACAGGACTCAGTACAGGGGTGACGAGGTGACGTATAAGGCACTGTGCTACACACGAGGTCGGAATGGACGATCCTATGGTCCCTTCTGCCCCAAAACTTTCAGAGTCAATCAGACTAACCCTAGCAGCAGTCAAACTGGGTGACTGAGGAGGCAGTGCCAGTGGGGAACTGAGAGAAGCTCCCTTCTAGAACGGGATAGTTACAGTTTGGAAGATAGGGATAGGATACAGGGTGACCTAGGCAAATTGGAGGATTGGGCCAAAAGAAATCTGATGGGGTTCAACAAGGGCAAGTGCAGAGTCCTGCACTTAGGACAGAAGAATCCCATGCACAGCTACAGGCTGGGGACCGACGAGCTAGGCAGCAGTTCTGCAGAAAAGGATCTGGGCGTTACAGTGGATAAGAAGCTGGATAGGAGTCAGCAGTGTGCCCTGGTTGCCAAGAAGGCTAACGGCATATTGGGCTGCATTAGTAAGAGCATTGCCAGCAGATCATGGGAAGTGATTATTCCCCTCTATTCAGCATTGGTGAGGCCGCATTTGGAGTATTGTGTCCAGTTTTGGGCCCCCCACTACAAAAAGGACGTGGACAAGTTGGAGAGAGTCCAGCGGAGGGCAACAAAAATGATGAGGGGGCTGGAGCACAAGACTTATGAGGCGAGGCTGAAGGAACTAGGCTTGTTTAGTCTGCAGAAGAGAAGAATGAGGGGGGATTTGATAGCAGCCTTTAACTACATGAAAGGGGGTTCCAGAGAGGATGGAGCGAGGCTGTTCTCAGTGGTGGTGGATGACAGAACAAGGAGCAACTGTCTCAAGTTGCAGTGGGGGAGGTCTAGGTTGGACATTGGGAAAACATTTTTCCTAGGCGGGTGGTGAAGCACTGGAATGGGTTACCTAGGGAGGGGGTGGAATCTCCATCCTTAGAGGTTTTTAAGGCCCAGCTTGACAAAGCCCTGGTGGGGATGATTTAGCTGAGTTTAGTCCTGCTTTGAGCAGGGGGTTGCACTAGATACCCCCTGAGGTCCCTTCCAACCCTCATCTTCGCTGATTCTATGATTCGACACATGATCCACTGTGAGCTTCGTGCAGCCTGTCCAGCGCCTGATCCACGATGGATCACATCTGGACGCGCTGCTGACATACTTCATGGCAATCCGAGCCAATTGCCAACGCCTGGGCTCATCCTTGTGTGGCGAGGCAGTAGCATCCCACAGCTGAAGCCCAGGGAGTGGGAGCCCGGTTTTCAGAGGCGCTGAGACACCTCAGCTCCAGGTGAAATCAACAGGTGCTGCAAGGACGGTGCCCGTCCAAGCACCAGCCCCGCACCTGAGCTCACACAGGGAGCCTCTGACGGAGCTGGGAATTGAACCCCACTCTCTGAAGTCCCATATCCCAACTCGTTAACGATGCAGTCGTGTTCCTGCAGCCCTCTTGGCGCTCTCAGCTCTCTCCAGGAACAGCCGGAACGTGCACTGTCCAAACAGAACAGCAGGCACCGTCCCGCCCCTGAAACACCTGCCCCTGTGGTAGCTGCATTCTGCCCTGCGAGGAGTGAAGTCCAGCGAGTGAGCTGAGCGAGGAGCTGCAGGACAAGACCGAAGGGCATCGGCAGAGTCCTGCAGGGAGAAGGGACTGGAACAGCAGGGCAGGAGTGGGGTGTTGTGTCTAATGCAGCCCTGCTAAAAACATAGGCTGCACTTCGTAGCTCCATAACTCGGTGGCACCTGCGTGAGTTATCAGGCAGCCGAGCTAGGAACGCTCTCGTGTTGGGGCAATGGTTCTCCACTGAAGAGTTAGACCTGACCCCTCTCAGCCTGCCCACGCACATCCCTCTTGCCTCATATCTCCCTGCGAGAGCCTGGCCATAGGCAGCTAGCACTGCCAGTCCTTCGCTTCCATATTCATGTGAGCACAGAATTCACCTGCCATAGCAACCCTGCAGATCTGTTCCCAGGCTGGGCTGCGCTGCATGGGGTCAGAGACCCGATCCTCTTCCCTGGCGGCTTCAGTCTTCCGTGCCAGGATCTGTGCTCTCCACAGGTGGATTCTCTGCGCCTTAAAGTCTTCAAACCATGATCTGAGGACTCAGCCACAGGTCAGGGTCTGTCACAGGCGTGGGTGGGTGAGGTTCTGTGGCCTGCGATGCGCAGATCAGACGAGATGATCAGATTGGTCCCTTCTGACCTTAGAGTCTATGGTCTATGGGTCTATGGCTGATGTGTCAGTCTGGTGGCAGTGGTCACCCTCCCAAACACGTTGCTTTCAATCTCGGGGGTTTTAACTCCAACGCACAATTTTTTAGCCCTTGGGTGGGCAGTGCTGCACATCCCCGTCCCACTGCCCTGCCTTCCCCTCCATTATGCTCCAACTGCTCTAACTTATGCCAACTTCCCCCTTTCCTTTCCTCAGCAGCACCACCCCGTTCCCCAAGACGCCGCCCCAGGAGGGGCAGTGATTTCCGACACGGCGATGGGACCCTGGTGTCCAATTATTTCTCAGCTGCGAGTGAAGACTGATGTTCTCAGGGATTCAGTTTCCAGTCAGACGTCTCAGTGAAGCCTTCCCCGGATTACCGAATTCTTACATTTTTGCAAATGAGCGTCTGCTAGAGCTTCCGCAGACAGCACAAGCGCTCCACAGATCTGTCCTCCTGGCTTGTGAGCTGGCTGCTAAGAAAGTCCAGGATACCACAGCACTGTCATTACAGCCCGGCACTGGGCACTATCACTGGGTTAGTGCCTGGGAGACCTCGGATCTGTCCACACCTCTGCCGCACACTCTCTGAAGGCTTGGCTCATTGCACAGTTACTTCTCTCTTGAGCTGGCCTAGCTCGAGCGAGAGCAGCCACGCTGCAAAATGTCACCCAGGCTGCTGCATCCGCACTGGCACGAAGACTTCTGGGGCACCTCCCAGGGTCCTCAGCGCTGCAGCGATCTGAGCCGCCCTTACAAAATCTTCCCCAGTGTATTGTGGGGGGGATTTGCCTGTCTCTTCTGGACAGACTGGGGGAGGGGGAATTGTGGGAAGGCCTGGGAAGATGAGAGGCTCTCAAGTGGAGCAAGCCTACATCTACACTATGGAGCAGTCAAGTTGGCAGCTCATAGAATCACAGAAGATTCAGCTTGGGAGGGACCCAGGAGGTATCTAGTCCCACCCCCTGCTCAAAGCAGGACCAACTTCAGCTAAATCATCCCAGCCAGGGCTTTGTCAAGCCAGGCCTTAAAAACCTCTAAGGATGGAGATTCCACCCCCTCCGTAGGTAACCCATTCCAGTCTGTCACCACCCTCCTAGGTATATTTTTCCTAATATCCAAGCTCACCCTAATATCATGAGTTGCGCTAACTCCGTTTTAGGCCCATAGTGCCCTTGGGCCAGTGAACTTAAGTTAAAAGTACCACTGCACTCTAGTCCAGGGTGTGTGTGTGTGGACGGGACTCCAACTGACTTTGCAAAGATGACAAGCCAGGAGTAACCTCAGACAAAGCACGCAATCCACAATTCAGCGATGCCCTTAGGCTAGGATTTTCAAAGCAGCCTCAGGGAATGAATGGAATTTGGGTGCCTAACTCCCATAGGCGTTTGCAAATCACAGCCACAATCGCACGAGCCGTCCCAGCCCAGCTCAGCAGTGGAACAAACCCATAGGCTCAAGCATTAAACATGCACTTACGCTCGTTGCTAGAGGGGGACAGAGGGCGCCGAATCCTGCAGGATTGATCTCTAAGAGCACCCTCGGTTCAAGGCCCTTGATCACCACTTAAGCCATATGCCTAGGGAGTGAATTTCTCCATCAAGCCTCCCGTCTACATACACATACACTGAAATAACGACCATGCCCTCAAACAATTCCACTTGAGTGGATGGTTATTTGCCCCTGAGATGCTCATTTTGACATAACAATAACCCAGATCCAAATTCCTCCCACTGAGGTGTGTAGATTACCATCAGGGATCATGCAATAGATCAGGACTTTAAAATAAACTGTCAGAATTCGAGAAGTCAGAGGCATAAAAGACAAGTTGGGTCCCACTCAGTTCATCCTCGTCCTGCCAAGACACTATTGGTCCCTGCAGGATTTTTGTTTTTTCTCCAGTCTAGTTTTACACTCTGTACAATCTGTGCAGGGCCAACTTATGAGCACTGTGTGAGAACCAGAGCTCTCCAGTTCCAGACTCTTGGGTGTGTAAAAGCACAACTGTGATGTTACGTTAACATGCTTTTTTTTTTGTTGCATTTAATAGCTTTAAAATTCAGCCCCCGAGGCTGTTTCCATCTGTCTATTTTCCTCCCGCAGTCTAATGCTTTGTCACTTACCCAGGACTGGTCTTGGTAAAATCACCATTAAAAAAATCACACATAGAGATGAGATTTATCTGAAAGTCCTTTTTAAAAAACCAACCCCCCCCAGCCTAATTAAATAGGCCCTGGGTAACATTTGCAGACCAATGGCAAATTGGTAACGTGAAGGATGTCAGCACAGCACCGTCCAACATCGTTTTTTCAGGATTTTGGTATGGGGGAGGACCATGCTTGCACGGATTGTCCCTGAAGAGGCTGTCTCCTCCACGTTCTTTCTGATTCTCACATCAGGGCAGACAGCCAATGCTCAGGACCTAGCTGACGATGCTGTCAAATGATGAGTGAGGTGGAACAAAACCCAGCTCTTTCTCTTGCTGCTGTGTCAGCTGCCCAGCTGCTAGCCCGAGTGAGAACTCACCCGTACAACAGGAGTGTGTGACCTGCGGGAAAAGACCATTTTCCCCTCCTCACTGTTCTGACTCAGCATTGAGTCACTCACTTCGCTGACTGTAACATTTGCGTTTTGATCGTTGTGTGTCACTTTGATGGGCCTTTACTCAGACAAAACTCCACCTGCTTTCCCCCGGGGAATTAAAAAACAAATAAAGGTCTCAAGATTTGGCCCCATAACAATGACTCGTTACATTTGTATATTGTGCCTTTCACTCCCAATGGGTCCTAAAGTCTTTGAAAACTACACAGACAATTGTGGAATGCTGCCACCTCTATGACGGTGGGGGGCCGCACGCGTGGTACCACCCACTGCACACCAGCAGGGAAAGGGTTACTTTGACCAAAGGGGATCCCTTATTCTATCCAAAAGTGACCTGGGATCTTTAATGTCCCTGTAACTTCGGAAGAACCTCAGCTTTGAAAGTCTCATTGGAGAAAGATGAGCAGGTTCGGGACATATTCCTGGGCTTGTCCCGTCCCTCTCAGAACTGAGTAGCACTGCCGCACTTCTAAAGGAAATGGCACCACATGAGAGAGATTAAAAATGTGTCTTGATCCCTGCGGTCAGCTCTGTCCTTTCCTAGCCAAACAGCACACACATGATTTGCACAGACACGGCTTCCTGTCTTCTTACCTTCCATTGTGCGGGACGATTGCAGGGTATTTTCCAGTTAAGGTTTCCTTACTGGTTGAGATGGATTCCTCACTAGCTCAAAGACCTCAAAGCTCAGACAACTTAAAATGCAGCCAATGCCACCCTTCGGATGCTGGTTGTGACTGGAATCAGAAACAAGACCAGGATCCCCAGCTATAGGTTGGCAGACACGTTAGGGTTATAAAACATACAGGTGCAATTACAGATTCCCCAGACGGTTGCATACCTCCGGCCTCAAGGGAGTTTTCGATTGCTAAGGATCTCTGAGTTTACCACCCAACTTGCAAATCCATGCTCAAGCGGCACTCAAGGAAGATAAGGCTATTGTAGAGAAACGAAAGAAATTCTTTACATCGGTCTTCACGGCTGAGGATATGAGAGAGATTCCCACACTGAGCCATTCTTTTCAGGTGACAAATATGAGGAACTGTCCCAGATTGAGATGCCATTAGAGGATGTTTTGGAACAAATGGATAAATTAAACAGTAATAAGTCACCAGGACCAAATGGTATCAACCCAAGATTTCTGAAGGAACTCAAATGTGAAATTGCAGGTCTACTAACCGTGGTATGTAACCTAGCATTTAAATCAGCTTCTGTACCAGATGCGACACCAATTTTTAAAAAAAGCTCCAAAGACAATCCCAATAATTACAGGCCGGTAAGCCTCACTTCAGTACCAGGCAAACTGGCTGAAACTATAATACAGAACAGAATTAACAGACGCATAAATGAATACGATCTGTTGGGGAAGAGTCAACATGGGTTTTGTTAAGGGAACTCACGTCTCACCAATCTACTAGAATTATTTGAAGGGATCAAGAAGCATGTGGACAAGGGTGATCCAGTGGTAACAGTGGACTTAGATTTTCAGGAAGCTTTTAACAAGGTCCCTCACCAAAGGCTCATAAGATAAGTAAGAGGTCATGGGATAAGGGGGAAGGTCCTCTCCTGGATCAGTAACTGGGTAAAAGACAGGAAACAGAGGGTAGGAATAAATAGCCAGTTTTCAGAATGGAGAGAGGTAAATAGTGGTGTCCCCCAGGAGTCTGTTCTGGGACCAGTACTGTGCAACGTATTCATAAATGATCTAGAAAAAGAGGTAAAGAACGAGATGGCAAAATTCACAGATGATACAAAACTACTCAAGATATTTAAGTCCAAAGCAGACTGCAAAGAGTTACAAAAGGATCTCACAGAACTGGGTGACTTGTCAACAAAATGGCAGATGAAGTTCAATGTTGATAAATGCAAAATAATGCACATTGGAAAACATAATCTCAACTCTACATATAAAATGATGGGGTCTAAATTAGCTGTTACCACTCAAGAAAGAGATCTTGGCGTCATTGTGGATAATTCTCTGAAAACATCTGCTCAATGTGCAGCGGCAGTCAAAAATGCTACCAGAATGTTGGGAATCATTAGGAAAGGGATAGATAACACGACAGAAAAGATCATGTTGCCTCCTTTATAATTCCATGATATATCCTCATCTTGAACACTGCATGCAGATCTGGTCACCTCATCTCAAAAAATATATATCGGAATTGGAAAAGGTACAGAAAAGGGCAACAAAAATGATGAGGGGCATGGAAATGCTTCCACGTGAGAAGAGATGACTAAAACTGGGACTTTTCAGCTTGGAAAAGACGACTAAGGGGGGATAAGATAGAGGGCTCTGAAATCATGACTGGTGTGGAGAAAGTAAAGAATTAAGTGTCATTTACTCCCCATAACACAAAAACTAGGGGTTGCCAAATGATAGGCAGCAAGTTTAAAACGAACAACTTGAAATATTTCTTCACATAACACACAGTCAACCTGTGGAACTCCTTGCCAGAGTTTATTGTGAAGGCCAAGATTATAACAGGGTTAAAAAAAGACCTAGATATGTTGATGAAGGATACGTCCATCAATGGCTATTAGCCAGGATGGGCAGGGATCGCTGTTTACCAGAGACAGGGAATAGCCGTCGGGATGGACCACTTGATGATGACCTGTTCTATTCATTCCCTCTGAAGCACCTGGCATTGGCCACTGTTGGAAGACAGGACACTGGGTTAGATGGGCCATTGGTCTGACCCAGTGTGGCCGTTCTTTTGATCTACTCAGGATGGCAGGAAAACCATTTAACATTATGGTCATGTGGTGAAGAAAAGAAAAAGGAGGCCGTCCTGGATTGGCGTGAGACAGAACACCCCAAGGACCCCAACTGCCAGCCTTAAGTCAATGGCAACATGATGGGCAGATTAACAACGGCCCCCACGCTGTCCCTCAGATACGTACCCTGCTGTGGGATACTTGCTATGGCAGAGATCTTAGATGATCTTAGATGTTTGAAACCAGATTCACAGATTCCAAGGCCAGGAGAGGCCACTGTGATCATCTAGTCTGACCCCCTGTAGAACACAGGCCAAGTAACTTCCCCAAAATATTTCCTGGACCACATCTTTGACAGATGACATTATCTTTTACATTCACCTGACCACCCATCACTGCAGCCCAGCAGAGAAATCCTGACACACCCATAATGGACGATTGAGGCTATTAAGAATATGAAAGTGGGGAAAGCTCCTGGGCCAGATGGCTTCCCTGCCAAAATTACTGACCTTCCAAGACCCAGAATCTTCTAGCCCCAGCACTCTGCCACAGGGCAGAAGCTCCAAGGGGGCGTAGGGGGCACCATGAGCCGCACTAGAACTATAAAAGAGCCGCATGCGGCTCATGAGCCATGGCTTGACCACCCCTGCTTTTCAGGGGTACCCAGCTCTCACTACAAACACCGACCGGCTGTGAGGGCAACCGCCCATGCTGCTCTTGGTCACAGGGTTGCATGCCTGTGCATTAGCCAATGGAAGTTTCTTTTTTTACTAATCCTTAAGGGCAATAAAGAAGACCATTTGATGGTCGTAATATATGATAACACAAATTGCCAGGTCTGCGTCTGGCTAGGGATCCATCCAGCCTAGTATCTCTAACAGTAGCCAGCACCAGCAGCTTCGGCAGAAGGTGCGTGACACCCTGCAGTGGACAATTATGAAATAACCTGCCGAGAAAGGGAGTTTCTTCCTGAACCCAATAGGTTAGTGACTGGTTTATGTCCTGAAGCATGAGGGTTTGTATTCTTTCTAAAGAAGTCCTATATAATGTGGTTGAGATTCTAGAATCATAGAAGATGAGAGTTGGAAGGAACCTCAGGAGACCATCTAGTCCCACTCCCTGTTCAAAGCAGGGCCAACCCCAACTAAATAATCCCAGCCAGGGCTTTGTCAAGATGTTCTCATCTCCCACAAAATGCCTAATAACTTGTGAATGCTATTACTATCTTGGCCTTATTGTTATCCACTGGCAGTGAGTTCCACTGGTTAGTTCTGAGTTGTGTAAAGCAAATATTTCCTATTTTCAGTTTTAAATTAATTGCCTTTCAATGTCATTGAACTCCTGGAAGCCTGGCTTTGTGGTTCCAGCACTAGCCTAAGACTTGAGAAACCTGGATTTGCTTAGGCTTCCCGTGTGAACTTGGGCAAGTCACTTAGGCCCGGTCTACACTTACCTTTACGATTCGGCGGCAGTTGACGGGAGATACGCAAGTGACGTAAATCACTTGCGTATCTCCCATTGACTTTGCAGCGTCCACACTACACTGTGTCGAAGGGAACAGTGCTCCCTTCGACGCAGCGCTACGCCACTTACCAAGGTGGTTTTCCTGCGTCGCTTCCTGGATCAACTAAGCGCGTCAATACAGACCGCTCAGTTGATCTGGAGCAATCGATGTGATGGCGGCAAATTTACCGCCGTCAGTGTAGATCCAGCCTAAGTCTCTCTGTGCCTCAGTTCCCTTCTGTACAATGGGGATAATGGCCCTGCCCTTCCTCAGAGGGTGGTTGTGAGGGTGAATATATTAAAATCTGTGAGGTGCTCAGATACCATGGGAATGAGGCCACTGAAGTACGTTAGATGGACTCCACCGGGGGGCGGTGGAGGAGGGGGGGAAGGGAGGGTTAGATTACAGCTCACTGGAAAATGGGAGAATAAATTATGAAATATTTAAAAAATAATGCTCCCAGATTTTTTTCTGAATTTCAAAGTTTAGAAATTCAAAATGTCCTAATTTCAAAACTGAAAAACAAACAAACAAAAAAAACCCAATCTTTTTTTTATTGGATGAAAAAAATAAGGAGGGAAAGAAGAACAGAATCTGAAAAGTCATCGACTTTTTTCCTTTTTTAGATTTTTTTCAAATTTTGGGGGAAAAAAATGTGAGCAGCTCTCTTGCTCATCTTGGGTTTGAGACCGTAGGATATGCCAGGATATACAGCCTCAGATTCCAAGGCCAGAAAAGAACACGGCAATCATCTAGTCTGACAACGCAAGCCAGAGAACTCCCTCAAATTAACTCCTACAGCCGATCTCCCAGAAAAAATCCAATCTTGCTTTAAAAATGGTCGGCGATGGAGAATCCACCACGACCCTTGGTCATTGGTTCCAATGGTTAATTACCTTCACTGTCAAAAATGTCTGCCAAATTTCCAGTCTTAATCTGTCTAGCTTCTACTTCCAGCCAACGGGTTGTATTAGACCTTTCTCTGCTTGACTGAAGAGCCCACTATTAAAGAATTGTTCTCCATGGAGATACTTATATACTTATAGACTCTAGTCTAAGTGCTCCTTAACCTCTTTGCTACACAGATTGAGCTCTTTGAGTCTGTCACTGTAAAACAGGTTTTCTAATCTCTTACTCGTTCTTGTGGCTCTTCTCTGAACCCTTTCTAATTTATCAACATCTTTCTTGAATTGCACACTAGAACTGAATGTAGGATTTCAACAGTGGCTGCACCAGTGACAAATACTGAAGTAAAATAACCTCTCTGCTCCTATTCAAGAAATCCCTTGTTTAGGCATGCCAGGATCACGTTAGCCCTTTAGGCCACAGCGCTGCACTGGCAGCTCATGTTCAGCTTATTATTCGCCAGGACCCCCAAATTGTTTTCAGCATCACTGCTTCCCAGGGCAGAGTCCCCCATTCTGGAAGTCTGACCTACAGCATCTAGGGTTTCTGAATGGAGAATTGTGAAGAAAGTCCCAGCGGCTAGAAGGGAGATGGTTTTAGGCTATTTTGAAGGTCTCAGTGTGCTTGCTGACATGAGAATGTAAGTTCTGAAGTTCTGGATTTTTTTTTTTTTTTTTAGAATTTTGGCTTTTAAGCTTTTTAAAAAGATTTGGAAAATATCTTTGACCATGATTCAGCAAAGCACTTACACACATGCTTAATTCCATCCCTATTCAACAAAGCATTTAAGCAAGTCCTTAATTTTAAGCACGTGTTTAAAATACTTCACTGAATTGGGGTCTTTAACCCCACGGGAAACCAAGCAAACATTCCTTAGTTCTATGGAACTCTCCAGTTGTTTCAAGAAAAATATGGGACTCGCCTCCGGAATGGAGCAAAATGAAAAATAAGAATGATGACATGTTTTTAAATTAAACATTGGAGAAGAAAAGATTCCTGGGGTAAAGAAATTCCCATAACAAATGGAAAATTTCATTATAACCTAACTCCTGCTCTCCAGATAAGATGTCCTATCCCTTTAACATGCAGAAATTAATTACTTAAAAAAAAAATCTCTTCTCCTGAACTTCCATCCCCAAACAAAATATGATTGGGGGAAAAATGTCTTGGCTTCAGCAGTGAAAAACCAGTTCTGAAATGAGTCTGCTGTGAAAAGGTTGTTACAACCAGGAGGGGGAGAGAGAGAAGCAAAGGAAATGAATAATAGTAGCCGAGAAAGAAATGATTCAAGACCCAAGCACAAAGCAGCTATCGGAGGTGTAGAGAGTACAGAAAGTCCAAAAGGAGAGAGAGCGAGCAAAGGGAAATATAATCCCTGCTTCAAATCAATGCAAATCTAGGCAAGTATGCATAGAAAGCAGTTATCTGAAGGAAAATGCCTTTTCTATCCCAGACTCGCGGCTATGAATAGAAAACAATCTTTTCAACTCTGCTGGGCAAAACATGAAAAGGCGCTCTGGTACCAGGCTATAATCATTTTTAGTTTCTAAAACAGAGGGAAAACTACATTCACGTAGCTACATCTATCCCGGGAGGCTCAGAGGATGGGTAGATCCACACACACAACACAGAACAGCCAGCTGCCTGGCTCACTTGTTCAGCGGACAGAGAACCCCGGGAGGTAGGGATGGGAAAGGTCCATTACATTCCCATTTCCCAGCATGACAGTGCAGGAGTGTTGCCTCCTGGACTTTCTCTAGTCCAGTTTCAAGCCCGTCCAGCGATGAGACTCTCTAAGACAGGGCAACAGGCCACACGGTCAGAAAATCATTCCGGTTGTTCTGCCTACCCTTCCCATTCTTGATCTCCCAGTTCATTACTCCTGGGTATGCCCCCTCCCTCCTCCACACGTAGCTCCTGTCCCAGTCAGCTTTGCAACGTCCACACCGCCGTGGAGCGTTGGGGGGCCAGTGCTTCTGGGGGGTGCAGACCTCAATTGACTCCGTCGACACCCACGGGAGCAGATCAGTGCAGTGAAAGTGACAGCACAGGACATGGAGCAGGAAGCAAATAGTGAAAGGTGGGGCTTTGAATGGTTCCCTGCTCAGGGACGGCTCCCAGGAGCCCTCGTTGCATTCGACAGCAAACTACTTCTCCCGACACGGCGATCTCCTTTGGGGGTATGAGGCCAGGCAAGGCTCAGGTGTATGCACTTCTTACTGTCTGCATTACAGCAATGACCTCAGGCAGGCCTCAGGTCCCGTTGTGCTGGGTGCTGGACACACACAAAGAGCGGGAGATGGTCCCAGCCCAGATGAGCTTACAAGCTAAGCAGGCAAGAGAAAGGAAATAGTCTTATCCTCTTTTACAGAGGAGGAGCTGACACCCACCGGGAGGTTCAATGACTTGACCAAAGGCACACAGGGAGTTGGTCATGGAGCTGGGAACTGAACCCAGCTTCCTGTGTGTGTGTGCGCGTGCGTGTGTGCGCGTGCGTGTGCAGAGCCTAACACAACGGGGTCCTGACCTGAGCTGGGGCCTCTGGGCTGTACCGTAATGCAAACAATTAAATACGAACAACCATTTGGGCCACAAAACTTTTGTCAGTCCTCATCCCTTCTGCAGCTCCGTTGGATGCAGAATTCTTCTCAACTATCCAGTGGCTTAGTGGCCCTGCTGGCTGGGGTGACTCTGTTTAAAGCAGCACACACAGAGATTCCTATAAATACTGTTAGTGCTCAAAACGCTTCCATGGGCAACAGCTACAGGGAAGTTAATGTGTCTGGCCCAACGCCACAAAAGCAAGGAAAAGAAAAGCCAAGCGACCCAACAGCGCATAACCTCTGCTTCTCCCCATACAGAGACCACATGCTGCAACCCCGCAGGGATGCCAACCATCGAGCACCCCTTGTCAAACTGCTCCCCTTAAGCCTTTCCCCTCCTCCACTCACCTTTTCCCACACTACCCCTCAGTAGATAAGGACGTGCAGTGCAGCAGAAAAGAAATCTAGCAGAATCCGCCTAACCTGAGCCGTGACCTGAAGACGTGCGACGCACAGAGGACAGTCCAGTGGGAAAGCACAGATTGACCAGCGCTGTGCGAAGGAGGTGAAACAAAACATTTGTTTAAATGTTGCATGAGTTCATGTCGACCGCAGGCACACACCAAGGGTGACCTGGGAAGTGATCTTTCCAGGGAACCCATGTGACGGGCACAAGTGATTGTGGAATGCAGCGTAGAAGCCCAGTCCTTGCCATGTGTTCCTCAGCTGCTTCAATTCTGCCTGGTCCTTAAACACACAGCAGAAAGGCTGGCAGAGCCTCTATCTTCTCAGCCCCTCGACCGGGCCAGGCTGAGTATTCACAAGGAATGAGCAAGGCCGCCTGGTCACACATGCCTAATGCGCCATTCATTACAAGGCCAAAAAAAACTCAGTCCAAACTAGTCAGAGCGTTCACAACGCCAGCAATTCTTAGCCAGGTCAACAATGCAAACCTTGCAGCATGCTTGAAGAGATTGTAACTTGAGCAAGGCTGTCCATCATTTACAGTGGTGCTGTCCATGAATTCTTCATTCCTTCTCTATGATTTAGGACAGGATGAATAGCATAACAGGATTAGATCTGCCACCTAAATTCTGAAATGTTCCTTCTGGGTATATATCCAAAAATCCTACTGACAGATCAATAGAACGGCCTCTGCAGTCATCTCATCTGAGCTGCCAAAAATGTAATTGTAAAAACCTGGAGAAAGAAATGTACCATGGATAGAGAGTGCACGGACCAACAGAGCTCTGCTTGTACTTATCAATGATAAATAGGCTTGGTAGAAATCAATTTTATATGTTTATAATTTTGATGGATAACACTGACATTTACTTTAAAGCTTTTTTCATTTTTATCTATACAAGTCTTCACAGTTGCAGGAAATTATGGGGAAAGAAGTCAGAGAATTATTTAATGACTGTAGACATCGGAGATTCAAAAGGTTAGAGTATTATAAATGGTTAAAACACAAATTGTCAACTTTGCATGTCAGGATATACAAAGTAAATATCTTTAAATCAACAAATCCTAGCTGGTTTTACTATTCATTCACTCGTCCATTTGTAACAAACCTAATTAAAAAGTCTAAATGACTGGATTTTGACTCTAATAGGTTCACAAGCAACATTTTTTTTACTTTGCCTATCTGTAAATTTCAATGATTATTGATGGAAATATTTTTCATCAGTTTTCGTGTGCATGGTGGAATCGATGTTAACCGACATTTACCAATAAAAATCCAATCTTTCCAAGCCTACTTTTAACTGCTACAGTTCGTTAATGTGCTTTGATAAATAACCATGGAGATGATGCATCAAAATAATAGAAAAAAAAAATCGAAGTCTCCCAAACCTCATGATGAACTAGCGACGTGCCTACAAGAAACGCGCCCAGACTATTCAGCAAGTTGGATAACCTTCCTTGCTCATGTGGAAAGAAGGTTTCTGAACGCAAGATGCCTTAAGGGCCATGTGGCATCTGGGCCAGCCTTCAGCTGGCTGGTGAGAACTCCCTTCCATGAGCAGCACCTTGGATGCCAGTGGCTTCAGAACGTTTGCTGCCATGACTAAGGGTTGTACAGTCTAGCTCCCTGTAACCTCAGCATCAGTTGCTTCTTATTTCGAGATTTAGCCAGGTAGGGAGACACTGTGATCTACGTGTGATTTATGGAGAGGAAGAAAGGCCCGAGGGTTAGAGCACCAGCATGGGGCCCAGGTTCAGCACTTAGAACATGTCTGCAATGGAACTGAAGGTGCAATGACCAGCTTGAGTAGATCTATCCGTGCTAGCCTGGGTTGAGCTGGTACCAGTTAATTGATTGCGCTAAGAGTACCAGTATAGCCACCATGGCGCGAGCACAGGGAGCAGCTAGTTGCCCTGAATCGGATCCCGTCTGAGTCTCTAGGCACATAGACTCATGGACTATAAGGCCAGAAAGGACCGTTATGATCATCTAGCCTGACCTCCTGCACGACGCAGGCCACAGAACCTCACCCACCCACTCCTGGAATAGACCCTGACCTAAGATTGAGTTACTGAAGTCCTCAAATAATCGTTTAAAGACTTCAAGTTACAGAGAATCCACCAGCAAGCAACCCGTGCCCCACGCTGCAGAGGAAGGCAAAAACCCCCAGGGCCTCTGCCAATCTGCCCTGGGGAAAAACTCCTTCCCGACTGCAAATACGGCGATCAGCTAAACCCTGAGCGTGTGGGCAAGACCCACCAGCCAGACACCCAGAAAGAATTTTCTGTAGTAACTCAGAACCCGCCCCCATCAAACATCCCATCACAGGCCATAGGGCGTATTTACCACTAGCCGTCAAAGATCAGTCAATTGCCAAATTAGGCTGTCCCATTATAGAATCATAGAATATCAGAGTTGGAAGGGACCGCAGGAGGTATTTAGTCCAACCCCCTGCTCACAGCAGGACTATCCTCAGCTAAATCATCCCAGCCAGGGCTTTGTCAAGCCGCAGCTTAAAAACCTCTAAAGATGGAGATGCCACCACCTCCCCAGGTAACCCATTCCAGTGCTTCACCACCCGCCTAGGGAAAAACATTTTCCTAACATCCAACCTAGTCCTCCCCCACTGCAACTTGAGACTGTTGCTCCTTGTTCTGTCATCTGCCACCACTGAGAACAGCCTAGCTCCATCCTCCCTGGAACCCCCTTTCAGGTAGTCAAAGGCTGCTATCAAATTCCCCCTCATTCTTCTCTCTGCAGACTAAACAGGCCTAGTTCCCTCAGCCTCTCCTCATAAGTCTTGTGCTCCAGCCCCCTAATCATTCCATCCCCTCCATAAATTTATCAAGCTCAGTTTTGAAGCCAGCTAGGTGTTTTGCCCCCATTGCTCCCCTTGGAAGGCTGTTCCTGCATTTCACTCCTCTGATGGTTAGAAGCTTTCATCTAATTTCAAGTCTAAACTTCCTGATGGCCAGTTCATATCCATTTCTTCTTGTGTCCACACTGGTGCTGAACTCAAATAACTCCTCTCCCTCCCTGGTATTTATACCTCTGATGTATTTATAGAGAGCAAGTTTATCTCCCCTCAGCCTTCTTTTGGTTAGGCTAAACAAGCCAAGCTCTTTCAGGTTCCTCTCATAAGATATGCAGATGGCTAGCCTCCTGCCCTGGCCCCTCAAGCAGCCACGGATGCACTTCTGCACTCAGTGTACAGGCTCGCTCAGAGCTAGTGCAGGTACGTCTCCTCGAGCTGGAATTTACCCCTCCAGCTCCAGGACAGATGCACCGTTCGTTAGTTTCTCTGGGCCACAGCTGCCAAACCTGTGAAATGGGGCAACAGCACTTCCCTCCAGCACAGGGTGTTCCCAGGTTGCTGAGGTGCTCACAAGTTCACACTAACAGGGGAAGAGAGAACACAAACTAGCAACTGGTTACCAGTTTGGTGCCACGGTCAGCTCACTGGTGTGAGTCCCCACAGCAGACGGCCTAGCCCCACTGAAGTCTGTGGGAGTTTCTCTTTCCACAGGAGCAGACTTAGGTGAGCACCGAGCAATTTTGAAAAGTCCCCTCCACAATTTTTTTTTCTTTTAAACAATTACTTAAGGATCTTATGATCGTTCATTCGGTGAGTTTCCCTCCTCTGTCTCACCTGTCACGGCAGCTGCTAGCTAACTTCTGGAGAACACTGACTAGCTTTATGAAAATGGTCGCAATGATTACATTGTACCGCTCCGTCACTCCCCACTTTCTCATTTCACCGTGGCTCCTTCCGTATAATTATAAGTGAAGTACAATCAATGCTAATTAATTAAGGGCCAGAACCTGCCAACCGCAGTCAAATTAAGGAGTGCGTTATCTTGCGAGCAGCCCCATTGATTTCAGTGGAGCTTCTTGCAAATTAAGGGACACTGCTCGACATGAGGAAAGGGGCAGATCCCAGCCCTGAATGATTTGAATGGAAAACAAAAAGCAGTTGCTGGAAAACACACTGCACCCTGAGCGAGAAAGGGCTGGACAGGTCGCCCCCTTCCTTGCTCCAAGCTCAGATTCCGCAGGGCGATGGAACTAAGTGGTTTTCCCAGTCTGTGGGCGTCCTGCATTATCCCCCAGATTGCACCTAGGTGTTCTCGGGGGATTAATCTCTTGGGAGGTAACTTTAAGGAATGTTACCAACTACATGAGGTTTTAATTCTTCCCAACTAAGAGCAAGGCCATTACTGGTGACGACTGGGGAACGGGCCAAGCCGTCAGCTGGTGTCCATCAGCGGAGTGTTGTTTGCTTCAGTGGCGGTTCTAAGCCAAGCAGTCTGCTTTAGCTGGTGGTTTCTGTTTGTGCCTTCAGACGTCTCTGCGGGTGTTCAGGTGCTGCCATGATGGCCCCATTACAGGACCCTGGATAGACAGGCGGGCAGACAGAGAAGACATGTGCTCCTGACCTTCTGCCTTCCAAAGGCGTGGAAGTGACAGAAGGGGGGCCAGGCTCAGCTGCCCGTGCTCACTCTGAGTCACACCTTACTCCACGTGTAGTCATATCGAATAGGTGTAAGAGACCTTCTCAGCATGAGCCAGAACAGCAGCAGAATCTGGCTCGTCTCCTCCTGAGAGCTCTGCTGGCTAGACTCTGAGCGAGGGCGAGCAGAGGCCGTTTGAATATTCATGTCCTGGCCGGGAGCCCTGGAGCCAGGGCGGGGCCCAGTGCCAGACAAGAGCATTCTTGACTTTGAACCCGTGCAAGAGCACGGAGCTGTTCCAAGCATCGGGGGCAAAGCGCCGGACTCATGTATTTAGCTGCGGCTGAAAGAACGGGATTCTGTTCAGAAGTGCAAGGCCAGGTCAGAGCAAGTGAATGTTGAGGGAAGGAGGGGAAAATTCCCGGGCCAAGCTGGTTCAGTTTCTGGTGGGTGGATGGGTGACGCAGAGAGGATGACGGTCCAAGCCAGAATGAATGCTTTCCCTTTGCTCCACTGGGAGACGCTGCACTGAACGTGCGCTGCACTTCGCCTGCTGCTGCTGGGCCCTTGTGCAACTGCTCCAATTCAGCCCCCTTCATTGCCAGGCTCCAGAGTGGGCCCGGCCAACGCTGGCCCAGTCAAGCCGTGTCAATGGGGGTGGAAGAGCTGAGCCTTTGGAACACAACTTCCTCTTCTTTCTTTTTTTCATGATGTATGCCGTTATCCACAAGTGGATAAAAGAACATGGACGGAGCTTCCAATCTGCTTTGCAACACGAACCCCAAACTTCTGGGTAGCTGGCCGCCATCTGCAATGTCCATTTATGCCACGCTGAGCCCAGTGGATAACACCGAACTCGGAGGGGCCGAGGCACATTTATGCACCTCGCCGCACGGACAGTTCCTTACCGCGCTGCTGGGTGCGGCTTTGCTCCTGGCCCTGGCAGCTAGTACCACATCTGGTGGGGCTCCAGATTCAAGAAGTCAGACTCCATGTTCTGCTCCCGGAGCCTGCTTTGCGTAGGAAGTTTCAGGTATAGGGCTGCACACAATCGGGAGAGGCAGTGGGGATTCTCAGCTAGAAGCTGAGTTCTAATCCTCCGCGATGCTGACGATCCACATGGACTTGGGAGAGTCACTCTCCCCTCCTCTGCACCTCAGTTTCCCCACCTATACATGGGAGGTGACAACACTCACCTTTTCCCCAGGCTCCTGTGAGGAATAAGTAGTTCATGTTTGTTCGGTCACTTGAAGATCCAGATCCAGAGTAAATGAGAGTAGCCATGCTGATTCCACTGGGATCTCCACTGATTTACATGAGCTGACAACCTGACCCGTAAAGTGCTAATTATTGCGGCTGTCGGCACAGACGCCACATCTGGAGACACTCAGTTATGCTGCCTCCAAACTCCCTTCTCAGTGTGCCCCATCCCTTCACAGGTAAAGCTGAGAATAGCAAAAACCTCCTCCCAGGCATACCATAGCACACTTTGCCTCCTCTGTGGGAAATGGACGACTTTTGTGGCGCTTGTACTTTTCTGAAATCCAACCATTCAGGACATAGCTAAAGCTAACAATTGCAGCACACTTCAGTCGCTAGCAGCACCTCACCCTGTCCTCCTCTCCTGACACTGGTCTCCCACAGAATACTGAAACAAGATCAAGGCCTTATCTGGAAGGTGCTGCAAGGCCTGGGGGTCGTATCTAAAAAAGCCCAAACTCCAGGATGAAGACCAGGGTTGCTCATCTGGTCCAGTTGAACTCTCAGCAATAAAGGTAAAGCTCATCTCTGCAGGAGCAGATCCGTCTCACGGGCTGGTCCCAGAGCAAGGAATGACCTCTCCTGGGAACTAAGGACTGTCCCAAACCCTCCCATTGTCTGCTGCAAGAGCAAGGCACATGTCTTTGACCTGCCTTCTCTAACAAGCGTAGAGTAACATGCACATATTGTACAGGATAAAAAGAAAATTCCAAAACAAAAGATCCCTCTGCATGCACTTCTCCTGCTGGGGAGAGGATGAAAGAACAAACACGAAGCAGAGACTAGTCACATTGCTTAACACACAGCTGGATGGTGGTTAGTTACTAGGGCAAGGAGCGTGGTATAAGGACCTACGTAGAACAGAACAGAATAGGAGGAGTTATTGCACAGCCAGAAGGACAGAGCAGAGACCAAGACAGAGACACTTTCTCCTCCAATGTCTCAAAAACAAGGAAGTGAAAGAGAGGTCCTGCCTCCAATTATTGAGGATCAGAAAAGACGTATCCTCATGAAGCGATGAGCAAAAATTGCCTGACCCTAGGTGAGAAAGAGAGGTGGCAGGGACAGCATGGTATGACAGAGCAACCAGGCACCAGATCTAGAATGGACCATGCTGACAAATAGACACTGGGGATCAAGCACAAACAAAGCCTGTGACCTGAGTGGGTCATGCCCCCTCCACTAGACCAGAGGAATCTGCCTCTGTTTTATACCTTGACAGCACTTGGGAGCTTCTCCTGCCCATGACGTACCATTGAATTGCATGCTCTTGATGTGCAGTTGTGCTCTGAAAGGTAATTCTAAGAAGGGCACCAGGCGCTTCTCGATTCTCATTAAGTCCAGATCGAGTGTGCCCAGTCTACAGGTGGAGGGATGTTTTCTCTAACTGCCAGCCCTGCAGACTCGGCCGGGGATCTGAGAATCAAGCCAGGTTGATTTCATGCCAGGAATCACCCCCCCTTCATAAAGGCCCTGGCAAGCCAAGTTCTGCACTCAGCAACATTCAGTGGGTTTGCACAGGCGCAGCCGACTGAATCTTCGGCGTTTGCACAGGTAAGTTTGCTCAGGTATAGCCGACTGAATCTTGGGAAGTGATTCTGAAGCAGAGGCACCGGAAGAAATAACTCCCATCATTATGCCGTCTCTGCAAAGCTCACTGGAGGAAGCAGCAGCAAACACAGATTTTTGCCCCACAAGGACGCAGCTCTGTGTGATACCCACATGAAGCAGTGGAGAGGGGCCCATTTTCCATCACCTCTTCACAGAGTAGACCTGCGCTTGAACACATACACGCACTGGCTTTCTATCTACTCCTCACCTGCCACAAACACCAGCGTCATCTAGCCATGCTTTCCCCTAGCCCTAAGAATCTCTCGCCCCACGTGTCGGAAATCCATTAACAGATTTCGTCACTCCTTGGCTCTGCCCAGTGATAAACTGCCCCTTCCAGTCTGCCCCACATGCTCCAGCTCTGGATCATCTTCCACGCAGCCCCCTGAACCTCCAACCCCCCCACTGCTGAACTCTCTGTCTCCCGTTTTGCTTCGTTTGTTTCCCAACCCCTGTGCATAGTCTGCTTAGACTACGAGATCTTCATAGCCGTGGCCTGGATTTCTGATACCTGCAAAGCCCCCAGCAGACCGCCGTCAGTCCGTACATGGCTCTCCATGCTGTCGTGGCTGAACGTGCTGCCGGAGGTGGCTAGGTGGCAGGAAGGGCACCAGCAGTCGACATCCTCCCATCGTGCTTTGATCTCATGGGCAGCACGTGCAGCGAGGCTCCTCCCTACCTGAATTAAACGCGGGATTCTGCTCCCGTTGCGAGAGAGAGCTGCTGCTCTCAGGACGCACCCACAGGCAGCAGTTCTGGCTGACAGGTCCACTGAAAAGAACTACGCTCCATGTCAGAGACCAGGATTCGCACCTCTCCTCATGCCCTGCTACCCACCCTCAGTATACACATGGACAAAGCTGGAGGCAGGGCCAATTTGCCACCAGCCAGCCTGGACGGCAGGCCTTTAAACAATTCATGTCCGGCCTCGCTGGTTTCCATCAGCCCCCGGTGGCAGCAGAGCCTAAAGAGCAATCATTCCTCGCTAATCCAGCACCAAGGGATCAATGGTCCAGGCACCAGGCAAATAACGCTGCGCACCCGCTGCCTCCAGCCCTGCTGAATATTTGCAGTCTCACTTCAGTTCTCCACTGGATTGGCCTTCCCGAAGTGCTCATTACATGGTGATATGCCTCCCTTTCCCCCTCTGCAATCAGCCTGCTCCGCATGGCCCTTTCAATCTTTTTTTTTAAATCTATACCCCAATTACATCAGCTTCTCTGTACAGATCTGCTCCGTTTCACACCGCATGAGCCTGCTTATTCAAGAGGAAGCTGCTGAAACTTATCTAGCAGTACAGGCAGGACCTCGGGGCAGGCGTCCCAGGCGATGGGGCTCAGGGGACTCGTTTCATTGTTAGCAACAAAAGGGAAACTCTAATGTTTGAAATGACATGTTTCAGGTATTCCGTATGGGGATTCATTTTTCACTAATCTCCTTGCATGTTCTGGACCTTTGGAGAAGCTTGTGGAATCTTCCAGAGTTTCTGACAACTATATTTTCCTCAAACCTCCTTGAAGGTTTGTCAGCCTGGCCTTCGCTGGTGTATAAGGGGCGAATGTCACCAGTCAGAGAGATATAAGAACGGAGTGAAGTGAGAGCCCAGCTGCGATATTGTGAACTTTGTTTCATTGTGTAATTGTAGGAGTGTACTTGGTGTGGTATAGCAAGGGCAGAGGGCAGTAGAAAAGTTCTGGAAGAGCAGTATGTAAATTCTAGAATAATCCAGGCTTTATTCCCTGTAGACTAGCCAGAGTCATTAGAGGGTAATTAGGGTCAGCTGACACCAATTAAGGCCCCAGTCAGGTGCCTGATAAAAACCCTCAACTCCTGAGAGACAGTGCATGAGCTGGAGGAGTAGGTGTGTGGTGCTACTGAGCAGAGCAGAGGAGTGGTGTGGAGTTGTGAAGAGGAGCAGAACAGAGTACAGTGGTGTGTGGAGTTGTGAAGAGGAGCAGAACGGAGTACAGTGGTGTGTGGGAGAGAGGTGGAGTCCTGAGGAAGGTACTGGGCTCAAGAAGTCAGAAAGACAGAGGGAGGAAAATAGCCCAGGGGAAAAGCCTGCAGCTGCAAGTCTGGTGCCAGCAGCACATAGCTGCTACTCATAGGGCCCCTGGGCTGGGACCTGGAGCAGCAGGCGGGCCCGGGTCCCTACCCCCCTCCCTGGGGAGACGGGGTAACCGGCGACGCCCTGGCCCACTACAAGAGCAAAAGTACGAGACCCACTAAGGAGAAGCCGGCCGTTTGCCACATTGGGTTTTAAGACTTGAAGAGTGTAAGTAGCGACTAATAAAGGACATGTTTGATGAGACACCAGAGATATCTATCGAACCCCTAGCTATGCAACAATACAAAAGAAAAACTGTTACTTCTTTTGCTGTGCTAAAGGGTTAGGGTTCTAAGGCTGTCACCTACTGTAATGCTATTTAATACTGGTCTACCCATCACTGGTGCACAGTTCAATTTCTTGATGTTAGCACATTTCAGTTATTCTTTATAATTAAAAAATTTCTATAAGCTTAGAGGAAACCAATTTTTTTTTATTTGCTTATATATGGCATGAATAAATACAGATCCTAATTTATTGTGATAGGGATAAATCATGTATCCAAGTCATGAAATGGGCTACAAATGCAATAAAAAATAAAGCATTCAAAAGTTTAATAAATGGAGGGGGGGAGGCCAAACACGCTTCTTGCCTGGAGCAGCATTTGGTCCAGGGCCAGACCTGAATATAGGCCCAAACTCTAGCGAATTGGGGTTTGAGTTTGGGGTTTGTTTGTTTTTGAAATCGAAGCTTCTCCTACCTGGCTGATACTGCCACTATGGGGCAGGGAGCCGATATGCAGTGCTGACCTATATATCTCGGCATCCAGAGATTCTGATTTATTGCACAAAGGATTAGAACTCAAAAAGTCTCCTAATACCAAAGATTATGCAAAATATAATACAGCTTGCTCTTCTAAGCCTGCTTTAGATGCCTGGTTCCTGGGCTTTCCCCATTGCTCCTTTGCTCCTAATCTGCCACTTTCCTACTAGGAATGCACAAATGATTGTTCGGTCTTAATTACAACCCAGTCGTCCAGGGCTCTGCACAGTGATGGGCATTTGTCACAGGTGGATTTAACTCAAACGCCACCCGCAGGTGAGTAGCACGGGCTCACTCCAGGCACAGCCTTGGCAGTGGATGAGAAACGCAGACTGTTTCTATACAGCTCCGCTGATGCACTTCTGTCCTGCCCTGCAGTACCCTGGATATTCCAGTCCTGGGCTGCGTACGCACACAGCTCTGCCCACGCACTCAATCCTGACCCGCAGCTGCCGTGGGATTCTCCAGAACCTGACCATCGGAGTTCAGTCTGAGCGAAAGCCCCCCGCCCCCTGGTTATTCCAGGCCTGCACTGACATGAGGGTAGAAATCGTGCTGAAAGATGTGATGAGTTGATCTATGATTTTGGATGTGGGAAACAGTTCAGAGAAAATAAGGAAGGATTAGAACTTTCAATCCACACATGAACTGGGCAGATACCTGCCTGGGGTTGGACTGGACTGGATTGGACTGGGGAGATTGAAACAGTGAGACACGCTGTTCCCACCAGCATCTGTATATGACTGTCAGAGCATATGCCTGTGGGTGCTGATTCAGCCAAACATCTGAACTGTTTGGGATTTCCACTCCAACCATAATCACACGTTGCATTTCTACAGACCCTTCATTCCAATCCCCTTTGCCAACCTAACAAACCAGCTTGCAAATTGCTACCCAAGGATCATTTCCCTGCCACTGAAATGCGGCCACTGCTGGGGTGGAATGCAGTGGCTGTGGAACGGCTACCGCTGGTTGAATACAGTCTGTGAACATTCCCTCATATGCCAAGCTGCTGTTAGATTCAGCCACGTTCAAGCCCCTTGCTGCCGGAAACATTCACGCATATGGGGTTTAGCTCCTGCCAACGTCTGGGAAACTGATGCTCTCTGCACAGACGCTTTTATTCCCACACAGACAGCTGTTCGGGGTTAGGAGACTTGCTCAACCCCACACAGTGAGTCAGAGCTGGGAGGAAATCTTAGGCAGGCCCGGCTCCCAGTCTTATCTTCAGGCTGTTCATTGATCCTCTGCTGGATTTCCAATACACACACCAATCCAATCTGTTGAAGCCAGAGGGGGGCTCACTTTGCAGCTCACGGTCCAGCATGGCCTTTGCATTCTGCCCCTCAGACCTGCGGCAGCAGGAGCTGCTGCTCTTGCAACCAGCTGCTCTCAGGCTGGAGGAAGACCCCTCTCGGGACTGGGTGCCATCGCGGCTGGCATTGTCCTACCAATGGCTAGGCCTTCGGCCTTCGGTGCTCAGCCCACCAGGCTTGCAACCTGAGTTGAGGGGTGGCAGTGTGGATGCTACAGGGGCTTTTGGACCAGTAAACCCAGGTTCTAGATACTGGGAGCCTCACACCGCCTACCTTAGCCTCCCATAAGCCTCTCTGCTGAGGACCACCACACACCCATTGGATTCCCAGCCCCTTGCACTAGGAGTCCTGAAGGCAGTTTGATTCTTTCACCAGAGCCCAGATGTTTGGCCCAGCCCTTTCTGTTGGGATCAGACCTGGGCCAGGAGGTCTTGCTCAGGGCGGCCATCCACGGGCTCTGCGTTCCTGGTGGAGCCCATCCCAGATGATTCGCAAAATGCAGAGAGCCTGAAAAACTGGCGACCTTCGTCCAAGCCTGGTCTGCTGGGTCCTCTGCTCAAACCAGGCTTTATCCAAGAGTGGGGTCCAGGCGTGGACTGGAGAGTGATTGCCATGCAGCAGCTTGCTGGGGATGCAGAGCCAAGCAGCCAGAACCTCACCCGTGTCCATGAGCCAGCTCCCCTAAAAGCAGTGTCCTCATCTCCCTAGACCCCTACCTATATTCATCCAGGTGGGATTCAACTCCCTCCTCTGTCCTGTCTTCTCCCCACCCCTCGCCTCCCTCAGAGGGAGACACGCTCTTTGTTTTGTGAATTAGCAAAGCTAGAGTCTCTTATTGCTTCTGGCTCCCTCTGAAAGGCTTTGGCAAGCAGCATAGTGGAGCCACGTTCGCTCCAACAATAAATACCGGGCCCCTCTCCAGGATAAACACCTAGTGCTCTCTCTCTGCTGCAATCATTGTGGCAGCCAGATCTTCCAGGACAGGATGCCCCGTTTGATGGATGCTCACCATGGACTAATGCATGTCCCTCAGCTGCTACTTGGAGACTTCCAGGACTAGCCCTGCTTGGACAGGGCTGAGGGTATCACATGGAGACTCCAGAGGGAGCATCCATCCGAGGTTGCTTTGGATTTTCCTCCTCAGGGTTTTTCACACATGGATTTGAGAGTTTGTCAAAGAGGGCGAGCGAGAGTGGTTTGCCCCTGATATCATGGGGACGAGTGTGGTGGTAACTCCCCATGCAGCTTTGCTGATTTCACTTAGTCCCCAGCTGCAGACACACCTGCTATCCCAGCCCTGGTCTCTCTACACGTAGTTCTGCCATGATGAAAACGAACCATTTAATCACACTCTTCATTTCCTGTCTCCTAGGTGGTTTTTCCTCTGCGACGATACTTTGTCTTTCACCCCATGACTCCTTAGCTTCTTTAGTAGCCTCTTCTCAAAGCCTTTTAAATGTCTAAATAAATTACTTCAGCTGCTTCTCCTTTATCCACTACTTTATTGACATGGTCAGAGGATTCTAACAGATTAGTGAGCTATGATTTTCCCTTGCACAAACTGTGATTATTGGACCCTATCCAATATAATTAGATCCCATCAGGTCTTTTATTATTGTTTTTAATGATTTCAACCAGTTTGTCAGGCACAGAAGGTTTACTGGTCTGTAATGCCCCAGATCGTCCCGAGAAGCTTTTTGAAATACAGGTACATTTGCTACTCCCATTCTACAGAACAGCAGCTGATGAGAGATTCCATATTTTCATTAGCGTCTCAGCCCCTTCCTTCAGAACTCGTGGCTGGACCATCAGAGCCTGGGGACTTAGCACTTTCTAAATTATTAATTTGCCCCAGCATCTCTTCTTCTGTCGCCTCAATCTCTGAGAGCACCTCCTCTTTATTATCAGGAAAGAGCAGGTCTGGGGTACGAAAACTCCCTAACACCCTCAGAGGTGAAGAGTGGTGCAAAGAAAGTATTTAGCAATCTTATTTAGTATTTAGCATCTTAGCAATATCCTTATCTTCCTTAATTGCTCCCTTTAACTGGATCCCTAGTGATCGAGCAATTCCAATAATTTTTCACAGGCTTCCTGCTTCTGATACATGCATCTAAATCCCTTAAACTGCTTTGCATGGGTATGAAATAAGTAGGGTCTCAGCTTTCTTGGGATCCCTTCGGCTTTCCAAGTATGTTTCTCAGTTAACTTTATTTAAAGGTCCACCTCCCTTTTACAGGATTTCCTGATGGTTCCATAATACTGCGTTTACCAGAGACAACAAGGGCTGGAAAACCCAGGCTTTGCGTGTCACCATGGATAAGCATTGAGAAGAGCAAAGGGCAATCACAGGGAGGGAGGAGCCTGGATGGCTAAGGGAGTGTGGAATGGGACCCGGGGCCTTTCACATCCCCGATTCACTGCCCATGCAGGCTGGGTGTGAGGGAAAGCCGTGGCAGCCCGTGGGAAAGGAGACTGGGCAAAACCACCAGCCCTGACTGTCATCCTCGCTGTTGGTCTCAGCACAAGGGGCTAGGAAAGAGGCAGTGAGGAGGGCAATGCGCTGCACTAGGATTCCGGAGACCAGCGCTCTGTTCCCAGCTCTACCACTGACCTGCTGTGAGACCTTGGCCTATCTATCTTAGACCTGACATGGCCCCGATTGCCCCAGTGCCTCACCATCTCAGAGCTCAAATCCCACCAGCAGATCAAGGGACGTGATTGTTCCCCTCTATTGGGCATTGGTGAGGCCACATTTGGAGTATTGTGGCCAGTTTTGGCCCCCCTACCCATAGGAAGGATGTAGACAAATTGGAGAGAGTCCAGTAGAGGGCAACAAAAATTATAAGGGGGCTGGAGCACGAGACTTATGAGGAGAGGCTGAGGGAACTAGGCTTGTTTCATCTACAGAAGAGAAGAAGGAGGGGGGATTTGATAGCAGCCTTTAACTACCTGAAGGGGGGTTCCAGGGAGGATGGAGCTAGGCTGTTCTCAGTGGTGGCAGATGACAGAACAAGGAGCAACGGTCTCAAGTTGCAGTGGGGCAGGCCTAGGTTGGACATTAGGAAAAACTTTTTCTCTGGGAGGGTGGTGAAGCACTGGAATGGGTTACCTAGGGAGGTGGTGGAATCTCTATCCATAGAGGTTTTTAAGGCCTGGCTTGACTAAGTCCTGGCTGGGATGATTTAGTTGGGCTTGGTCCTGCTTTGAGCAGGGGGTGGGACTAGATACCTCCTGACGTCCCTTCCAGCCCTAATCTTCCATGATTCTTTGATTCCATTATCTCCGTATGGAGCTGGAGAACCGTGGCACCGAGAGATGAAGTGACGTGCCAAGGTTGCACAGCAAGTCTGTGGCCGAGAGAGACTGGAACGCAGGTCTCCCAAGTGCTAGGCGAATGACTTGCCCCAGTTGATCTTGCTTTCTGCCAAGCAAGACGCTTTCCCCTGTTTTCCTTGCCACCCTTTGTCTGTCTATTTAGCCTCTAGGCTCTTTCAGGCAGAGTCTGTTTCTCACTCTGTGTATGTACAGCACCTAGCACAGCAGGGCCCCAATCTCAGCTGGGCTCTGTGGGTGCTATCGTAAAACAACCACGAACGAGTTGCTGCTCGGGGATGAGTCACACAGCTCAGAGAGGCCTTTGCTCTCTAGAGCTGTCACTGAGAAAACCCAATATCCTGCTTGCACTCGAACTGTGAATGATGCTCTCCCAACCCGTCTCCCCAGGGATGGGCTGAGCCGCCCGACAAATCCCAAGCACCGGGCCAAGTGGTGCGGGGGGAACAGGGTCTGCCTGGCTAGAGCTGCAAAGAGCTCTCCCAGCATCAACCTGGCAGTGCTGCAAGGCAGCAAAGTCGGCAAGAAAACATCAGTGCTAAAAATAGGGCATCTGCGGTAGAGGCTGACCACATTTATTAGCGTGTCCGTGCCCTGCCTGACCACAAGGTCAGCCTGTGAGAGCTCGGCAATAATTCACTCTGTGCATCTGGCCAGGAAATCTACTAACGCACAGGGGGACGTCCAGTAATAGAAAGAGACATTCCAGGAGCCGGGGCTATTTCTGTTGTTTTATTTTGCTTTGCAGACAGGGAAGCCTTGTGCCTTTCAGGAGCTGCCCCTCAGTCTGTGGAGAGCCAGGTGCACTGGTAGAGGAAGGGTGGAGCAGAGAAGAGAAGGGGGGAGGTCGGAAAGGAGGCCAGGGAGCAATCAGAAATGGTCAGGCCTCCAACTTTCCTCTAAACTAACTTTGTTTCTGGGCAGGAGAGGGGAAGAAGGCAGCCTGACCTAACGAGACAGCAGGGAAAGATCAGAGCAGCATGAGGTTGTGGGGCCACTGACATTTATGGGATCCTAAATATCCTAACGTCCTGTCCACACCTGATGGGATAAAGTCAGCACGGATGGGAGCAGCAGTGCTCTGTGGGAGGCTGGTTTGTACCGTCACTGAGAGAGAGACAGAGCCCATGGATATGGCAGGAGGAGGGCACGAGAGGTGGAGAAACAAAGGCAGTGGTTCTCTGTGCTAGGCCACTAAGGGACAGAGGTCCCTGGTGTAAAGAAAAGGCAGTCACGACTGCGCATCACTCGGGCTGGCAGACGGCCAGACCTGGTGCTCCTGGACCAGTCCATGCTGCACTCGGGGAGGTGAGGGGGGTGAGAGGGATGTTGGCTACAAATGCAGAGAATGAAAGGCCCCAAAACAACACAGGGGGCACCTCTGCAATCCAGAGAGCACGGAACCCACCCAGAGAAGCTGGGAATTTCTGGCCCACAGGGCAGACCTGATTGACACATTTAACAGGCAGGGTTCAGTGGTCCGAAAGCCAGGGTGCAAGCCGAGGCTGCTACGCACTATTAATCCCCCCCCACACACAAGCACTCCGCCACCAGAAGGGTGAAAGCCTCCCTGTGGTGCAGCCTGCGCCACACACACACCAGACGACATCCCTCCAAGTTCCCCCTCCACGGCCCCTGGGAAACATGCTAAGCATAGCAGAGACCCAGGGGAGAGCTTGGGTGCCCCGATCTCCAAAGCCCCCAGCTGCATTGCTCACAAAACACCTTCGCTTCCCAACAACCTGGCAGATCGTGGGGCTGGGAGGGATATTTCCCTGCCCCTTTCCCAGCAGATGGCCCCAAAACACTCTTCCTCTTCCTCATTGTGTCAGGCTGTCACTCTAGGGCAAAGATTGCCCATGGCAGGGGGCAAAAGGCCAGTCCTCCAGGGTGCTGCAGGGGAATCTCTGTGTTTCTGCACACAGGACATCCAGGCACACCGCAGCCCACAGCAGGCTGTGACCCCAGAGATGCGCTACGTGCACCCCGATGGGCATCCCGTCCCGGCAGCGGAAGCTGAATGCGGGGAAAGGGGAGAAGCTGGACAGGGGCAGGGAAAACGAGGGATGCACGACAGCAGCTATAATGGGATGTTTCCCTTTGAACAGTGGCATTAAAATGATTTTGACAGACTCCTTGAAAGCGAAGCTTGAATTCTAATCATGGTACATAAGCAGCCGGCGCCGGCGCTTTCATGTGAGGGGTAACGTGTCCCCGATGACTCACGCTGACTCATGCGCCTGGCACATGAGGTGCATACAGAAGCAATTTGAGTGCCTGGAGGGGGACGACACAGGCAGATCCACAACCCATGTGCAATACTGGCTGCTCTGAGCAAGTGGGATGCTGTCAGCAAGGGAAGGGGAAGATCTGGGGTGCCACAGGTCATCTCCCACAAACCCCCTTTCTTTTGAGGCACTCTCCGGCCCAGGGAATGAGGAACATCCCTGACAGAAGCCTCTGTTCCTGACATCCCTTGCAGGCCCCAGGCTTTGCAGACATCCCCCTTTGGCAGAGCCTACGTTCTCCTTCTGTGCAGAAGGTCCCTGACCTGGACAAGAAGCAGCGTCTAAGATACAGCAAGGACTGGTCCAACTATGTGAAACAAAATAATTTATCCAAAAATTTGTCTCCCCCCGCCCCAACCCCCAGATTGTTCATGATTCAGTCTGGCGTGGCAAGTACTTTCCCTGAGCACGTCTGGGCCTATGGATCATTCGCCCGTTGAGAGCTTAGGCGGTTGTTTGCTCTCTGATGTGCGTGACTGGCTACACTAAGTCACGTGGGCTTTGAATCTTTCTAGCTCTGACGTGGTACTTCTGGCTTGAATGGATTTTGCGGGCAAACGACCCTTGATCCAGGGCCCCGAATTCCTTCATTAGGAGTGCTCGTGTGAACAGAATTTCAGCCGGAAGAATGCCCATGAGGAGTAGGCCATGGGCGTCTAGGCAGGTGACCCCTAAGCCTGGAGCCGAACAGGAGGGTTTGCAAACACGACACACTCAGCTCTAAGTACCAAAGAGATTGGCCGGAGCCTCGTATTGGCAGCCAGCTTGAGAACATCCAGAGTCAGAATAGGAAGAATTAAAAAGGTAATTGCTAACAGGGACTTAGTTGTAAAATGGGGAATCATCATTAAATGCGGGTCTTTCTGTTGGGGTTCTCCAGGGATCCATTCTGGGCCCAATGCTAGTCAATATCTTTACCAGTGACCTTGGTAGAAAATATAAAAGAAAAGAAAATATAAAATCATTGTTGGTAAACTATGCAGATGGCACAAAGGGTGCTGGGGTGATAAATAACGATAAAGACAGGGCAGGTATGCAAAGAGAGCGAGAACCCTCGATCAACTGGGCTTATTCAAACAGCAGTGTGTGTTTTAATACGGCCAAATACAAGTTCATCCACCTAGAAACAAAGATGGTAGGTCACACTTACAGGAGGCTGAACTGTGTGTTCAGGAAAGCAGCGACTCGGATAAGGACTGAGGGGTCATTGTGGAAACCAACTGAATACGAGCTCCCGGAGCGATGCTGTGGCCAAGCGGGATGTATGTATGTGCAGGGGCATATCAAGTAGGAGCAGTGAGATGATATGTGATAACCAGGAGACAGAGGCTTCTCGGGGGCCAGACCCACACTGGATTTAATTCCCAAGGAATTAAGGGCCACTACAAACCACACCAGCTGCATTTCTTTGACCTTGCCGTCATAACCACATATTATCTATAAAAATGTCAGAACAAAACACTCCATTGCACACATTTCTCCCCCAGGAAGAGAGAGCAAACAAATGTCATGTTGCTTAATGCACTACTGGAAAACGTTCGTATGCTATGGTGGTGAGTGAAGCCTGAACAGAACAGAGCATCTCTGTACACAGAATTGGTGAGAACATCACTGGAACGTTGTTGACTGTTCTGGCATTCACACTGCAAAAAGGATGGCCAAAAATTGGCAAAGGTTCAGAGAAGAGCTGTGAGAATGATTCAAAAACTGCTTAACCATAAGAGACAACAGAAGCTCAATGTGTGTGAGCAGGTTAAGAGGAGATTTGATCAAAGTCTGTAAATGTCTACCCAGAGGAGAAGGTTTCTGATTCTAGGGTATTTAGTCTAGGAGATAAAGGCATAACAAGGCTCACTGACTGGCAACTGAAGCCAGACAAATTCAGACCTTGAAATAAGGTGCAAATTTTCAAGTGAGGGTAATTAGCCACTGGAAAAATGTTCTCAGGATTGTGGTGGGTTCGCCATCAGTTGGAGTCTAAATCAAGAGTGGATGCCTTTCCAAAACGGATGCCTCAGCTCAGACAGATGTGATGGGCTTGATGAAGGAACCACGGGCTGAAATATTTGGGTTTGTGCCATGCAGGATAACCATAATGGCCCCTTCTGGAATAGCCAAGAAGTTTGGAAGAGATCTAAGCCACCATGCTCCAGCCAAGAGCTAGCCTCTAACGACTGGGGGCTAGGAAGGAAGTTTCCCTGGGTACAGCTTATCCCACAACTGCCTTCTTGAAACGCCTGATGCTAGCCACTATCAGACAGAGAACACTGGCCCGACAGAGCCCTGCTCTGATCTCGTTATGTTCAAAGAGAGAGAAGATCTTTTTGCTGCCAAGTAATATGGGCCCTAATCTTGACTTGGCTATAATGAAATAATCCAGCGGTGGAAAGTTCTCTGCATTTTCAGTGCCACAGAGGAACACAGGAATTGCTGAACCTGATTAGACCATTGGTCCTGACTCTGGTAGTTTCCAATTCCAGCTATTTCAGAGAAAGGCAAAAGAAAATAAACAATGTCTCTTGCAATTTGCCACACTGCACTCTGCAGAGTGATTCCCTCCTGACCCCTGCAGCGACCAGTTCATGGCCTGAAGCCTGGGAATGATTATTCCACCCCCCGCCGCCCCCCCCATTCCCCAAATCCACTGATCCACAGCTGAGCTATAAAATGCTGCTCCCTTTCAAAATAGTCACCACTCATTTTGCAGGACACCTACAAAACCCACGCATTCCTCCTGCCGCCGGCTCTGACCAAACGCCAGAACAGGCCTCAGCAGAAAAGGATCATGCAGCTGGTCCAAGGTTTTATAACTGGGAGCAACAGGATTAAATGAGGGAACAGAAACAGTCAGATCCACCACTGCTGTTTGGCAAAAGGGAAGGAATATTCCTGCAGATCCCAACTGTTGTCAGGGTCCCTTTGTGCTAGGTGCTGTATACACACACAGTGAGACAGAGTCTCTGCCCCAACAACCTTACAATCGAGACAGACAAAAGGTGAGAGAGGAAGTGCTGTTATTCCCCTTTTTACACCCAAGGAACAGAGAGATTAAATGATTTTTTAGGCTGTCACTCAATGGCAGGACTGGGAACTGAACTCCCATCTCAAGTCCCAGTCCAGAGCCTTACGCACCAGGCGTCCCTTCCTGTCCTGAAAGACCCTATCTGATGGCTGCCAGCAAGAGAAAGGGAGTGGATTCAATGACCCAGGAGGTCCCTTCCAGCCTGTGTTTCTACAGGACCCCATACATTAAGCTGAGTAGGAGCTGTGGGTAATCAGCATCTCTGGAAAACAGGCCGACAACTGCATGGTGAGGACACCTCAGACTTTTCTACCTTGTTCAGCTCTTCCTCAGAGAGACACAGGATTGCTGTCCTCTCGTCTGTCTGGCCTCCGGGAGAAAATAAATTCAGTGTGAGAGAGAGAGTGGACACCCTTGGGCCTGCCCTTGAAACATGCATGCGGGTTTGTGCAAAGGCAGGGACCATGCAGCTGCTTTAACTAAAGGCGCAGTGATGGCCAGGGAAGGCACGAAAGCTCACACGCCGGACCCAGGCAGGCACTTCAGACCTCTCATCAGCCTCAGCAGCTGTTCTGCGGGGATGCCAAGCCCCGTTCAGACAAACGGGGACGTTCCTGGCGCGAATACAGCTCTGTGTGTGCGTCCCGGCGAGTGTCATCTGTGACAGCCGCCCCGGCCACCCCATGCACCCGTGGGATGGAGGCTGTGAGGAGACATCTCTAGCGAGAGCCCCACCTCAGCTCCTGGAGGAGGGTGTCTGCTGTGGGAGCAGGTACCGACGTGAAGGAATCAGCACCAGACCACAAGAACCCGAACCATTTCTCTGCTCAATGCTGGGCTGCGTGTGGGTTCGCCCAGCCAGCTGCACCAGTCCCAACCATGCTAGTCAGATGTAACATGGAGGCTGGGGGATTCGATCCAGGCTCAACACAGCTAAGCGAAAGAGCGGGCGTCGTTCTTTCCACCGGGGCTCTCCACACCAATGCAGCGCTCGGGCCAACAGACGAGCCAGGCAGGGATCTGCGCACACAGCATTTGCAAACACCATCACCATGCAATTATGTGGAAGGAGAAAACTGGACATGCAGGCAGACATCTGGTCAATAAATCTGACCTCTTTCTTTCTTGGTCTCCCTCACTCAGGAAGGAACCCAGCTACTTTACAATCTGGGCTACACGTTCAGAGCCAGATATAATGCTCTCTCCTGTGCAGAAGGGGCTGGAAAAGATCCTAAGGCCAGGGTTAGATGCTCTGGCTATACTTGTGTTGTATGCCAGCAAATCACTGCTGATGTGGATGCAGCTTATACCAGCAAAGCCGCGCTTTTGCCAGCAGATCTTATTCCAACCCCCTGAAAAAAATGAGCTCTAACGATAAAACAACTCTTCTGCCGATATAACTCCGTCTACACGAGGCTCAGCTGGGTTGGTCGCAATTCACGTCCCTGACGCACGCAGCCCTGCTGGTAAAAGTTGGTGGCGTAGATCGGGCCTGTGTGACCTAAACTATCTGGGGCCTGCCATTTCCTGTGGTCATCTCCCTGAAATGTCCCTCCTTTAAAAAGATTCGGTTCATTGCTACGGTCCCAGTCAGAACCGGGGCCCCAAGGACAGAAATCATATCATGAGGCTTGGGCAGCGCAGCACACAGCTCAAATACCCAGGTGCCCAGCTATCTTTATAAAAACTATTCAAACAATTACAAACTACCAGCACGTTTTTGTGAGAGACACGGTGGGTGAGGTAATGTCTTCTGTTGGGGAAAGAGTTCTCTGCGTAGTTTGAAAGCTTGTCTCTTTCACCAATGGAAGTCAGTCCGACAAAAGATATCACTTCCCCTGTCTTGGCTCTCTCATATCCTGGGACCAACACAGCTCCAACAACACGGTTTTGAAATTCACGACTGCAGGAGGGCAAAGCGCAGTGAATAAATTGTTCGCTGTGATTAGCTCATCCAGGACTAGCCGATCCCCCAAACTCTGATTAGCAGATCACAAGAGGGTTGGGCAGAGCCACAGGGGAGCTGCTGCTATCCCAGGCACAGGAGGAGTGGTGACAGAAATAACTAAGAAGGCGGGGAGGAGGGGGAAGCGCGCGCTACATTTGGCTGCTCCCTGGGAAGGCAATTTGCATTACCTTGCCCTGCAGTCTGAAGGCTGTTTACCGGCTAAAGACTTTGTCTTGGCTGGAACACGGTCAGCATTTTTAACAAGGTGTATGCAAACAGGCCCTCCCAGGAGACTTTGTAGCAGAACTGATTGCAAAAGATTCCACAAGGGCTGGGGGAGAGAGAGAGAGAGAGAAGAAATGAAATAAAATCTCTCTCTCCCCCGGTTGAGGAATGATTGGGGTTAATTGCTTATTGCCTGTTTGTAAGCTAAGAGATAGCAGCTTCTTTGTGCATCAATAAACCAATCTCAGCATCCGCCCTCAGAAGTTCATTCATTTCCAGAGACTTTTTTCGCTCTATGTCCTCTCCAGGGTGAAAACACAAGTATTGTTTAAACGTGAGTTAATTCTGCCAGGCGAGGGTCAATAACGCAGAATAACGCCTTTCAAACCAAGAAATCAGGCTAGCGGGCAGATGTCTGTAGGGATGGGCTCGCTGAATGAGGGGAGAAGGGAGCGGGCCAAGATTCGTGGTTTGTGGTGGGGCATTGCAGGTGTTTTTAAATCTTATATTTTACTGAGGCAGTCATGTGCTCAGTCTCAGTGCTTAGTGCTGCCTTCCATGTTAAAGAGACTGAGAATCGCAAATTCTCCCGGGCAACTTCATGCAGCCTCTTGATCTTAGATTCATAGGTTCCAAGGCCACAATGGACCATTGAGATCATCTAGTCTAACCTTCCTCATCACACACGCCAGAGAAGAGCCCCCAAATAATTCCTAGAGCAGATCCTTTAGAAAAACTGATCTAAAAATTGTCAGTGATGGAGAATCCACCGTGACCCTTGGTCTCCCTTTGCCGGACACAGAAAGCTCTGGTTGGGATCGGGTGTTCTTTTCTTTGGGGTGCGGGGATGGGGATAAAAGGGAGCGGCTGATGCTGGGAACGTCATTCTGGTCTTGATGGGGTCAGGGTGGGCTCCCTGTAGCTAGAAAAACTGCATAAATTGCAGACGGCCACAATAAGACAATACTCCGTTTTGTTTTGTTTTCCCTCCCTGCCCTGCCCCATAATGTTATGTACCTACACAGGGAAATACCAAAATCCCCCAGACATAAAGAAAGAACCATGATGAAGGAAAGAAGAAAATTAAGTAGCATGGTCTAGCAGAGGCGTGCATGGGAGGGGGCCTGTGGCCAGCAATGTGCAGACAGTCAGACTAGACGATCAAGAGATATAGGGCACAAGATGGGGGTTCAGGACTCCCAGATTCTAGTCCTGGCTTGGACACTGATCGGCTGAGTGACCTCGGGCAAGCCACTTCACGCCTCTGTCACCTGCCACGCTTTGTGTTGTCTGTTCAGACGGGCGGCTTGTCCTGGAAGTGCCGTTTATTCCGGTAGTATCCAGGGATTACATAATCCCACAGGAGGCAGGATTTCCCCCACCAGCCAGCAAGGCCAACGGCCCTCCCGCAGTCACACCACACCGGATACACCTCACAGCTCCACCACCACCAACACTCCGCGTGTGTCACTCCCGAGCGTCCTGACACGAAGGCACAAGCACAAAGCTACCGCTGTGTCTACAAAGGGCCTGGGCTCCGAAATCTTGCAGAACATACACAGGGCTGCAGAGGACTCTGGCCTCTTGCTAGGTCACCTCGTGTGTTGCAGACTTTAGCTCATGGCTGTCTCGGTTCTTTGTAGCTTTCTCCGGGACACCTCACATTTCCATCCGTGAGTGTGTTGCTAACAAGTGCAAGCCCCGGTGCTCGGACACCCCAGGGCTAAGTGTCCTATCCAGGCCATTGCCTGGAACAGAACAAGAGAGAGTTGTCGGCTATGCTCCGCACGTGTGGAACAGAGAGCAAATGTGCATGCTGTCCAAGTGTGCACATGAAACTGAGGCAGCCTGTGCGTGCAAAGGTGAGCGTGAGAGCAAGCGGGAGGAGGGAGAAGCATGTGTGAGAGAGTCCGCAGCTCACTGCATGCCGTCCGGCTCAGCCTCATTAATTTCATCCTTTCTCCATCTCCCCTCCCTGGCAGGCGGGAGTTAGAACAAGCAATGCCGAAATAAACAAGTCTTTTCTGGTGCAATCCGGGGTGTTTTGCTCCCTCCTTTTAAACAGGCAGAGAAGGAGGGTTTGTTCTGGCCACTGAAGCTCCTGAAAGCTGCTTAAAATTCACCCCTGGGCAGAGACTAGCCGGTTGGAAATCCTTCCTGTAACTCCACATGGTCCATCCCCACCTCTGGCAAACTAGAGAGCAGCCTGAAAATTCCCCCCATGTGTGTTCCACACCTCGTCCTGCCTCTGCTCCCCTCCCTCATACTCCGGCAACTCTCCACCCACCTTGGGCTCTTCCTTACCATCAAGACCGCATGGTCCACCCCGAGAGCAGGCAAGCCATCAAATGCAGCATGGTGGCATCTGTGCCAACGCCTAGGCTGCAGAGGTAGATTTCAGACCCAAAGGGGACCATTCTGACCTCCCGCATAGCACCGTGCCCAGGGATTCCTGTATCCAATCCAGTGACCGGTGGAAAGAGACATCCCGCCCCAAGTGACAGAGAATGCACCACATCTCTTTCTGCTCAGCCATTCCAGTGCTTGGCTACCCTCGCTGTGAAACGTTTGCCTCTTTTTTCCAGTTTGCACTTGGCTGATTTAAGCTTGCATCCTGCATCTCATCCCGCCTTTCTCTGCAAAAGTAACCAGCCCTGCAGGGCAGCAATGTGGGTCCGTCCGCCGGCCCTGCGCAGTATCAGCTGGGTGGTTGAAGTCTTTCTGGGAAAGGGAGCTGATCAGCACGGCGGATCCAGCCTGCTCTGCTAATCCCTTCCTCACAGGATTTAGGATGGGGTGAATGAAGTACACAGGATCCTACAGGAACACTTTTAATCAAGTGTGGACACACTGGGATGGTGTCTCTAACCCACGCATGTGTCCTCACGCCACACGGAGCAGATCTCTTCTCCCACAGGCGGACACATGATTGTCTTGTCATCGGGCCATCAGGCTGTGGCTACAATCGGTTTGGCTGTTCCTCCATCCAGCCACCGCTGTGTGTGTGTCAGGACACCCTGCCCCGGCTGCTGATGGTGCTGCTCTGCATGACTGCCCTTGGAGAACTCTGGCCACCACAAAGGCACTCGGGGACAGCTGCCCCGGTTTCCATGGCATGCACCGCTGCACACACGTTCTAGCAGCATAGTCAGCGTAGATGCACGCACGTGGCTGGGATAAAAAGCTATGTTTGTGGTAAGAGGGTCAAGGGAGAACATCACAAACTGCTCGCACTGGTAGTGGAAGCTATAATTCCCTCCTCCCGACATGGGTTTGGACCAGGGAACTTTAGCATGAGCTGCTACCACTTGGGCTAAGGGAGCAATTCTGTTAGCTAGCAGCAGCACTAGATTGTTATCTTATCTGCAGACCAGCCAGGAGTGGGGAGTGCAACACGTTGTCAGTATGTTACACTGTCAAAGCCATGCCATAAGAAGCAGCTAGAAGGCCCCCCCCGACTGGGAAGCTGGTTTCTTTTAAGCCCCCCCACCCCACCCCTCTGGTAGCTGAAGAGGACCAGGAACTCTATAACTACGCTACAAGAAATACTAGCACAGAGGCCTGTTTGTGCTCCATGGCCAGAAGTAGATTCTAATCCAGTGAGAGCCCGTGCCATACCCAGAGCTAAACGGGGACTGAAAAGGGTCAAGGAAACCTGGGGACTTGGGATAATGCCAGAGCTGTTTAGCCACACTCTTCTAAGGAACCTCTGGCCTCACCGTTTGGGCGCCAACATCAGTCACAGCGGCCTTGGCTTCACCCTTCCTCCCCCTTCCCATCAAAAATAAACCTTGCTCAGAATTTATCCAGGTCTCAAAAATACACAGTCCTGTGAGGAGGCTTCCCACTTCTGTCAGTACGAACCTATCCCGGGCTGTTCCGCGCCTCAGCCTGGTAGGGAAATGGCTGAAGAGAATGGGACCAAGCCGAAGACATTTCCTACGTACATTTTTAATGTATTTATTTAGGGTCAGATTTTGCTGCTCTTTATTTGAGAGCTACCTCGCTATTTGAATAGTCCTCTCGCTATTTGAAATCAGTGGGGCAGGTCACCCAGGGAAGTACCTACTCCATGTGAGTTAGAGTATCTGAACCCGCCCTCTATTTATCTGTTTTCTCCTTTTCTTATTATAGGCAGAACTGGCAGCATCAGCTATAGCTAAGGTTGCCCACCACTTCCCACTACAAGACCTTGTTTCTGGTGGCTTATTACTTAGCCAAACTCTAACCGCTCAGGGGGAAATTTTCCATGCTGGGGGCGTCAGCATCGGGCTGCATTATTTTGAGAAGTTTCAGCAGAAACCGCCAGCTGTTTCGGAGCTCGTGATTAGGGGAAAATACATGCCCCTCTGAAGGACATTGTGATGAGCGTTTCCTTGAGAAAACCTAATGCCTCCAACGCTTTGGAGCAGGGACTTGAAATTTGGCCTTTGTGGCCAAAGGGGGGGCCTTTGTCTCACGGATGTGTCTTTTGCTGTTTCCATGGAGGGAAAACACACACACACATTGAGCCAAATTATGAGCCTCTGAAAAAATCTGTTTGCACGTAAGAATGGCCAGAGTGGGTCAGAGCAAGGGTCCATCTAGCCCAGTCTCCTGTCTGCCGACCGTGGCCAGTGCCTGTAGAGACTTGCTAGGGCTTACAGCTAGTCTCAGAAGATTCCACCTGCACTGGGCATGCCCTGGCCCAGGGCTGCAGGAGATGATCCGGACTTTCCCTGAAATCGCTGCTCCGGGCACAGAAATACAGGGGAGGGAGCCTGATCTTTGCCCTGCCGCTCACCTCCCCCCTTTGGGGTCCAGGCACTGCGGAGGAGGAAGCTGCCTGACTTGAATGCGGAGAGGACAGGAGACAGAGCTGGGGGGTGAGAGACATAAGAGAAGGAGATTGGAGGACAGACAGGGAGATGGGGCTGTGCTGGGGGAGATTAGGAAAGGAGACTGAGAACCAGGAGTGGCGGAGAACAGAGCTGGGGGGACTGGGAACCAGTGTGTATGGGGGAGGGGAGGAAGAGAGTGAGACTGGATGTGGACCAGGACTGGGAGTGGCATGGGGGAAGAGCGAATCAGAGGAAGAGCCACGGTATGGAGGGAGAATGGGGCTGGCTGGGTAAGAAGATAATCAGGAGCCTAGGGAGTACCAAGGAGTCAAGGTGGAATGGTGGAAAGACCAGGACTTGGATGGGAGCCCTGCGGGCAAAACTGGGACAAGCTGGAGGAGCCAAGGCAAAAGGGACGTCTTGGAGAGAACAGAAGGGTCTCTGACCACCAACACACCCCCCTCCTTCTCCAGAACCTGGACTGGAACCCAAGGTCTCAGCTCCCTCTGACATCAGAAAATAGCTGCAAAATCCACATGCAAAGCCCCTCTGGTGCCTGGTCCACATAGACGATGGCAACTTATTACAGCCACTAGTTATTTCATTAGCTCACGTGGCGGAGACCTGTGCGGTGGGTCGAAACGTTCCAACCTGGCTGATGGCCGCCAGGTGAAATGTCTGGTTTTCTTGGGTGCTTTTATAGGAAATTACGCACCAAACACTACATGAAAAGAACATTAAGGTTGTGAAGTCAAGGGCTCAAAGGGTTAGGACATGAATCATTCTGAGACAACTAGAACACGTGGGCTAAACCCATTGCTGGGGTGACTTCAGTGCAGTTAAACACCGGAGATGAGTTTGGCCCCTGCAGGATAAATGGGAGAATCCAAGGAATCTGGAGGCCAAGGGCAAATGTCAGTGCCGGGGTTTGGGTCCTGTGGGATGACTGAGAGCCGCCATGCAGCTGGCTGTTAGCAAGCCAGGAGCCTAAGCCCCTTCTACCCAACGCCATCTTTATTAATTCAGATGGCGCTTTGCAGGACGCTCGCTAATTGCTAGAACTCCTGGGTAAGTCAGGAGGAGATGCTCGGCCTAGGTTGGCTGTGAGCTCCCATGCAGAATGGCTTGTCAGAGCCTCCTCGCTTAAGTATTTAGCACTAATGTATTCCCCCAAATGCTTCATAAGTTATTAAAGCTGAACATCTACGGATCACGTTAGACACAGGGAGGTCACCATTGCGGCAAGCTCTCTCCGCTTTAGCAGCCGGGCAGCCCCCCAGTCTGCCTCTCCTACTTTTCACTTGGGGCCTAGATTCCGCTCTGGGGATTTACTTAATTGGGTGTTAAAGGGGGGTACCAGCTGGGCAGGATGGGGGGAGGATGTCAGAGGATGCCACCCGGGTTCCATTATTCAGGACTCAGGTCCGTGTCCAACAGCTCTGCCTTGCTCTCCCTCTCTGTGCTCTTCCCTAGGGCTGCCCCATTTCCTGTCTGAGGCCTCCATCTCCCTCATCACCCCTCCAAGGCTGCAGGATCCCTTTTGCCCTGTGGTACCTGCTTGGGTTCCCCCCACAGCGGGCTCCATTGTAACACTGCAGGGGAGGCCTCGGAGGCCACAAAAGCTCCTTGCAGGCCAGGACACTTCCCATTCAGAAGCAGCTGCCTCCAAAGGACAAGATGGAGTGAGGTACCCACCGCACGGGGCTGGGCAGAGCCAGAGGGTCCAGCACCCAGGCAGCCATGCGATAGCCACATACAGAGCAGAATGGTATCTGGTGCCGGCACCACCTGTTCTGCACGTTCAGGGCCCTGGCATGGCTGTCCTGGGTCAGACAGGAGAGACCCGCCTAGCGAAGTGCAACGTGTCCCCACCCACCTTGGTCAACATTCATGGAGAATCTCCTCTCACTATCAGCGGCCTAGCCAGCCAAGGTGCGGAGCTCAGCTCCTTCGCCAGTGTCTCTGAGCGCCACGTGGTCTGCAGCGTCTTTGTCCTCCCACCATCCCCGTGAGGTAGGGAAGCGCATGGTCCCTGCCGTACAGCTGGGAAACTGAGGCAGCAAGAGACTAAACGACTTGCCCGCAGTCACCCAGGAAGTCTGTGGCAGAGCTTGTTTCCTCACCCCTGGGACGGCCGTCCTCCTGCGTGGGAGCCTAGGACATGTCATCGGGCAGGGCTGGTTCCATCCAGCCAGGGTCAGTGGTGCACACGTGCTCTCACCCGCTCTCACAAAGCTGCGGCTCTCCAGAGAAACAAGACCGACAGGGCCGCAGGCTGGCCAGCTGGGCTGTTAACCCACATGACCTATTTTCACACCTGTCCTTCCAAGGTGCGGAGAAGCACCCCCTGAGGGTGCCCTGCTGAGAGCATTCTGGGAAAGACGCGCGACAACACTTCAAAAGGCCAGGACAAAGGCGCGCGAGTCGCCCTTCCTCACGCACAGCAGCTGGGACAGCCGGGGAAATCTGGCCCTGTTCTCCTGGTTACAGCTGTGGCCAGGGAATGGCACATGGCTCTCAGGCTCTGCCTGGTGCTGACGTGACTCACACGCCACCAGCAACTCCATGCTCTCTCTAGACCGCTTTACGACACTCGGCGCCCGATCCTCAGCGGCTTACAGTGGTGTAGGTCACGAAGTAGAGGAGTCGCACCGGGAGGGAGGGAGGGGAGAAGCTGGCCCTGTTTATCTCAGCCGCTGGTGATGAGGAGTGAGCAGGCGAGATTCTGGGCATCTCAGAAAGGCACAATGGGTGCAGACTTGTACGACTGGCCGTGGATCACCCTGGGCCCCCCTCCTGGGCACTTTCAGAGGCCGCAGGTAATTCACGCAGAGGACGGCGGTTGGGATACTCGACGTCCCTGCCTTGGTTTATTGTGGGCACCCCACTGTCCGTTCACCAGTGCCAGCAGCAGATGAAGACAGAGCACTCACGGCACAGGCCATTGCTGGAGGGGGAGTGGAGGAGAAGTAGCCGTTGTGGACAGGCAGGGAACTAAGATAGACAGCCCGATACAGACGTTGCAGATGAAGCACACAGATCGTACCGGGAGATAAGAGGCAGAGGGCTACGATAGCTATGCAATAAACAGGCTCCACATCCTCCCAAAGAGACAGAATTCTTTGTGGGCTGGTGGGAGGGAAGCTGCAATTAACTTACCCAGCTGGCTGTGCCTCTGAGCATAGACCATCACCACCGCAGCAAGCACCACGCAGCAGGCTGGCGGGACAGGACTGGCCATCTGTGGAAGAAACAAGAGGGAGGGGTCATGGTTTGTGTCGGTCGGGCGAGGGCATGCTGTACTCCTAAGAAAAACTCCACTCAAGCAGTGAGCCAGCATCTGGCTACGGGTGCTGGCTTGCCGTTTCCGCTGTGAGCCCAAACTGGCCCTCCGTTATTTTGGGGTAACACCTATGGACTTCAGTGGAAATAGCACCGACGCAGTTGAGAGCAGAACCGAGCAATACCCCTTGCACATTCAGATGGGTGTGTTATCTCCCCCATCCCTTTCTAAGCCTTCCCACGTCCCTCAAAAAATCCCATAGGGTCATGTCGCTCTGCATTGCTAAGCAGCTATAGAGCACCACACCAGAGGTGGCTGCATCTGAATGGTGTGGCAGACAAACATCTGGACGGCCGCACCAGCTCAGACCAATGGTCCATCTAGCCCAGGGTCCTGTAGGCTGACAGCGGCCAAGGCCAGGTGCTTCGGAGAAAATGACCTGAACGGGGCAATTAGTGAGTGACCCATCCCCCATCGTCCAGTCCCAGCTCCTGCCAGTCAGAGGTTTAGGGACACCCCTGACATTATTGTCCACACAGGACAGTAACATTCCCGGAGGAAGTTTGGATCCAGGTCCCATTTAAGACTACTCCAATGCCTTCTCCTACATCCCCTCATGTGACCCCCGTGGCCGGAGGCCGGATCTAGGACACGAGAGGAGGGGGCAGAACACTGCAGTAGCTGTTGGTATCTCACCTGAAATGGACCTAAGGCACTACAGATGGGACGCTGGCATGAGACCAGGACGCCTGGGTTCTATTCCTGCCTCTGTCGCTGGCCTGCAGATCCCTTCCCCTCCTGCTCTCTGTTTGTCTTGTCGCCTGTAAGCTCCTGGGGGCAGGGACTGTCCCTGGTGGAGGACTATGGCACACAGCACTATGGGGCTCTGATCTGGGATGGGGCCAACAGATGCTACAGCCTAGAATTAACAAATAACAACAGCAACAATCCATGGGGCTTTCAGCCCGGGTTTCCCTCTGTTGTACAGTTACTATTACATTTACCATCATAACCGTACGGGACACTGCACAGAAGGTGGGGAATTCACACTCCCCACTGGGGGCGCCGGGTGCAAGCGACGTGCGGCAATGATCCTGTTTGGCTAGGCATGGGCCTGACCTCAATTCGGAGCCCTGGCTTAGCCCTGCGCGTCAGGAGAGTCCCAGACACACTGGAGAAGGGAAGAGAAGGAAGAAATGGTCCCAGGATGGGAGCGGGCAGGAAAGGGGACGGCACTGGGTTACTGTTCTGTGGGGGGGTGGGAGGGACACGAGAACTGCCTGCAAATGCAGGAAGGGCCTTTGCGTAAGGGAAAGGGACCGATTCTATGGAGGAGATCAAGGAGGAAGAGAAGCAGGAGTCATGGACTAGCACTGCAGGGAGGAGCGCTGAGCTGGAGCGGGAGGGGAGCTGGTAGAAGGGTGGTTTGGATGAAGAAAGGAGCCACCCGGGGCCATCGTGTTGGATTCCCCCTCAGTGAAGAGAGTTCAAGACGGACAGGACAGGGCACAAGTACCACAGCCAATCCTACCCCAGTGCAGGGGGATGGAGGAGACGACCCACTAAAGCAGCGGTTCCATTTGGCTAGGCATGGGCCATTTTGTCTCATTAACCATTTTGGCTCAAGGGCCACAGATATTATCTCCGCTAGTAGCCCCCCACCCCACTGCATCCAGACAGACCTCCTCGCTGATCTCCTGTCCCCCTGGGTGCAGTAGGGAAACCGCACGCGTCCTGTAGCCCCATGCGCTCCACCTGGGACCCTAGGCAGCGGCTCCCTTCTGCCTGCAGCTGTGGGGTGGGAGATCAGTGCTCCCCTCCCCTCTGGCTCCAGATGGGACCCCAGTGCCTATGGACCCAGGCAGAGCACTTTGTCATGCTCCCTACAACAGCCAGGGAGAGGGGAGCGCTGCTCTCCTGTCCCCTTGCTGCAGCAAGGAGCCTGCCCCGTCTCGTAGCCCCACGGCAACGTGCTCTGCCTGTGTCCTTAGTGGTGACTCCCTTCTGCAGCCAGTGGGAGAGGAGCCGTGGGCTGCTCTGAAAGACCCCGCAGGCCACTTTTGGTCCCCGGGCCACATGTTGGGAACCACTGCCCTAGAGGGCCCATCTGCCCCAAGCGATTCTATTAGCCACCCCCTCCCGGGGTGCCCCTCGGCCTTCGGACAGCAGCTGCGAGCACCAGCCCCGTTCCCCTCACAGATACTGTTTCCGTTCCTTCTGCGGCCAAAACGCGCACGTCCCACACGGAGAGTTTTACAAGGTGCCACTGAGTGAGTCCATGCGCTGGCTCCAGCTTGGCAGGGGCAGCACGCCATTTTTGCTAGCCTACGCCCCTCCCTGCCCGCGCCTCCTCCTTCCTGCTGCTGTTCAAAGGGTTGGTTTAGTTCACTTTTATGGGTGCGTCAAGGCCGGGGGCTGGGACAGCGAGCTGGGAAAACGGCTCTGGTTCAACTGAGGGGGGACCTCTTTGGAGTGGTCCCAAGGCCAGCCTGTAGGTAATCACATCTACATGCACCCACTTCTGCCTGCCCGGTTGGCCAAAAGGCACGGGTACGATGCCATCACCATGGCACACTATCTATCCCCTGCTGCAGCAAACAGATGGAAATGACTTTGGCAAGTTGCTTCTGCATTGTTTGCATCTGTTTGCCTTGTGTTTGAGACTGTAAACGCTCCGGGACAGGGACTTTCTTCTATTCAGTGTGTGTGTACAGCGCCTGGCACAAGGGGGTGGGGTCCAGCCCTAGCCGGGGCCTTTAGGTCCGCCAGGAATACAAACCCAATGAACTGGCGTGTCCTAGGGAAGGGAAGGGGGGAGGCAGCTGAAAGGCGGTGGTGAAAATGTCCCTCTCCACTCCAAAGCATCCCCTCTGGAATCACATGTGCCGCCTGGATCCCCCATCACGTCCCTCTCCACAAATCAGAGCTATTAACCGGAAGAGCAGTGACCCTGCAAGGAGGGTGCAATTCAAGCCACACGCCTTGGCTGGAAGATTTGCCTGGTCCGGAGCTGTGACGGAAACAATGTGACTCAGAGTCGTGCAACCAGCCCCGATCCCGGGTCAGTGCAATGAAATCCTGCCAGGAGCTTGGGGCAGGGTCACCGCGCTAAACCAAGAGGGACGCTGCTGGGAACATAGAACCACAGAAGATGAGGGTTGGAAGGGATCTCAGGAGATCATCTAGTCCAACCCCTGCTCAAAAGCAGGGCCAACCACAACTAAACCAATGGAAGAGCACCTCTACAATCTCCCAGGCCAAGGTCGATGATTGCTCAAGGTGGCTGTGGCTAAATAGTTTTGTCCAACGGTGCAGATCAGAACTGGGTGTCACAACCCCTGGTTAGAATCCTCCCCCTCAGAGCCTTGCCATGACTGCAGGGCAGATATCGTCACCCCAGCACCTCCCACCAGATCCCTGCGCGGGGTTACTCCTCGTTATCTAGCATTTCCCCCTGTAGCCACGTAGGTGCGGAAAGCACGGCGCAGAGGAGAGGCAGACGCGCAGGGATCCAGTCTACCGCGCTCAGGGGTAACGCCACAGAAGTGGAGTTATTCCAGAAGTGAAACACACCCAATATAGGGAACGTGGGGCTGAAACAGGCATAGGGGAGTGGAAGAAAGGCGAGGGTTAAAGAGAATGATGCAAATAAAACCAGAAAGAGTCACAGGTTTAGGACTCCTGTAACCCGTACCCAGCCACATCAGAACTCCCTGCACCAAAACTTCTCATTCCCCAGCCCCCCTGAGCAGAGGGTGAGATGCAGGCAGAGAAAGATGGTGTGTGGAGTCTCTCTCTGCCCCCATCTCCGCCTGCCAACTCCCACAGCTGGGCCAGGGGAGCTGAGCAAGCTTGATCCTTTTCAGGGCTGCAGACAGCCCCTCTCTGAGCGAGCGACCTGCCAGGGGGCAATTGACACACAGTTGCAATTTGTCCCTGCGCTGCCTCCTGGAGCAGGGCAGTTCCACACCGCCTCATCAGCGGGGTGTAGAGACAAGTTGCAGCCTAGCCCCCTGCATCTATACGGTGGCCAAAGCAGTGGGGCTCCTGGCCCATAGAGGCAGGACCCAGCAGCACTGCCTGTGAGGGAAAGATGCGTGCAAACCAACAGGCAACCAGTGAGTCAGCTTTCACGGCTTGTGGACGACACAAAGAGGGAAAGTCAATTAGCCTTTTAAAACCATTCCAACCTCAGTAATCTCAGGTGCTACATAAGGATTATCTTGTAACACAGAACATGATTACAGGATCTTTAGCCGTATGGTGTCCATTTCAATCCAAATAACGGGGTAGCAGGAATTGGCCAAAGGAACAACACATATTCCACATAAGACATGCAAGCTCTGGAAACCCATCTGGACACAGCCTGGCGTATCTCTGCCCTTCCCAATGCCAAGTTCAATTAAACACTCTGGGGGGAAAGACTCAGGGGTGAGGTGCTGTGAATGGGCTCCGAGCTCACCTTCCTTTCTCCGGCACCGGTCGGAGCTCACAAACTTTCCCCTAACGTTTAAACTCACTTCCATCACCCGCCCTCACTAGGGGGATGGGAGAGGCCCCTGAAGTAGGCTGCCATAAGGTGACGCCCTGACCCGGCAGGGAAGCCTAGTGGTGAGCACATAGGCCCTTACCACCCGGGAACATCTCCCCGGGACAAGACCCGGTGCTGCAGCCCCTCCGCCTCGGCTGGACTTCGGTGGTGTGTGGTGACCCAGTCCTCCCAGGGTCACAGTGTCCCCGCTCAAAGGAACAAAAACTACCCAGGCTGCGAGGCTGCAGCCTCTTCACCCCTCTCCCGGGCTCTGCAGAGCTCTTCCTCACTCTGTTACCGAGTGTGGCCTCCCAGGGCCTTCTGCTGGCAGGCGAGGCTCCTCTCCAGCCACTTCGTCCCTGGAGACTCTTCTCCTAGGCCTGCCTCAGAGACTCCATCCCCCCCTCCCTTCCTGACTGTGCCAAAGCACGAGCACCTTCCTGCAGATCCCTCTGCGGGTCCCCTCCCGCGAGAGGAAACTCCCAGCTCCCTTACCCCTGGGTCTCCTCCCCCTATGCCCGGCCATCCTTCCTTTGTAGGAACCACCTCGTTGGGTTCCCCCAGCTGGGTCTGAGCCTCGATTACCTGAATCCCTTCCAGTGCCACAGGGTGGGCTAACTGGAAGGTGCAGCCCACGATGAGGAAGGTGGGCAGGGCAGGGCCCTGTATGTCCACAGTGACCGAGGGACCCCAGGCGCTAGCTCCGGCTCCGGCAGAACTGACGACCAGCAGAGCTCTCGGAGGCACTGCGAAGGGCAGCTGGCGGCCGCGAGACAGGCCCCTGGGCTTAAAGGCAGGTGGCAGCCATGTCCGATGCTGCAAGATTCACTGGGCTTGATTCTCTGTTAAATTACGACCCTTTTATGCAGCATAAAGGTAGCTTCGGAGAACCCCTCCCACACAAGGGCGTCCCACTGGCGGTAGCAATGTGTGCCATGCCTTGCCCAGCCCCTGCCAGAGGGGGGGATCAAGGACATCGCCAGCGAGGGTATTGCACTCTGGCTATTCTCTGCCTCCTGGGAGCTGGGGAGAAGAGCAGAAGGTAGAGCATCCCTGAGGTTGCCAACTCTTACCCTAGGGCCACCGAACAGAGAGCACACAGCTGGCAGAAAGCCCCCCTCCCCTCCCGCCAACTCCATCCCTGGCCCAAGAGAGTATCTGAGAGGCAGGCCTCAGGTGCCAACTGGACCTACATTTTGACAGCACGCAGATTTGACAGCTTTCTACATTGTTTCCAAGGGACGTTCAGTAAAAAAACAGTAGATTCATAGACTAATGTCAGAAGGGACCATTATGATCATCTAGTCTGACCTGCGCAACGCAGGCCACAGAGCCTCGCCCACCCACTCCTGGAACAGACCCTGACCCATGACCGAGTTACTGACGTCCTCACATAATGGATTTAAAGACTTCAAGGCACAGAGAATCAACCAGCAAGTGAGCCGTGCCCCACGCTGCAGAGGAAGACGAAAACCCACCTGGGTCTTTGCCAATCCGCCCTGGGGGGAAATTCCTTCCTGACCCCAAATATGGCAACCAGTTAAACCCTGAGCGTGTGGGCAAGACGCACCAGCCAGACACCCGGAAAGACTTCTGTTTAGTAACTCAGAACCCCCCCATCAAACGTCCCACCACAGGCCACTGGGCACATTTACCGCTAGTAGTCAAAGATCAGTCAATTGTCAAACTAGGCTGTCCCATCGTACCGTCCCTTCCATAAACGTATCAAGCCCAGTCTTGAAGCCAGTTAGGTTTTTTGCCCCCATCGCTCCCCTTGGGAGGCTGAGACTGACTCAGCTTTCAGCTCAAGGTCCCCTTCAGGCAGGGAAAGGGTGAGATCCAGCCACCTGCACAAAACACCAAAGAGCTGATTGTGCAATGTGTTGGTAGGTGCTACTCCACCAAGGCCACGTGCTTGTACCGTGGGCTAGGTCATCAACACAGGAGTGTGAGCATAATCGTTGGAGCTGAGGGACCATCTGCAGGGGAGATTCATGCCACTTTCTCGGACTACAACTGCTAGCGAGCGGACTGCAGTTGTCTTACATTTATTCCTTATCCTGAAAGCCTCTGTGACTATGTCTTGGCCTGGAGATCTTCCATGGGCCGGTTCTGACCGTTCCATGGTCTCCAGAACGTAAACGTTGTTGGTTAGTTTGAAATGCACATAACTTAGATCACCTGTTTTGGGTTTTGTGCCCTAACTGCATGAGCTTAATTCTGAGCATCGGATTGCGGGGGTGGGAATTCTCGTGGCTTCTGAATGCAAAATTCCCATGTCATTACTGTTCTTTGAGACTCACTGGGAACTGGCTCGTCCCACAAACGGTGCCTGCTGGTGGGCTCAGTTACTAGGACGGGGATCTCAAATGTATTCAAAGCGTGCATCCTGCCTTCACAGAGAGGGCGCCTCATTGCCACCTCTCCCCATTCGCCAACCTCCGAACTCCACCTCCCCTTCCACTGGACAGCAGCCAGCAGCCTCTCCTGCACCCCACCTCACCATTCGCCATGGCCTGGCCTCCCTCGCCTGTCCCACTGGCTGGGGTATAACATTTCCACAGTCACACCCAGCAATTGCCTCCTGGAGGAATAACCTCACAGAGACATTCAGTGCACGTGTAGCTCCCGTAAGTTGATGAGCAGCCGAGATAAGGAAGAGTGTTCTGCAGCGTGAGAGCAGCGGGGCTCGGCTCGGCAGAGTTGCTGCTTTCCCACAAGCTCAGTGAAGGGTGGCCAGAGGGCATCCACCTCCACTCAGCAGCCCAGGCAACGCACTTGCTGCTGCGGCACATCTGCTGTGTCCCAGCCCAACAGCTGGGCACGCTAGCCCACGTCTCCCTGTGCTCCTATTGCCACAGGCCAATTTGGAAGGGAAAAGGGTCCGGGCCGAGCACAGAGCAGAAAGGCTGGAGATGTCTCTCCCCTGAAGGATGAGGACTGCCAGGGGTGTGGCCCGCAGCCTGAGGGGTGCGACCTGTGGGACAGAGACGGGGCAGCAGTCCAACTCAGAGCACAGCTTTGTAAAGAGCGGCGTGGGGCTGGCGGGATCGGATCAGAACATTGGGTCCATCTGCTCTGGTATCCTGCCTCTGGCAGGCACCACAGCCAGATGCACAGGAAAAAAGGGGAGCAACCCTGACCTTGCCAAATGCGTCTAATTGTGCAACGTTAACACGTGTGTGGGCAGGCGTGCGAGTGCAGAAGTCCTTTCTGACCTCTGCCACTATCAGCCTGAGCCCTGAAGCGTAAAATCTGATTACAGTCCCTTTGTTAACTCACATCACTCTCCCCCAGTCATCACAGGAGCTGACCCTTATCTCCTGCCCATTCGACATGCTGCCCTGCGCCTCCCCATCCTCTCATCTATTTAAAATCACTACTCTGACTCCTCTGGAAAAAGATCAGGCCCTCACTTCAGTGGGGGTTGCACACAAGAGACAGTTCCTGCCCTGAAGAGCTGACAATCAAAATAAACAAGACAGATAAAGGATGGGAAGAAATGGAGTATTACAGTCCCTGTTTTACAGATGGGAAAACTGAGGCCCAGAAAGCTTAAGTGACTTACCCAAGGCCATAAAGGAAGTCTATGAAACAGCCTGGAGTTAAACCAAGCTTTCCTCAGTCCCAGGCCATCTCTCAAGCCACCCTTCTCTCTTTATACATCTGCACTAAATCCATCTATAGTTTGCAATATTAAAGCTGACTGGAAAACGGGTGGGGCGGGCGGGGGGAGGTTCTGCAGAAAGTTTTGACAAAAAGGATTTTTTTTTTCCATTTTCATCAATGAAAATGTGGATTTTTTTAGCTCATTGTTTTCACTGGAACCCAAAATCTTTCTCATTTGTGAGCATTTGTTTTTTTGACGCTATATCAAAATGTTCCATGGGAAACATACAATTTCCACATGTGCCCACATGCATTTTTGTTGAAAACCCTATTTTCTGTCCCAAAAAAGGGATGGAGACTTTTCTGCCGTGCCTAGTAAGTGCCACCTTGGGGGCAGCGGTGAAAGGACATCATCACCAGGTCTAGTGGTCCCCGTCTGAAACACCTCCAAGGTTCAGCTGTTTGATGGACCCTGGCTGAACTTCCTCAGACCAGAGATCAGACAGGAAATATCATGAGAGCAGCCCTCCAGGAGATTTCTGCTACTACAAGATTTTGTCCAAGCTGTAAATACCACAAAAAGAGTTAAGATGAAGCTGAGAAAATTAGAAAATGGGCCAAATTAATCAAGGTTTTCTCAAACCTCCAGAATTTGGCTCCAGTTTTGAGTGAAGCTGGGTCAATTCTGACCTCAAGATGCCCACCCATCAGTAGCAACAGTTTCTTTGGAGCCTTGTGCGCTTCCTTCCCTGACGCAATCCCCCTCTTTGCCGCTAAGGCTCCACTATAGCACCTACCTCTCCGGCGACGTACCCCGATGGCACCAACCCTGGCTGCACAACTGGACGTTGCTGGTCCTGCCCTGACCAAATCCAGCCAAACCTCCCGGGGCGGGGGAAGCGTTACTGATTGGGTTTGGCGCTCCGAACGCCTAGTGCCTTCATGGCGCTCTGCGCTCCAGAGTCGTTCCCTTCTGCGTCTTCCCAAGCACCGAGACCCGAACGGTTGGAGGAAAGGCAAAGAAAATCCCCAGCGCCAAAGAGGATGGAGCACGTTTGAACTTGCAGAGCCAGCAAGCATTCCAGCACGCAGCCCCCCAGGAGCTCCAGAGAGGAAACTCACCCTGACGCACGCCCTGCTTGCTCTCCTAAATGTCAGTCACGCAGCGGGAGAGCAACACGTTCTCGCAGGCAGCAAGGACAGGCGAGTGGGGGGGGAGGGCATCGTTATCTTGGAGACAATGGCCATGGGCCTCCAAGAGTGGCCTCCAAGTGGCTGCCCCCCACTGACCCTGACCCTCAAGGAGGAGGTTGCTGGTGCACGGTTCCTTAGTTCAACTTGAATCCAGCTGGGCAATACCCCTCTGGGTGCCACTAGCAAGGCTGACGGATTCCAAGGTCAGACGGGACCATGGTGATCCCCTGGTCTGGATTTTCCGTGTAAACCAAGTGATGGACCCTCCCCCAGGGAATTCTGGGCCCCACGTTCTGCTCTGGAGATGTGCCTCCCTAGGATGTGCTGACAGTGAAGTTAAAGCTGCAGAAAGCAGGCAGACGGAAAGCCTTTATTGATCCGTAGGACACGTATGGCCCAGGCAACAGCACATGCTTCGCCCACATCCCTTTCCTCTTCCCAACGTACCGCAGCCCCGACCTGGAGAGATGTGCACGCATGTCGAGAGGAGAGATAGGATTGCCGCGTTCCACTCTCAGTCCCTCCGCTTGGTGTGCCAATGAGGGGCTGCTCGCTGCCAGGGGCAGAGGTGGGTTTTGTGCCCTGCTAGAAGAGAATCAGACATGGACACACGTGTGGCCATGTGGCTGCTTTGCTTTTGGTCTAACCCAAGCGTATTTCATCCTCGCTTAAATCTGTTAGGAGTGGGTGGTCGACATGTGGCTTCACACCGGATTAACTGAACTGGGGAGAGTTTGTTTGAAGGCAAGGCCCTAGATTGCTTCTTTAAGCAGGGGGAGCTGCTGGTGGGGCAAGCAGAGAAGAAGGAGAAGGAGGAGTGTGGCTACCACAGCGATGGGTGCAGGAGAACAGGACAGAACACAGCGGAGAGGGCTGATCAGCGGGCCCCTGACAAGAAATCAAGGATGCAGCCAGACGGTGGAATGCCCCTTCACGTCCTGAATGGACCGTGCTGATGGCCCATGCACAATCCAATCGTGGCTGCATGCCAGATCTCCTGCATATCCTCACTAGGACCACCAATGCCTTTAGCGAGGCCGGCAAAATAGCCCTCACGTGGTGGGATGGGGAACTCGCACTGGCTAGGAATGAAAGTCTCCATGACCCATTCCCCGTCTCCAGGCGCATAGAACTTCCTCTCATCCAACCACGCTGCGAAGGATCTAGACACTGAGCGCTCTGTATCACAGGGCCTTTCCAAGACACAAGCTCATCCCTTGTCTCTGGCCACAGGGCACCTAGACCTCGGCTCTACCAACCTCTCGCCATTTCCTGGGTCTCCAGCTCCAACCACAGAATCATAGACTCACAGAAGATTAGCGTTGGAAGGGACCTCAGGAGGTATCTAGCCCAACCTCTGCTCAAAGCAGGACTATCCTCAGCTAAATCATCCCAGCCAGGGCTTTGTCAAGCCGCAGCTTAAAAACCTCTAAAGATGGAGATGCCACCACCTCCCTAGGTAACCCATTACAGTGCTTCACCACCCTCCTAGTGAAAAACGGTTTTCTAATATCCAACCTAGACCTCCCCTACTGCAACTTGAGACCGTTACTCCTTGTTCTGTCATCTGCCACCACTGAGAACAGCCTAGCTCCATCCTCCCTGGAACCCCCTTTCAGGTAGTTAAAGGCTGCCATCAAATCCCCCTCATTCTTCTCTTCTGCAGACTAAACAAGCCCATTCCCCCAGCCTCTCCTAATAAGTCTTGTGCCCCCTCATCATTTTTGTTGCCCTCAGCTGGACTCCCTCCAACTTGTCCACATCCTTCCTGTAGTGGGGGGCCCAAAACTGGACACAATACTCCAAATGCAGCCTCACCAATGCCGAATAGAGGGGAATAATCACTTCCCACGATCTGCTGGCAATGCTCCTACTAATGCAGCCCAATATGCCATTAGCCTTCTTGGCGACCAGGGCACACTGCTGACTCCTATCCAGCTTCTCATCCACTGTAACCCCCAGGTCCTTTTCTGCAGAACTGCTGCCTAGCTCGGCGGTCCCCAGTCTGTAGCTATGCATGGGATTCTTCCATCCTAAGTGCAGGACTCTGCACTTGTCCTTGTTGAACCTCATCAGATTTCTTTTGGACCAATCCTCCAATTTGTCTAGGTCACTCTGTACCCTATCCCTCCCTTCCAGGGGATCTACCACTCCCCCATCTCTTAAGCTGTTTCCGTTGGGTGCTTTTTGAGACCAGTGTGCATTGGGAAGATGGACAAGGAGGAACTCCTAAGGGTGCAAATAATTCCCCCCGCAGTGCTGTACTATCAATGAGCTTCCTCTCTTGTAGCTGCTCATGTAAGAGATAAGAATGGCCACATCGGGTCAGACCAATGATTCATCTAGCCCGTATCCTGTTTTCCGACAGTGGCCGAAGCCAGGCGCTTCAGAGGAAATGAACAGAGCCGACCAGCCAGAGGAGAAACTGATTCCAGTATGAAACCATCCCAAACCTGCTCTGCGCTTCCTTGGCTCAGCCCGTTCCTTCCCTCTCCGGCACTCTCCCACGTGGATGTTGGAGCCATCACAGAACCACAAGCCCTTACGGCGCAGAGCTCAGAATGCCAAAAATCTATGGAAACCTGCCCGCAGCTGAACACAACCTCCCCATTTCACTGCTGTCACTCAACCACCAAGCCCCGTGCTCTCCTCCCCCAAGGCAAAAGGATGGAAGGGGGCGAGCATGCAAACGGGGGGCAAAAAGATGGAAGGGCAGGGAGAAGCAGCTGTCCTGGGGAACCTGAAACCATCCGGTTTCATCTCTTTTCCATCAGGTGTCATCTCTCTTTAAATTGTTCAGAAGAAAGACTCCCCAGGCTGGAAGGGAGAGGATAAAACCCTTGCCTGGTACCTTCTTAATAGACCTAACGCTCGAGGCCTAGCCGAGTCCTTGTCAGCACTAAGCCTCATTCTGTGGCTTAAAAGGAAGAGAGAAAAGGTGAGCATTATCTTCCTCCGAATATATGCTTCAGAAAGTCTTACCTGCAGGGTCAGAAACGCTTCCACTTGAAAGGGCTCCTTTAATCTAATTTAAACACCCACTGTCAACACAACAATTAGAGCCGGCCTCCCAGACTTCCAACCCAGAGGGTTACGAGGGCCGGTTAGAATGAACAGACTCGCTGCTTTCCAGCAATTTCCCCCCTCCCTTCTACTTTAAAATACTTTTTTTTTTTAAATGATAGGAGGGGAGTGTCAAAGCAATGATCGCACCTCAAGTAAAGAGGAGAGTCCACGGATTCTTACATACATGAGACCCCAGCCAAAAGCACGCCAACCTGTACCAGGTGCAGTACACACACACGTCGGGAGACATCCTGCTCTCAAGATCGGACAGTCTAACCAGATGAGATGGGTGGGGAAACAGAGGGGATGAGACCTGTTCAAGGTCATGGAGCAGGCGAGTCAGGACTAGAACCCAGGTCTCTCAAGTCCATGCTTTACCCGCTGGGCCATGCTACCTTATTTTAAGCTAATCAGGCTGCAACCCAGGGCCCTTCCAAGGCAAGAGAAGAGGGAGAGGTCTCGGTCTCAGAGGTTTACGCTCTCTCTCCGTTTCTAAGGGCAGAAGTCAGACTCCTAGTGGCACCATGTGGCAGCACAGGCAGTGCGAGGGCGCAAAACGGTTTCACTGCCCATGTGCCTAGCAGCAGAAAGAGAAATGGTTCCCTTCCTAGGCTTGACATCTTTTGAATTGCTGGTAACTGGCCCCCTCCCGAGGCTCTGCCCCAGCCCCGCCTCTTCCCCCAAAGCTCCGCCCTTGCTCCGCCTTTTCTTGCCAAAGCCCCACCCCTGTTGCTCACTCTTCTCCCACCCCCCATTTCTCACTGGATCCTCTCCACCTCCCTCCCCTCCCATCAGCTGGGCTCCCTCTGCTCTGGGGCTGGGACAGGAACTGTTGCAGCCTGACAAGGAGCCAGCCAGCAGGTAGGAGGCAGCCCCAGCTGCAGAGGGGTTGGTGCAGGTTAATGACCCGGTGCCTCCCCTTGGCTTGCGGTAACTGGACCTCTGGTGTCCAGTCAGTACATCTGTCCGGACACAGCCGGGTTCCCTTTCCTATTAAATTTTCTGGTAAAAATTGGGCACCTGGTAAGCCTGCCATCCAGTGACAAGGGCATGTGGGTATGGTGGGGTCTTCTGTGGGTATGCATACGGCACCCCGGATCGAACGCGGGCCAGGAGACTGAAACGTTTTGCTGTTTTCCAGGGAAGGGGAGGGGTCGAATGTTCTTTTGGCAGAAACTTTATAGGAACTTCCACTGGCCCAAAGATGGATTTTGGAGGGAACGTCTGACTGGCTCTGTCAAGCTGTTTGGCGTAAAACTGGTTCTCGCCATGAGCTGAAAGGAAGAGAAATGACAGGCTTGTGGATAAAGCTCTAGAATGAGCTTCAAGAGACTCGGACTCAATCCCTTATTTTGCCACAGGCTTCCTGTGTGACCTTGGGAAAGTCACTTCATCTCTGGGCCTCGGGTCCCCATCTGCAAAAGTCAGCATGTCAATTCTTCAGGGCCAGGGCTGACGGTGACTCTGTGTTTTGTACAGTTCCTAGGGCAATAGGGCCTGTTCTGGGTTGGTGCCTCCCCATTAAGTAGGTCATTTAAATAGTAATGCCACCACCTAGGAGAAGTTTTGTCTTTGTCCAAAATTCTAGCCAATGAACTGGAGAGCAGAAGAGACACAAGAACAATTAAAGGCTTAGAAAACACACCTTATAGTGGTCGACTCAAGGAGTTCATTGAATTTTGCTTAACAAAAACAAGGTTAAGGGATGACTTGATTACAGTTGATAAGAACCTATTGTGGTAAAGTCAAGCCAGATGGCTATGGCAGGGTACTTCAGGGCCGATCTGTGAGCCCTAGAATGCTTAAAGCCCTCTTCCCTACAGGCAGGAAAGAGGTTTCACCTGGGGCTGATTAGGCAATTAGGCCACCTGGGGCCAATCAAGGAGCCCCACCCCAAACACTTAAAAGCCTCCAGTGCAAGCAGGCAGTTGGAGGTAGTAGAGTGAGGAGGAGAGGAAGGAGCTGTTAGAAAGTGAATTGGAGTCAGAGTTTCCTACTGTAAGGGAAGCAGAGCAGAGGAGACCCTGGTCCTGGTTCCCAGCCTACAGGGAGAACAGGTACCCCCACTGGGCCACCGGCCCAACGGGCTAGCTGCCCTCCCCAGGAGGGTGGGGAGACAACCCTCAGGCCATAGTGAGGCCTGCACCTGCTTGCCCGGGGGGAAGGGCCAACGAAGAGGGGAAAACCTAGAGATTTACCCAGACTGGGCTGGGACTACCTTAGGCCCCACGGCCTACAGAGACTGTCGCTAGTGGGTGAGCGCCAAAATGGGGGCCTGGCGTACCACACTATATGGGGAATAAATATTTGAGAATGGGCTCTTCAGTCTAGCATTCAGTTTATAACACGATCCAGTGACTGGAAGTGGAAGCTAGACAAATTCAGATGGGAAGGAAGGTGTACATTTCTAACAGCGAGGGTAAAACCATTGGAACAATGTATCGAGGACTGTGATGGCCATTCCACCAGTGGTGATTTTTAAATCAAGTTCGGCGTTTTTTCTAAAAGGTGTGCCCCAGTTCAAACAGGAATTATTTCAGGGCAGTTCTCTGGCCTGGGTTATAGAGGGTCGAGAAAATGCCCAATCTGGTGGTGTTTCTATCCTTGGCTTTCCAGAACAAGCTGGTTTAGATGCGTTTCAGATACCCATCGCGGGCAATACCCCATGTTCCACTATTGATCCAAGCAAGCTCCCATTGACGTTAATGGGAGTTTTGCCCAACTTAGGACTGAACAAAACCAGAGCAAGGAGCTCAGGACTGGGCCTTTAGAATCTGGATGCTAGTCAGAACCAAACCTGTGAAGATTTTCAGCTCCATCCAGTTACTAACATCCCCCCGTCATGGTCACCTCCTGCCTCCAATTGACCATCAGAGATTGCTGTCCCCTTCCAATGACAGGCCCCCTCAGTGCTATCTGGTGCACTCACCCTGGACACATCCGTTCTTGCCAACTACTGGCCCAGTGAGAAGCCTCCTATACTGAGCAAGCTCAGAGAGAAGCTAGGAAAAGGCCAATTAGAAGCTCATCTAATTGAAGCCACGTTCCAGACCCGGCACAATCTGGATTCAGGCCAGGACGTGGAACTGAAACTGCTTCAGATGTACTGACGGATGATCTCCTCCTGTCAATGAATAGCGGACGGACATCCACACGTATCCTCCGGGACCTCTCTGCAGCATTCAGCACTGTTCACCATGAGATGCTGCTGCCTTGCCTGATGGGGTTGGGGACCATGGTAACAGGCTAGAATGAGTCCCAACCAATGAGTCGTGATGGGAAACTGTATCTCCACCATTAGAGCCCTCACTTGTGGCGCCCCAGAAGGACCAATTCTCTCTGGTTCTAGTCACCATCTACATTCAACTCCTAGGATAACTAGTAGGATGACATGACCCAAGGACCAGCAATATACAGCTGACACACAGCTCTATCTTCCACCACATGGGACCACGCCACCACCACAGCAAGGCAATACCCCTAGGCATGAAGCTTTCAGAGGCTGGGAAACCCCAACTAGTACAGAATGTTGCAGCATCTCTCCTCAGCAACATGGACTACCGCAAGCACATCAAACCTGTCTTCCACTCGCCGCACCAGCTTCCCACAGAACAGTGAATCAAGGTCTCAGTCCTTCTTTTCTAGGCACTCCATAGCCTGGATCTAGGGATCTAAACAAACCAAAAGCTCCAAAGATGAAAACCGGGGTCAACATCCATGCTCCTCGGGTGCAATGGAACTCCTTAAAAGAGGGATAAAGCTCATCTGTGTCGGAGACAGAACTTTCTCGGGTGCCAATCCTGGACTGTGGAATGACCTTCCCCAGGAACCAAGGACCAGTCTCAATTTCCCCACCTTCCACTCCAAGTGCAAGGTGCATTTCTTTGACTTTGCCTTCTCTGACATAAATAGAGAGCAACAAATATATTTAATACACCCTACAAAAACAAGACACGCCACTGCACACTCTTCTCCCCTGGAGGAGAGGAGGAGAGAACAAACAACACGTGACAGAACAGTTATTCGTTACGTTGCATTAGATACTACAGTGACAGGTACAGTATAAGAACCTGAACTGAACAGAATGGAACAGAAGGCACCAGCACCATCCAAATCCTTGACCCCACGAAGAATGCATCCTTTGTCAGCTGCCGTATGAACCTTCGCCAAGCAGATTTTCTTGAACAATGTCAAGAACACCATGAGTGGGCAACCTTTCCAGGGTCAACTCATCTGGGATCGACTATAAATTGCCTTCAGCTCAATGGACGTTGCCTTAACTCATTACAGGCAGATGCTACTGCGTGGGATAGCATTTTTATATACACACATTTTGCACGTAGAGCCACCTGACTCTGCTGCGGTCTGGTCCCATCTCCCTTTCAGAATCCTGTAATGGATCACTTCCCTTGGCTTGTACCTGTCCTCTCAACTGCCACAAAATTAACTGGTCTATCTGAAAACAAAGGGCACCAGTCCAAACCCAGCCATCTGTTCCAGGACTGATAAAAGCCAGTGCAAGGTGCAGCATACTAATAGCGTGGTGTACCTGGTCTTGCTTAGAAACTGGCTTAGTGGAAACGCACAGGAGGGTGAGAGAAGCCCTGAATTCTGATGTTCTCAGGTTGCATCTCTGGGGAACCTCAGATGGGAAACCATTCATCATGAGCTTCCATTGAACTAGGGACAGGAGTTCAGCTGAGATACAATAAATGAGCCGAAATCTTCACTCCATATTCAAACTCAGCTGGAGACTGACTGAGGTTCAAGAAAGTTGGATCAAAAGTGACCAGAGGAGGATGTGTTGTTTTTTGCTGAGTTTTTTTTCTTTTACTCCCCTCTGCTTTGCTATCAGCTGTGGAGCCAAAGCTCCCTGCAGCAAGTGAAACTGCTGGGTAACCGGAAGCAATTTTATGTTTTCTTCAATTAAAGAAGTGTCAGATAAGTTAATTTTCCAGAGTTCTAGATTCAGCATTTTTTGTTAGGCTCTTTCATCTATAGCAAGGGTGTGATGTCAGTTACACCCAAGGTAGAGCTTGCATAGCTGAGAACAGTGTGAACATAAGGCAAGCCCCCTCTCCCTGCAGGATGGATGTTGGTGCCCTCTGCCTATAGAAATGTCCATGCTAGAGCTCTGTATTTGTATTGTGTTGCCTATGAGACCAATTCTGCCCTCAGATACCCATTGAAATCAACAGGAGCTGGGCTAGCAAACCTGAAGGCAGACATAGTTTCATAGATTCCAAAGCCAGAATGGACCATTGTCATCATCTCATCTGATCTCCTGGGTAATACAACCCATAGAACTTCCCCAAAATCATTTCCAGAGCAGAGCTTTTAGAATCGTGGTTTGAAAATTGTCCATAAGAGAATCCACCATGGCCCTCAGCGAGTTGTTCCAATGGTTAATTACCCGCACTGTTAAAAATTTGCACCTTATTTCCCATCTGAATTTGTCTAGCTTCAACGAACCATTCTCTAAATTGAAAAGACGATTATTAAATATTTGTTCCCCATGTGGCCACTTATATAATTTAATCAAGTCACCCCTTAGCTAAACAAATTGAGTGTTCTGAGTCTATCACTATAAGGCATGTTTTCTAATCCTTTCATCTATCTTGTGGCTCTTCTTTGAACCCTCTCCAATTTTTCAACATCTTTTTTGAATCGTGAGCACAAGAACTGGACACAATATGGCAGCAGTAGTCACCCCAGTGCCAAATATAGATGTCAAATAACCTCTCTGCTCCTACTTGCAATTCCCCTGCATATTCACCCAAGGATTGCATTAACTCTTTTGGCCACGATGTTCACAGAGGCCACTCACATTCAGAGCTGGTCATCTATCATGACCCCCAAATCTTTTTCAGAATCTCTGCTCCCCAGGATAGAGTCCCCTATCGTGGAAGTGTGGCCTACAGTCTTTATTCCCAAATGACATTTGCATTTCCTCATATTGTTTGTTTGCATCCAGTTTACCCAGCAGTCCAGATCCCTCAGTATCAATGGCCTGTCCTCATCGTTATTTATCACTCCCCCAATTTTTCTGTCATCTGCTAACTTTACAAGTGATGATTTTATGATTTCTTCCAGGTCATAGGTAAAAATGTTAAATAGAGTGGGTCTAAAAACAGATCCCTGGAAGATCTCTCTGGAAACACACTCATTCGGTAATGATTCCTCATTTACAATTAGATTTTGAGACCTATCTGTTACCCAGCTTTTAATCCATTTCATATGTGACATGTTAATTTTGTATCTTTCTAGTTTAATAAAAATGTCATATGGTATCAAGTCAAAGGCCTTATAGAAGTCTAAATATATTACCTCAACACTGTTACCTTTATCAACCAATTTTATAATCTCATCAAAAAGATAAGTTAGTTTGACAGGATCTATTTTCCATAAACTCATGTTGATTGCTATTAACCATATTACCTTCCTTTAATTCTTTCTTAATCAAGTCCCATATCATCTGCTGTATTATCTTGCCCCAGGTCAATGTCAAACTAACAGGCCCATAAACACGCAGATTATCCCATTTACCCTTCTTAAATGTCAGCACAACTTCAGTTTTCTTCCAATCTTCTGGCACTTCCACAGTGTCCCAAGAGTTACTGAAAATCAGCATTAATGGTCCAGTAAGCTCCACAGCCAGCTCTTTTAAAACTCTTGAATATGCATTACCCAGACCTGCTGATTTACAATGTCTAACTTCAGTAGCTGCTGTTTAATATCCTCCTGAATTACTTGTGCAATGGAAGGAGAATTTATAGCCAGACACAGGATGATGAAAACGAGGCGTGAGACTGGAAGACTCATTTACACGGTGGTGTGGCAATGTGGTAATCTCAGGGCAGCAGGCCACATGAAGTCAGAAGGACACATGGCAACAACCTTTGTCTCCAAAGGACAAAAGTGGGGTCCCCTCATCCTCATCCCTCTTCTATTGCAGGGTTCATCCCAAGCTTGCTGCATTGCTCGACGAGGCAAGTTCTGGAGCTTAGAGCTGTCCCGGTCTGCATTCAGAGTCATGCGTCATGACCCGATGAAACCGGGGGCTGGTGGTGGGAGAACATCTCAAGGTTCTAAAGGTGATGAGCCCGGTATAAAAAGTGTAGAGAATGCAGGGAGGGAGGGATGGATGGATGAAGAGATGGATGGTAGAGCGAATAGGCGTAGGTATTTCCTACATAAGGTGTAAGTAAGGCATAGAATAGTTAGCTCAATAATACAAGAAGCCTACAGGCCTTAAAACCTGTAAAACAACGACTCAGACTGACGCAGGGAGTCCAAAAAGCCTTCTCATGATTAGTTGATTGGGCATAGCCCTAGGTCCTGAGACATCATAAGACAGACTGCCGTCATAATCAAGTATGACTAAACGGCTGACAAATAACTGCAAAATACCAGTACATGCTAGTTTGAGATATTTTAGGACCGGAACAGCCGCAGATTTTGAATTGCAAAAATGTTATGGTAACCAAGTCACGTATACGATAACGAGTTAGAGGCAAATAACGTAATAGCATATGAGAAGAGAGCCCTCCAACGTTATTAGGGTGCGGACGTTTAGATCTGGGTTAGGGAGGCCAAATAGACGCATGAATATTCATGGCAGCCACAGAACCCTATCACAGAGCTATCCGCAGCTTAAGTCATTGGGATCTTTGGGGCATGCAGACAGGGTAACTCGAGGATCACCTGTGTCACCACCTTTAAGGTCTCTGCAGGGGATGGTGTGAGTATATGAACGCTCTGACGCTGGATGCTTTGAGCTCTCTGTATTATCTCTATCTGCTTTGCTGGACTGGACGTTGGTGCTTTTGCTAACTGCTAATAAAAACATGACAAGGACAGAACATCTTTCTAAGTGTGAATCTCTGCCGTGCACACCGGCAGCCTTATAATAAATCGAAACCTTCCAGATCTGGTCCCAAGGCAGGACCCTGCCGAACTAGAGCATTAATTAGCATTTCTAGTTGATCAGGATAAGTAATACACAATAAGTACATCAGGCAACAACGGCTGCAGGGATAAGTTAGAAACACCCTAAATTTCAGCCAGAGAGAGGAGCAGCTAACAGTTCAGATGTTTATCAAAACTTCTTGCATCTGCAAACTGAAGATGGAAATCCCCCAAGAACAGCTCTTCTCATGTGGCTCCCGGTACATTCTGCATCCACTCGGGCTGGAATTATTACAGGAGTAGCGCTTTCTCACTGTATTTTGGCACGTCAATTCCTAGTCTCCAGACACCAACAGGACAATTATTGGGAGTGCAGTGGAAAAAAACAAAACAATGCAAACTGTTTCGGAGCTCAGCAAAGCGGCTGCCTGGGGTTTGGTTGGAGAGTTCTGGGCAAAGGTTCAGGTCAGTTCTTATTTTATATTGGATCCGTGTTGCCAAAATTCCCCCCGTCCTGCCCTAATTTTGCAGATGACCCCAGAGTTCTGCCTTCAGGGAAGTTTGCGGCCAGCCCACTTTACAAATTCTCCAGTGCCCATTACCAACAAAAGGCCCAGGGCAGAGAGAAACAGCGTGGCACAGAAGTGTCTCAGAGTCACACACCGTCCTAACCCAAATGAACAGGAAAGGAGAAAAAGCCACAGACTGAAGCATTGATGTTTTGTTTCCAAAATCCTCCCCTCTGGCACAGACCTGCTTGGAAACATCAGAGCCGCACACAGCGTCCAACTCGCTCCTGCGTTTGCTTTTTCCATCAAGGCATATCAGGTTGTGCTGAGGACTGCATGCACGACGTGCAGCTGCGATCCCTGCCTCAGAAGGACACGCAGGGCAGACTGGCAGGGTAAACGGCACTGGTGTAAACTGTGTCCAGGGTAACTCCACCGGGGCAGCTGCAATCCCGGCGTAGAGAAAACTTCGGAGATGAGACGTTGGTACAACAGAGCCTGGTTTATCAGCATCCTTCGTGCACCGCGCAGCCCAGAGCCCTTGCCGAGCAGTGACAGAGGTAAATGCAAATAGTTCTGCACTCACACAGCAACAGCTGCCATGCAGCCTGGGCACCCCAGCCTGGGCATTGTTAACTGGGTCACTTAAAAAGGCCAGGGGATCTTGAACTTTCTCCTGGCTGGCAACCAGAGACGCAGGGGAAGGGGCCTGGGTTTGACACCTGCTCTGCAGCACGGCAGCTTGAACAGCAGAGCACCGTCTCTGCCCTAGTACGGTGCCTGCAGCCTCAGTCCTGGGGGCGGGACTTGAGATCACAACCTGCTTGCCCGTGGAGGCACACAGATGCCACCTCCTGAGCCATTCCTTCAAGATTGGGGGTGGTAAGGAGAGGGCGCCCTGCACTGTGGAAGAGGATTTGTTCGGATGAGTTGGATGCAAGCTGTCGGGTCTGTGCATTGGCCATGGGGGTTTGCTGCTGACGTGCTCCAGATCGCACAGGAACTGCTCCGTCCACACCCCCTCCAAGCGTACACAGGCCCCCCCCTCCACCAGCTGTGCACACTGGGAAGGGCTTCGAGAGGGATCATGTCTCCGGGCATCCAATCATTCACAGAGCTCACGCGGGAGCAGTGCAGCACTTTGCCCCACGCTGGGCCGAGTCTTAGCTACGCAATGCAGCTCGACGTGGACTAACGTGGAAAACAACTGGCCCTCATTAACTGGAGCCTAGAATCCAAGGGCACCCGCTTCTTTGGCACGGGGACTTCGATGCACTGAAATGGCTAGCAAGTGTGTCTTACAGAGACCCGTGTAACAGCTTGTGCCAGGGGAGGCTGGAAGCCAGGTTACCAAGTGTGTGTGTAGCTGAGGTGAAATTAAAACACAAGCAGATTGTATTTTAAAAAGCGTCTGATACAGGAGAAGCTCCAGACATCATTTGTGATGTTTCAAAGAGTCATTCCTAGCAGGACCATGGCATAAGAAGGGCCATACTGGGTCAGAGCAATGGTCCATCTAGCCCAGCATCCGGTCTTTTGACAGTGGCCAATGTCAGGTGCTTCAGAGGGAATGAACAGGACAGGTCATCATCAAGTGGTCCACGCCTGTTGCCCATTCCCAGCTTCTGGCAGTCAGAGGCTAGGGGGACACAGAGCATGGAGTTGCATCCCTGACCATACTGTCTAATAGCCATTGATGGACGTGTCTTCCATGAACTTGTCTAATGCTTTTTTTAACCCAGTTATAGTTTTGGCCTTCACAACATCTGGCAAGGAGTTCCACAGGTTGACTGTGCGTTGGGTGAAGAAACACCTCCGTTTTGTTCATTTTTAACTACTGTCTTTTACTTTCATTGGGTGACCCCGGTTCTTGTCTTATGAGGAAATAACACTTCCTTATTCACTTTCTCCACGCCTGGCAAGATTTTATAGACCTCTATCATATCCCCTCTTAATTGTCTCTTTTCCAAGCTGAGAAGTCCCAGTCTTTTTAACCTCCATTCCCCTAATCATTTCTGTTGACCTTCTCTGTACCTTTTCCAATTCCAACATATAGTGGCCTCTCACTTAATCCACACAAATATAGGCAAGCAAACAGTGTGGCAGCCAGCATCCTTGAACAGCAGGCAGGTTTGCCGGAAGGCAAGATTGTCCACTGGGCGCAGAGGGGACTTTAGGTCCCGCCGTGTCTCCAGGATCTGCCCGATGCTCTTTATACTCTGCTGTGGGGATGCGCGCAGTCCCGGCATCCTTGCTCCTTTTCTGCTCAGGCAAAACTCCCTCCTACCTCTCTGGTCTACACTGTGTCGACCTTACTTCATGTATACGCCTCCATTGAAGCCACTGGGAGTTTCGCCTGAGCGAGGACTGAGGAATGACTTTGGGATCAGACCCTCTGTTATGAGGAGTGTCCGTCTGTCAAAACAACTCAGTTCAACGAGAAGGGTCTCGGATGCCATCTAGGCCCAACTGGGGGCCACGACGCCGGGGCTCTGCTTCCAGCACTGGGTGACCAACCTTGGGCATGTCCCCTCACCCCTTGACGTGACCGTTTCCTCGCCTGAGAGCCCCCTCAGACAGCAGGGCGACTGAGGCCGGATTCATTCAGCACGTGCTGTGCGACCATCTGAAGAAAGGCCCCAAAAGGCCCCACACAGTGACTGCAACCAATCTTCCTCTGCTACCCAACAGGGCACCCCCACTCCAATCCCCAGCCTCTCTCTTTGCCCTCTGCTCACCTGGCCCCTAGGATCAGGGAGGCTGTTCCCACCCTGCTCCCGTGTGAGCAAACAGCGGGTAAAGTCGCCTGGGCCACGCCCTCACTCCCACCTAGCCATGGTTCGGCGACCTGAGTCGCCATTCTCTTTAACTGCCCCCCATTTTTATCCTCATCCCTCCGTCTTTTCCATCACGTCAGCACCAGCTTCTGATTCTAAATTCACCTGCTCCTCCTCGTCCAGGGACTCCGGCTCAGCATTCAGCAACCTAACTGCCTCCCATGCAGCGGGCAAGGTAGCGAAAGGGGCACGTGGGGTCCTGTGCAATCCCGCTCTCCATTGTAGATCCTGGCATCTCATACCTACACCTCTCCCCACCCCCGCGCCTTGTGTTGAGGGTAAATGGGGCTGGAGGTTCTTTCCCCTGCCAGGGGCTTCACATGCAATAAAAGAGACTGGCGGGGGGGCCAGTGTGCAAAGGGTAATAGAGGGCAAACTGTTCCTCATAGACTCATAGGTCAGAAGGGACCAATATGATCATCTAGTCTGACCTCCCGCACAAGGCAGGCCACAAAACCCTACCCATACACATTTATAACAACCCCTAACCCATGGCTGAGTTATTGAAATCCTCAAAAGTGAGATTTGAAGACCTCAAGCTGCAGGGAATCCATCAGCAAGCGACCCATGCCCCACGCTGCAGAGGAAGGCGAAAAACCTCCGGGGCCTCTGCCAATCCGCCCCGGAGGAAAATTCCTTCCCGACCCCAAATATGGTGATCAGCTAAACCCTGAGCATGTGGGCAAGACTCACCAGCCAACACCCGAAAAGGAATTCTCTGCAGTAACTCAGTTCCCATCCCATCCAACATTCCCACAGACCATTGAGCAGACTTATCTGCCGATAATCCAAATCAATTGCTCAAATTAAACTATCCCATCATAACATCCCCTCCATATACTTATCAAGCTTAGTCTTAAAGCCAGATAAGTCATTTGCCCCCACTACTTGCTGTTAGCTCAGAGTTTTGCACAGACCGCTCCACAAGTGGCAACCAGCTGCATATGTCTGCACTGCACTTGGGCCAGTGATTTACAAACAAGGCTGTTGGCCTGGGAAGTTTCCTGGAGAGCGTTTCCTGCACCGCCTGAGCACCGCCCCCACAACCGCGAGACGGGAGGGCAAGGAAGGTCTGTGCCCAACGTCTCGGAGCCTCCCTGCGTTTCCCGCTGCATGCCCCCAATACCACCCTCTCAGTGCAACCTCTAAAGCGGATAGGTCAGAACAGGCCTAAGGGACCCCACTCCCTTCTCGTGGGGAAGGAGTTCTCCGGGGCAGGTACGCTAACGGCAGGTTATTTAGTACCTGTTCTCCAGGAGGCATTGGTCTCCAAGGGAGCTAAGGGCATCTCAAGCAGGGGTGTCTCAGCTTTCCACCCCAAGGGCTGCGCACGTGAGCTCAGAAGGGGATCACATTCCCCACGTGGGTCTGCTTTGCTCTACTGGGGAAGCAGCAGGACCTACTCTTCGCTCCCCACCCATCCAGTTATATCGCAGTGGTGCTGCAGCAGGGAAGGGAGAGTAGCGGCCAGTGCCCTCCTGGCTCAGATCATGGCTGCAGGAGATGCCCTGGGGGAGACGGCATCAACCACCTGCCCCCTCGTGCCGGGGCTGAGCCCATCTTACGAAGTCCCAGATTCCTCCTTCTTGGCCCAATGACCCTGCCCACCGGCTCCTCTCTGGCCCCACAGGAGAGGGGCTCAGGCCGCACCAGCCTACCAGTCCCTCTCGGCTGATGACAAAAGGCTTACACTAGCCCCCGTGCCCCCCATGTAGCCAGGGAATCCGCTTCCAGCCTCAGGTGCACAGCCGTGCTGGGCACCGCTCTCTGCCTCTCCGCAGGGACTGAGATCCGGAGCCATCCTCTTGGCTGAGCCGTGGCTGGAAGCCCCAGGCTATCCATCTGGCAAGTTTCTGCTCGTCCTGACGTGCTTTTAAAAATTAAATCATAATTGAAAAACCCTTTAAAATCCAGTGATTTACATTCAATAGACCTACCTACAGGTCCCCATCACCACCGCAGCTGAGGGCCACATACTCTTTAATACATTTTATCCTCACAGCACCCCTGTGAGGCTGTTATCCCCACTGTACAGATGGGGAAACTGAGGCACCAGGCCACTAAGTGACTTGGCCAAGGTCACAAAGGGAATCTGGGGCAAAGCAGGAAATTGCAACTAGGCCTCCCATACGCTAGGTCAGCAGCCTAAACAATGAGCCATCCTCGCTCTCAGTAGGTGAAGCCTCAGTCAAACGTGGCAATGGTGAATTGCAGGTTTCACCAACAGAACCTGCTCTGGGAAGGTCTCATCCCCAATCTCAGCTCACCGCCAGTAGGCGCCACCAGCTGATGCATGGCGGGGAGAGGAGGGAAGGGAGCCAGCCAGCAGGAGTGGGGCAGGTGGCCGCGCTAACCTTCGCTCTCCTTCGGGTTTCCCGGACGATCAGCGGCCCTGTGGGGCCAGAGCTGTGAATCTGCCGGGGCAGGGTTCCTAGGAGGATGTCTCTCGAGGGGAGGTGGGTCTCTGCCTCCTCTGGGTGCCAGAACAAAGTTACTCTTTGAAAACTTCCTGGGGAAATGCGGGAGAAAGTGAATCCATGCGCTGTTCCCCCCCCAGGCGCCTTCTGGCAACTGTCCGTCCTTCAACACCACCTCAGCTTATAGCAGGACCGAAATAACGCTGCTCCAAGCACCCCCCCACCCGCAGCCCCGCCCCTCCACCTCTGGACATCCTCACGGCTCAGCTAATAAGTCTAGATTTGTTATGGCTGCCTACAGCAGGCCGGGACTCCCTGCTGCGGCTGACCCAGGCTGCCCTCTTGTCCCTGACCAGCTCAATGCTCTTCAGCTCCAGGGTCTCTGCACGCTCCCCCCACCTCCAGGGCATGCACAATCGCCAGAGGCTACAGGAAAAGAGAAGCAGCAGCAGAGGAAGAAATAAACGGACAGGCACAAGCAGATCAGAGCTTCGCTTTGAGAAAGCCCAGAGACCAGCTGGTGAGCACATCAGAGATGCTCTTGGCCGAGGCAGGGCTGACACATACAGAGCCGGTTTGAGCTCACCTGGAAGAGATCTGGCTTTGCTTTGAATCTGTGCATCTTCCGTGACCCTTCAGTTCTGAAATCACTCCTTAGCGAGGCATCCAGAGTTGGCTGTGAACGTGCTTTGGGGTTTGGGAGGGAGGCTTTTGGTTTTTATAACCCACTTCAGCTTTTACGGGAAGCAGCCTGCAACACACGAGGACCCAAATGCAAGAGCTTGTCCCCTTTTCCCCAACCCTAGCCCCCCTCCTTCTAAATCTGGACCTAGCCATTAAGTCAGTATTTGTTTAGTGCACACGGAGGAGGAGAAGGGTGAAGAAAGTGGAGCTGGCTGGGTGCAGCTGGGCTTAAATCAAAGGCAAAAAGGTCTCTCGCCCCAAAATGCAGGAAAATTTAATTATCCAGGACAAAACACCATCTGTTTGTGCGGACTGTGACCTCGCGCTGGCCCCTGGCTTCAACAGTTCTTAAATTAGCATATTTGCTAGGGGGTATTAGTTGCTCCACATCAGGGAAGGAGTTGCCAGGAGGAGTGGGATGGTGACATAAAAATGTGCGTCTTGGAGGGGCGCTAAAGCTCCTAAGCAGTGAACGAGAGAGCAGGGGTCGAGATTCCTATATCCTGGACTTTATAACAGGGAGTCCTTTAAAGGCCCGGAATAACAATCATAACACAGAATAGGAGCAAAACACATACGTCTAAAGCGTACAGCTGGGAGAGCAACAGAAAGCCCTGCAATACTGTTCTGTCTCCTTACCGCTTCTCTAAGGAGCACCGATTGCTCGGAGTCACTCGGCACTGGTTTTCTCACAAGCAATAAGCTTCATTCTTCAGCCAGTCAGGAGGAGAAAAGCTAGATCAACCTGACCCGGGTCAAAAGGCCCAGCGTAGCTTTGTCTGCTGATCCTCTGCACTGCTGGCCCCTCACCGGTCCTGAGACTAGAGGGTGCTGGAAATTTTCTCAGATCTCAATTACAATTTGCACTGATGGGGAAAAATGTGGCTGAAATGTCATGCACTGTGTTTCAACCCACGGCCATTGTGAGCGCGCTGCATCCTGGCAAAGCAGGCCCCAGAGGTCACCCCTTGAACATTTCCATCTCCAGGCACCCACAAACAAAGTGCAGACGTTGACAATTCTTCTCTAAGCATGCACTAGTTTTGCACATCTCAGCCAGCCAGCTGGGTTCCAAACCTCTTCAGGGATCAAGCTAATAGCTTCGTAGAACTTAGCCTGATTTGAACGTGGTTTTGCTTGAATCACAAGCCCAGCTTTGCTCAGGGGACATTCCCGGGCTGAAATAGCAGGGTGGGGATGTAGGTCAGGGTCAAGGAGTGGCAGCACGGCTGGGTGTGGGGGAATCCAAGACGGGAACACCAGTGTGGTCAGGCTGTAGGTCAGGACTGAGGGGCACTGGAACCGCTGGAGTTGGGGTGAGGCACGACAGGAATGGTAAGAGGTTCTCACGGGTCACAAGCAAAATGAATTGATGGCACGGGGAGAGCCTCAGGGCTGGAACAGGGCCAAGATTGCTGTATGCTGGAAGGAAGAACTCCTCTGGGTTGGAACTGTAGGAGGGGCTGCAGCTCGGAGAGTGGCTTCTGTTCCCACTGAAACCAGCAGGCAAACCCCCATTAACTCCAGCGGGAGCATATGGCAGCCCTAGGACCAACGAGCACCAGCCGAGCTGGAGTGGGGAGGCAATATTGTTGCCACTAGGGACGAGAGAAGCAAATGAACCTGGTGGCAAGTTTTCCAACCAGCTCTAACTCCTCATTCCACTTCTGCTGTGCCACCACTATTTGTTGTTTACCATCTGGTGGTCCCCAGAGGATACGCTCCAGGGTCAAGAAGCTGTGCAAACACAGGAGGAAAGACTGTCCCTTCCTCAAAATGCTCATAGTGAGGAATGACAGCATCCAGAGATGGAGATGATACCTGGTGTATCTTCTTCCCAGCCCAAGACCGTCCCATATGAACCTGTTGGCCTGGGAGCTTCTGGAGCGTTGTGCTGAGAGGACTCAGATTTGCTTTCGATAAGTTCATTGAATCCTGCTTTGCTCAGGCTAAGGGTCTGGTTCAAGTCAGTGGAAGTCAAGAGAAATCTCCCCTTGACTTCCATGGGCTCTGGATGAAGCTAAGAGGCTGACCTGCCTCCAGTGGGGCTCTCTCACGATAAACCATTGCAGGGTCTGGGCCCTGAACCTCCAAGTCATCAAACATGCAAAAGGATGGTAGGAACATGCCACAGTTACCCATCTGGGATACATCTCAGATCGGCTGTTGTGGAAACTACCATCACGAGATATAACAAACCTTGCAGCTGAAGTTCCTTTAAAACCTTAACCCCATTATAGAGATGCCCTTGTTGCTTCAGAGCTATTGTATCCCCATTATCAGATGAATCCCTGCTCACTGGATATTACTACCAGCTCCTTCTCTCTCAGAGGCTGCAGCCAAAGAGGGAAGATTAGAAAGGCACAAGGAGGAGACTTGGAAAAAGGGTGAAATGCCTGAAAACTGCAAGGAGACTGTTTAAAAACACCGTGATAGAGGCTCAAGCTAAATGTACACCCCAAATAAAAAAACCCAGTAAGATGACCAAACAATGCCACAATGGCTAAACAGCTGGATGAAACAGGTGGCCAGAGCAAAAAGACGTGCTTTCCAAACTGGAAGTCAAATCCTAGTGAGGAACATAGAAAGGAGCATAGACTCAGGCAAGCCAAGTGTACAAGTGTCATAAAGCAAGGCCAACAAAAAACTTGAACAACGACTAGCTAAAGACACCTACACTAACAGCAACATTTTTGAAGTACATCAGAAGCAGGAAGCCTGACAAACAATCAGCGAGGACACTGGACGCTGGAGTTGCTCAAGAAAGACAAGGCTGTTGTGGAGAAGCTAAATGGGATCTCACTAAACTAGATAACTCAACACCAACATGGCAGTGGAAATTCACTGTTGACAAGCGCAGAGTATTGCACATCAACAAGGACAAGTGCAGAGTCCTGCACTTAGGACGGAAGAATCCCAGGCACTGCTATAGCCTGGGGACCGACAAGCTAGGCAGCAGTTCTGCAGAAAAGGACCTGGGGTTACAGTGGACAAAAAGCTGGATATAAGCCAGCAGTGTGCCCTTGTTGCCAAGAAGGCTAATGGCATATTGGGCTGTGTTAGTAGGAGCATTGCCAGCAGATCACGGGATGTGATTATTCCCCTCTATTCGGCATTGGTGAGGCCGCATTTGGAGTATTGTGTCCAGTTTTAGCCTCCCACTACAGGAAGGATGTGGACAAATTGGAAAGAGTCCAGCAGAGGGCAACAAAAATAAATAGGGGGCAGGAGCACAGGACTTATGAGGAGAGGCTGAGGGAACTGGGCTTGTTTAGTCTGCAGAAGAGAAGAATGAGGGGGGATTTGATAGCAGCCTTTAACTACCTGAAAGGGGGTTCCAGGGAGGATGGAGCTAGGCTGTTCTCAGTGGTGGTAGATGTCAGAACAAGAAGCAATGGTCTCAAGTTGCAGTTGGGGGAGATCTAGGTTGGATATTAGGAAAAGCTTTTTCTCTAGGAGGTTGGTGAAGCACTGGAATGGGTCACCTAGGGAGGGGGTGGGATCTCCATCCTTAGAGGTTTTTAAGGCTTGGCTTGACAAAGCTCTGGCTGGGATAATTTAGTTGGGGTTAGTCCTGCTTTGAGCAAGGGGTTGAACTAACTGATCTCCTGAGATCCCTTCCAACCTTAATCTTTGATTCTATGATTTAATCAAAATAATCCCATCTATACATACATAATGATGGGGTCTAAATTTGCTGTTACCGATCAAGAAAAAGACGTTGGAGTGATCATCGATAGTTCTCTGAATATAAGCATTCAGTGGCAGTCAAAAAAGTAACAACATTAGTAACCATTAGGAAAGGGATAGATATTAAGATAGTAAATCTCATAATGCTACTATACAAATTCATGGTATGCCTGCATTTTAAACAAGTACAGTTAAGGTTGCCCCATCTCAAAAATGATATATTAGAATTAAAAAAGGTACAGAGAAGGGAAACAAAAATGAGTAGGGGTTGGGAACAGCTTCCATACAAGGAGAGATTAAAAAGACCAGGCCCGTACAGCTTAGAAAAGAGACGATGAAGAAGGGATACGATAGAGGTCTATAAATCATGACTCGTGTGGAGAAAACAAATACTATTCACCACCCCTTCACACAGCACAAGAACTGGGGCTCACCCAATGAAATTAATAGGCAGCAAGTTTAAAAACAAGCAAAAGGAAAGACTTCTTCACACAACGTGCAGTCAACCTGTGGAACTCTTTGCCAGGGGATGTTGCATAGGCCAAAAGTATAACTGGGTTCAAAAAAGAATTAGGTAAGTTCCCAGGGGACAGGTACTTCAATGGCTATTGGCCAAGATGTTCAGGGATGCAACCTCAGGCTCTGGGTGTCCCTAAACCTCTGACTGCCAGAAGCTGGGACTGGATGATGAGATGGATTGTTGAAATTGTTACGTTCTGTTCATTCCCCCTGAAACACTTGGCATTGGCTACTGTCTGAGAGAGGACACTATGCTAGGTGGACCATTGGTCTGACCCAGTCTGGTCATTCTTCTGCTCTTAAAGTTTTGCTTTTTAATTAAGCCAAAAATAACAAAACAAAACTGGAGAAACTTGGTGATGATAAATCATTGTTCCAGCCCCAATGGGAAGGGAAGACACATTTGCTGTTCCCCAGCCTAGCAGCTGATTTCTTTCCCAGTGTCAAGTCAAACGGAGCACTTTTTTTTTACACTTCTCATGGTTTATTGGGTGCAGTAACAAAGTATTGGAAGTAAATCTAGTATTGGATTTTTGCCCAGTGTTAGCTGTTGCAGTGAGCAGAAGTGCTTTGTCACTGATTGTTTAAGCCACCAGACACCCACATTCTAGTGAATAATAACAATAGATCATCTTACATTTCTTTGGTACCCTTACCCCAAAGAAATCTAAGGCATTTTATGTACTGTATGCCACTATCATCGCAATAAATGTTGTGTTCACCTCGGGGATGAAACATAGTTGCTGTTTAACAGCAATACTACTGAGCACTAGAGGAGAGAAAATGAAGAAGGATTTCATGTCAATTGCAACTGGAATGGAATTTAGGCAGAAGCAGAATTCAGGCTAATCACTCTTACGAAAAGGGCTTGGGGATCTTTAATGGCCAGAAATACTCAACACCTTTATTGAAAAGACAGCACAGTCCCTCATGACACCAGAAGCAGGGAGAACAGCAGCGCCAGCTGAGACACCAACAGCACTTTCTGTACCACCTGAGTTGGTCATGGAAATCTCCCAGTTCAGCCCTGTTTAGCTTATGAGATCACTCAAGACCACAGCTCAAAGTGATATGGCTGAAGGCGATAGCTGCTACTGTCCAGCTGTTGCATTGCAGCTGTCTGCCAGTCTTGCCGCTCCATGCCAGGCTATTTCTACCCTTCCGACTGAAAAGAGACAACTGTCAAAACTGTGTGCTGATTACGGAAGAGAACATGCCGCCGGGAAACTTGCCTTAGGAGGGGAGGTAGGGCAGAGTGCATTCACACGGAACAACTACTCCTGCCTACGTGTGCTGACATTCTGTGATGCGGAGGCCCATTTGTGGGTCGTTCCTCTGGATCAGCAACTTCTCAGGTCTGACATTCATTCCAGCTAAGACAACAAGGTCATGATGCAGACCACTGGAAAACTAACAACTCACTGATCATTAATATCCTTGCTCGATGCATGTCCGGGGTGTGACAAAGTGACAGATACATGCTCGGATGAGGTTCATAAAAGGTGTTTGGCAAGCAATGAAGAAGCCCCATCTGCCCTCAGTAAAGGAACGTGTATTTGTTTGGTGGGCAGGCCTGGTGGTCGGGAAGAGACAGTGAAGACACATTTACAGAAAAGGATAACAAAACTATCAAGCCAACAAAGGGATGAGGTACAATGTCAGCTATCAGCAGCAGGGCAGCAACCAGCAGGAAGTCTTCACCATACCGCATGGTGCCACTTCCCAGCAGGGGAAAGGGAACTTCATGGAAGAATACATTTCAGTTTCACTAGTCTATAAAGACAGGGTGCCTGAACCCCAAATAATCAGCAATTCGAACATAAGAACAGCCATACTGGGTCAGACCAATGGTCCATCCAGCCTAGTGTCCCATCTTCCAACAGCAGTCTATGTCAGGTGCTTCAGAGGGAATGAACAACACAGGTAACTATTGAGTGATCCATCCCGTCGCCCACGCCCAGCTTCTGGCAAACAGAGGCTAGGGACACCTCCGAGCATGGTTTTGCATCCCTGCCCATCCTGGCCATTGATGGACCTGCCCTCTATGAACTTATCTAGTTCTTTATTGAACCCCATTATAGTCTTGGCCTTCACAATATCCTCTGGCAAAGAGTTCCACAGGTTGACTGTGAGTTGTGTGAAGAAATACTTCCTTTTGTTCCTTTTAAACCTGCTGCCTATGATTTCATTGGGTGACCCTTGGTTCTTGTGTTCTGAGAAGGAATAAATAACACTTCCTTATTTACTTTCTCCACACCAGTCATGATTTTATAGACCTCTATCATATCCCCCATTAGTCGTCTCTTTTCTAAACTGAAAAATCCCCATTTTATTAATCTCTCCTCATATGGAAGCTGTTCCATACCCCTCATCATTTTTGTTGCCCTTTTCTGTACCTTTCCAATTCCAATATATATTTTTTGATATGGGGTGACCAGATCTGCACGCAGTATTCAAGATGTGAGTGTACTATGAATTTATTAAGAGGCAATACAATATTTTCTGTCTTATTATCTAACCCTTTCCTAATGATTCCCAATATTCTGTTAGCTTTTTTGACTGTCACTGCACATTGAGTGGATGTTTTCAGAGAACTATCCACTATGACTGCAAGATCTCTTTCTTGAGTGGTAACAGCTAATTTAGATCCCATCATTTTGTATGTATAGTTGGGATTATGTTTTCCAATGTGCATTACTTTGCATTTATCAACATTGAATTTCATCTGCCATTCTGTTGCTCAGTCACCCAGTTTTGTGAGATCCCTTTGTAACTCTTTGCAGTCTGCTTTGGACTTAACTATCTTGAAAAGTTTTGTATTATCTGCAAATTTTGCCCTCTCATGGTTTACCCCATCCAGATCATTTATGAATATGTTGAATAATACTGGTCCCAGTACAGATCCCTGGGGAACATCACTATTTACCGCTCTCCATTCTGAAAATTGCCCATTTATTCCTAGCCTTTGTTTCCTATCTTTTAACCAGTTACTGATCCAGGAAACGACTTTCCCTCTTATCCCATGACCGCTTATTTTGTTTAAGAGCCTTTGGTGAGGGACTTCGTCAAAGGCTTTCTGAAAATCTAAGTACACGATATCCACTGGATCACCTTTTCCATGTTTGTTGACCCCCTCAGAGAATTCTAGTAGATTGATGAGGCATGATTTCCCTTTACAGAAAACATGCTGACTCTTCCCCAACAACTGACTGAATTCAACAGCTGAATCAACTGATTGCATACAATATTACTGTATTATCAAAGTGTATCCAGTAAGGTCATTTATGAAAGCTAATGACAACTGGTGATTAAGATCATTGTCAAATCTATGTATTGACACTATATGAGCAATTATTAATGGTCATTGATATTATGCATTTAAGTCTGTGACCAAACAAAGGGAGAAACGGTGTTTCTCTGAGACAGGAGGGAAGGCAGCTGTCTACCTGCCTCCAGGGAAATTAAGCAAAATGTGACCAAAAGCAATGGAAGCCGCATTTATCTACGAATCAGCAGGGGGACTGGAACTCAACAGGAAGGGAAGAACAGCACGAGGTCATCCTGAGACTGGGGACAGAGCAGGGAGTTTGGGAAGGTATAAGGTGAGAGAAGAAGCCATCTTGGCATCCATCAGTGGATGGACACAAGGGGCTGGAGCGCTTGCAAAGTGAGAAAGATGGGTCTGTCAGTCAAAGGGGTTGAAGGCTCTGGGAACTGAACACAGGTGAGAAACCTGCGTAGGCAAAGATCTTTCACCTAGGAAGAGAAGGGAAAACAGCATCTTGTACTGAGCGAGAGCGCTAGCCAATGGCTGGGAAGATAAAGATGGGTAAGAAATCTATTTTGAACCAAGGCTGTAGCTTGTTGAGTTAATTTTAGCAACTAGGAAGCATATTTTACTTTTATTTCTTGGTAACCATTTTGTCTTGATCCCTTCTCCTGGAGATCACTTAACAACACTCTCTTTCAGATGAAAAAAACTTGTTTTACTTTTAACCTAACCCAACCCAGTACTATGTTTGAATGGAAGCAATTATTAATGCCAGTTGAAATAATAAACCATGCTTTTTTCTCTTGAAAGGTGCAATGAAACTTATTAATTCTCAGCGTGTTCCAGGAGAGGCCAGACACTTCAGGGCAGATGGCCTGGGGGAAATTCTGAACCGGGGACGTGTTGGGGTCACCATGCATGCAGTAACCGAGGCTGGTGGAGACCAAGGTGGAGCTGTTGTGCTGGAGGCAGGCTGATGGGGTCAGAGCACTGAACCAGGACAGCGGAGCGCACCCTCAGGGCCTTGTATGCTTGTCTACTGGCTGTTGGTAGCCAGGCTGTGAGCCCAGCAGCAAAGTATTTAAGGCACTCAAGGTTACAGGGCAGGTGGTGATACAGCCCTTTACTGGTGTGAATCGCATCCAAAACATGACAGACACCAAGGAAACTTCGGTGGGACTGGATTCCAGCGCAGCTTCCCTTCCCAGGCCAACTAAAGCAAGGTGCTGTGTTACTGATTAAAGAAGTGAGCCCAGCAGGTCACACAAGAGGGAAGAAGTCCAAACGCAGGGCTGAATTCCCCTTGGCGCAGCTGTAGTGAATTTGCACCAGGGCTGAGGATGGCCCCTGAAGTATATACCTGTCAAAGCACCAGACAAGTCACCAGCTGCTGGGAGGAGACAGAAAAGCTGCTCTGAATTGCAGACTACAGCTGGAGCGTGTGCCTTTGTTTTTCAGGCTGTTTGCTCCTCAGGGCAGAGACCATGTCTAGCTTTGCATGTGCAATCGTTCACTCAAGCATCCCATGGCTCATTTCAAATCACACTGCAGAGAGAGGGTTATTCTTCAAGATGGTCCACTGGGGCACAGCTAGAACTTTGCAACAGAGACAAAGTAAATGTAGGGTGAATGTTACAGTCAGATCTATTGAATGGAAGCAGCCCTGTTGCTGTGAGTTATTTAAACCTGGGCGTGGACAGAGCCCTGGGGCAAACGTTGTGGAGTGCCCTGGCCATAGGGATGTGACCTAAAACTGGGAGGTATTTTTCATCGCTAATTATAAACATTAGCTAATCTGTTGAGTTAAATTCTGCTGCCTCTGGAGGTGTCCGCTGGCAGGCTGAGGTCATGAAGCATGGTTGAGAGCCAGGTGTGGGGGTAGGAGCAACTAAAACAGGCAGAGCCCACAGGGAGAGAGAAACCCAACCACTTTTAAAACCTATTTGCTGAAATTTATGAACCAGGATATTAGTTGGTGCAAGACGCGCCTTACTGCAGAGCACCTGTTATCTCCAGACACAATCTAGGGCCCACTGCTGAGAGCAGGGGATTGCAGAGCCAAGTTCTACACTTGCCTCTCCCCTAGCGTGCTGCGTGACCTCAGGGTTCATTTAATCTCATCAGGCCTCCATTTTTCTTGTCAAGGGGGGAATAGCGACTCCCACCTGCCGCCTCGGAGTGGCGGGAGCCTTCGTCAGCAGAGACCCGCCGCTGAAAGCGTCTGTCTCTGCAACTTGTTTTTGCCACTGCTGTGTTCCACGTGGAGGTGCGTGGGATGGTTGGCATTGTGCTGGGATTTCTCCACTTGCTAGGCTGGGCTGGAAAGGTTGCGGATGGCGTGTTCCAACTGCAGAGCCATGTACAGTTGGTGGCGGCCCCGACGGGCTTGGCTGTCAAGGTATTCAGGGACCTGTCGAGTAGCCCAAGGAGCTAGGAAACTCTGATCCCAAGGCACAGGGGGTTAGATTGTCCCCTCTGTCCCTACTAACCATACCGAGTGGTGGGGAGATAATCTCTTCCTCCCAACCTCTCCCCTTCTATGCCAACCTCGGTCCCTCTCCATCTCTGCCTCTGAACACCTCGTGGATGGGCAGGAGGGGCTGGCGGAGCTCCACTTGAAATCAGTGAATCCCTGGTGGATTTATGGCAGCAGAGGACATGGCCCCTTGGTCCGACCCTTAGCAGAGCTGAATGAGGCAGGGGCAGCCATCTGGCAGCAGTGGCTGGTCTGTTAGCGCGCCGGGCAGCCATTTCAGCCCAGGGTTCCCAGGAAGGCCAGTGGTCCTTATTGGGTAGAGTCAGCTGGCTCACTGGCTCTGCTGGAAAAGTAGGACAGCAGGATCTTTGCTCAGCAAATTCCCTGCCATGCAGCCAGGCCTCTCCAGGGGGAGTTTACTATGGGTGAAAGTTGCTGCATTGTGCTCTGTGCTTATCCCCACAGCAGGGCTCCCGCTAGACATTCCTGGGCAGTGTGTCCGAGCCCTGCCCCAAAGGGACCTTGGCTTGAGGGCGCTGCAGGATATCTCACCACCTGGGGCCTCTCTGATGAGCAGATGGTCTAGCCCAGCTGGGACAACGACACGGATCCCGCACTGTAGGCGCCAGGCTGAGTCTCATCAACTCAGTTCATGCACTGAGCCGCTGCCCAGCAATGGCTGGCAGTCCACACTAACCAGGTGTGGAGCTGAAGGCATGACTGAGATCTGAAGGGCTGGAGTGCATCTGTCCTCTGGGGCGGAGCAAGCTCCGTCACGCAGCTCACAGGGCGGGGGCCGAGCCCTGTTCCTCCCAGAAACTCGTCCCTACCATGTTGCCCTAGGAGAAAGGAGACCCAAACCACTGAGCTGCTGCATGATCAACATACCACCTTCCCGTCAGTCAGGCCTGGGCGCTGCCTGCTATCAGGTCTCCCTCACACCCCTTCACCTCCAGTCCATCTGAAACATAGCCAATAGTGGCTCACTGCACTCTCCGCTCGTCTGCCTGGGTCCAGCGGTTGCCTGTTGTCTTAGATTGGAACCTCTGTGGGGCAGAGGCTGTCTTTTGTTCCGCGTTTGTACAGCAGCTAGTACGATGGGGCTTGCTCCATGACTCAGGTGCTACAGTAACCGCCATAATAAAAAAATAATAATGATAAACAGCGATCGGATCATCTCCCTTGCCCGCTGTTCTGAACACGTCGCCACCTCTCTTCAGAATCCCTCCCCTCTCCCAATGCATCACGTTCCAACTCCTTGTCCTCACCTGCAAGGCCCTTCTCGATCTGCCTCTCCCTACTTAGCAGCACTCATCTCATTGCACCGGCCCCCAAACCCACCTGTTCTGCTAATGGCCTGCCCCCTTCCAGCCACTTGATCTGCAACCGTCTTTGCTCCTTCTTCCACACTGACCTCGAGCAGCGCCCAGACATTGACCTCAAGCAATGCAACGTCTCTTGCAAGATTCACATTCAGTATTCAAATGTGCAGGGACTACCCCCACCCCAACGTAGCTTGTCTTCTTACACTGTAAGATCTTGGGGCCAGGCTGTCTTCATGTGGGCGTGGACAGCACCTAGAACGTTGTGGGTGATCTCCTCCTCCTTCCCTTTCCCCCCCCCCAGTGGCAGCAGCAGCTTTCCTGGGGGTGTATTTCACTGTCAGAACTCGCCATCCTGATGGTCCTTTTCATCCCGGTGAGAATCCCCCTAACCAGCTTACAGCCCCCAAGCACCACACCTGTGGAGTGTGCATACTCCCCTCCCCCATGCCCCATCATAGTTGCCGAATCAAGCTATACATGCAGTCTTGGCCTTTTACGTTTCCACCTCCCCTGCAGGGTGAATTCCATTGAACACCACCAAGTTCCTGTATAAGGAGAGACACTTCGTTCCTGCACAAGAGAAGGAACCTTTAAAAGTCCAGGACAAGTTCAGCTCTTTCATCTTTTCCTTATAAATTAATCCCTCTGCAAGAAAATGTAGCAGCCTACAGCACACTGAGTCTAATTTCTCCATCTGAAAGTACAGTGGGCTCTCGAAGTAAACTGAACACGTGCCCTACTATGGGACAAAATGCTGGTTGCAGAATACTGCTGTCCTCTACAGGCCTCAAGACCTTTTGTGCCGGGCTCTGATGTAACATCCCCCAAGAGAAAATTCGCCTGAACTCTCTGACAGAATTGCAATATGTTTCCCTCTCTTCCATGGCTGATGTCGCAAAATGCTTGCACCTCATAGGCAGTATTATAATGAGAGAGGTTATGCAGTATTGCTCGCCTAGAGAGCACCAGAGTCTTTGGGGGGAAAATCCTTAGGAGCAGAAACATATGGATGAGGTGACCAGAAATGCGCAGAGCTACATCCTTCCTGCTACACAGCTGCTCTCCAGTAACCATTTAGCTGCAGAGAGTCATTTGCATCTACTGGAGAACAAAAACCTTGGGAGAGTCTTCACCCCAAACTTATATTTCTAGGAGGAGGGGAAAAATGCACAAATCCACTGGTGGTAGGAATCAATGGGACCATTCACAAACTAAGGCACTAACTCAGTGAGCAAGAGTGGCAGAATGGGGCCTGAAACCTGTTGGGCTATTTTCTACCTGTTCCTTATTCTGCCTTCTCTACCTCCCTACCCCTGTAAATCATCCTTCCATATTTTTTTTTAAGAGAAAGAAAAGTTACTCTAGCATTGTGTACTGGTAATCCAGGGCATTAGTCACACTGCAATATCGGAGGACAATAAATAACACAATCCCCGACAACGACAAGCCCCATAGTTACGCTTAGGGAGACAAATCTATTCGGTAGCATTTTTCTGAGACTCTTTCTATCAAAGAGCTATGCTGTTGTACTGAAAAGAGCCAATCATACCCTACAACCACTGCAATTTGACATTTTTTCAACATTTGAAATTGTGATGACATTTTTCAACGTACAATTAAAAAGAACAAAAAAAAAACAGTTTTTTTTTTAATTCACAAATATTTCTTCCTTTTTGTACATAAAATGACAAACCCTGTTCTACTTACAATGTTCTGCTCTATTACTATCAAGTAACACACTGACAGATAGAGAGGTATACTGAAAAGCAACCCAGCTCTGATTTTTCCCACCTTTCGATTGTTTCGGGATTTGGAGAGCCTCTTTCTGGTTGCCCCTCCCATTGACATCACTTCCTGCCTTCCCCAATGGCACTTCCTCTCCGTCTCATAAAAACTGTTCAGCATGGGAGTCTAAGGGCAACAATATTGCCTGACCTGGGCTCCTTGCATCCAAGCTGCTTTTCAAGCAGGGAAAAGAGGAAAGGTTTCAATTTAAAACCTAATGTTCACTTCCTTGCTTCCTCCTCTCTTTAATGGAGAGGCTGGGGATGGAGGGGTGGGTTATTTCTGATCTACAGTGAGTTATAAACTTTTGAAGATTTCCCCATTGCTCCCCCCCCGTTCCCCTCACTTTCTTCCGGCCTCGCCTCAGAGTTTGACAGGACCATTAGAAATCTATTCCCTCTGGCCCGACCCTTTCAGAGCATATTAGTCAGACAATCCATTAAAGCTGGGCACATTCTTTAGCTAATGCCCTTCTGTGAAATTAAAGGAGGGTGGAAATATTCCATCAAAGTCGGCCACATCACCCTTGATGAGTTACTGTAATTCTATGCTGCAGCCAGCCAAGGAAGGAGAAAAAGAAAGAGAGAGAGAGGGGAAGGCGGGGCAGGTAACGAGCCCTCTGCCATACGTGAAGAATGAATATTAGGATGTCGGGCCTGGCATGGTTGTTATGGGAACCCGGCACCGGGAGCGAAGCAGCTCCAAGAAGAGGCTCATTGGTGCTCACTGAGCAGTGGCTAGGGCCGGCGCGGAGATGTGTTTTCAGAATTAATGTCAGAACCGGAGGTCCTGGTGCTACAAGGGAAGGTGTGTGTGGGGTTGGGGGATGCCAGCCTTCTGCAGATATCTGCCTGCCGTCCCAGGATAACACCTCCAGGCATCCATCGTGGCTTGGCCATTCCACTGAGCACCGGCTTGGATGACTGCGTTGTCAACAAAGCCCTAGGCCAAAAAGGGTCGATACCAATAACCTTCTTTTACAGCTGAGGAAATTGAGGCACAGAGCAGGAAAGTGTCACATGGATCAGTGGCAGGGCTGAGAGGAAACAGAGGCTCTCAGTCCTGCTATGACGGTAAAAAATAACTGGCTTTGCTTTCTTAGGGTCTGGCTCTCAGTAGGCTAGGGAAGGGTGGGTAATACTAAGGCAGGGCAGATGGGGGCACAGGGTGAAAAAGCAAAGTGACAGAACTGAAGGCCGCCCGCCCTGCCTGCAGTGACAGAGGGATGGTAGCCATGTAATGGAATGAGAAAGAGCCTTTCCGAACTCATTCCTTCTTCCCCCCAAACGTGCCCCGTCTCTTCCCACCACAAGCCCCCACCCTGCTGGGTGCTCAGCGGATGCGATCGCAACATTTTCAACACAATGAAATTTTGTCAAAGCTGAAATATTTCAATTTTGAAGACATCGTCATCAAAAACGGGCTTTTGGCAGACAGAGACAGACTCCCGCTCTATGGCCCAGCGATGATAGAATCACAGAATCCTAGAAGATGATGGTAGGAAGGAGGTATCTAGTCCAACCCCCTGCTCAGAGCAGGATCGACCCCAGCTAAATCATCTCAGCCACGGCTTTGTCAAGCCAAGCCTTAAAAACCTCTAAGGATGGAGATTCCACCCCCTCCCTAGGTAACCTGTTCCAGTGCTTCACCGCCCGCCTAGGGAAAAAGTTTTTCCTAATGTCCAACCTAGACCTCCGCACTGCAACTTGAGACCGTTGCTCCCTGTTCTGTCATCTGCCACCACTGAAAACAGCCTCGCTCCATCCTCTCTGGAACCCCCTTTCAGGTAGTTAAAGGCTGCCATCAAATCCCCCCTCATTCTTCTCTTCTGCAGACTAAACAAGCCTAGTTCCCTCAACCTCTCCTTGTAAGTCTTGTGCTCCAGCCCCTCATCACTTTCGCTGCCCTCCACTGGACTCTCCAATTTGTCCACGTCCTTTCTGTAGTGGGGTTAGGACGCCGACACCACAGATTCAAGCCTCTGCTCTGCCTGACCCAGAGCAGCGTTTTTATCCCAGAATCAGGCCCAGACCACTCTGCCACCCTTCGCACACAGGACATTTCGACACCGATTCGTTCTCACAAAAGCCTGGGAAAGGTTTCCGTTTAGCTCCAAAATTTCAAATCCGGGGAAGCTGCCATCTGCATTCAGCCCTCGTACCCAGCGCCCTGAGATTCCACTAATGCTCTTGGGAGAGACGGGCGCTTGGCAGGCCTGGTCCTGCGTCTGGCAGTGGCCCCCTTCGCACTCTCTGCCTATCCCGCTGGAACCCTTCTTTGGAGAAGGGGGCTCTTAGCGGTCTAGTCAACACCACCTGCCGCCTACCTTCCCACCAGACAGGGCCATGGCGCGCTGCGCTCCCAATAACAAATATCCCGGAGCATTTCCCTCTTCCAGCCCTGTGCTCCCACAGCATGGCGGTCAGAGACAGCAGAAGGGCTCTCAGCTACAGGTGAGTGGCAGAAACAGCAAGGTACAGGGGAGACCACAGATTCACGGAGGGCAGGGTGGGTGTCAGATGCTCCCCTCCCACCATCTCTGCCCCGCTCCCACCAGGCTGGGTTGGGATTGGTCCTTATCGTTAACCAGCCTGGATCCAATGTGGAAAACACGGAGCCTTGAAAACAGTGGCCCCAGATTAAGCCCTGGGCTGCGTCCCCCAGTGGAGACATTGACAGCTGGTCTTGCTGGCTGAGAGCAGCCCATAGACATGAGGGACAGAGAGAACTTTTCTCCTGGGTTCCCTCTAGCTCATCCCTTGGTCTGAACTGGATAGTGCCTCGTGCGCTATTCCCCGGGATGTGCCCAGGCTCCATTTTGGCTAAAAAGGCACCTAAGGGAGTGTTGCTCCCACCTCTCAGTGAGTTGTAGGGGGACTTGTATCGCTCTCATGGCTTGTATCACTCTCCTGGGCTACTAACCCACAGTCCAACAGCCTGTGAAGCCTTCCTTTGCTCCATTCCTCCCCACACAACACCTCAGCCTCTGCCCAGCAAATCTTTCCAGGCACTTGGCGCAGACGCTTGGCAGGCAGCTTTTCCCTGACTCCTTTTAACCTTTGAAATACATTTTAATACTTTCAGCCTTTCCCTGTACACCAGAGTCCAGGATCTGCCCTCAGCGATGTCTGTGCAACCCAGGTTGGCTCCAGATTTACATTAGTTCATTGAACGGTTTACGCCAGTCCTAATGAAAGTTTCATCAGCCCTGAAAGTAGGAATAATAAAGCAGGGCAGGTCCTCCAAGATCTGAGCAGTTGCCGAGAGAGTCCTGAGGAGCAAGGCTAAGTAGTCCCTGTTCTTCCCCATCCTTCTCTCTCTGCCCCACTGCATTTTCTTCAACCTCCTATTGCATTAGTCCACATTTCCATCTGGTTCCATCTGGCTCCGATGGATCCTAGCTGCTTGTCTCTCATCCAGGTTCTTGGGCCACTCCCATAGCCAAGGGGTCACGTTGGTCTCCCTCCACCCAGATAGTGCACACTACCGCTGCAGCTACCGAGTTATTACTAATAAACCACTGGCTTTTGGTGCACTCGCACACGGGTGTCTCCAGATCCATCTCCTGCCTGCACCTCCACACAACAGAGGGCCAGGACTGGCTGGATGCAAGCTCCAGGGAGACAAGCTCCTAGGAACAGAAGACAGGAGCCTTCTCCACAGGGACAGGGAGAAGGAAACAAGCTTCCTGAATGATGGAGAAGTAGCAGAAAGGCTAAAAAGAATTCAGTGAAGTCACTTGTCCAAGGACAACGGGGCTAATCTTCTCCATCAGCCCTCCAGCGAGCATGGCTGCTAAATCGGTAGCAGAAACCACAATGCTGCATCGAGAAGCTCATGTTGCATCAGTGCGTGCCAATAAGAGTGGGGAGTAGGAAGTCAATTCCCTCCTCCACACCGAGGAAGATGGGGCAGGTGAGATGAGGCCCAGCTCCAGATCTGATGCGTGCATGAGACAGTGACAAGACAGTTTGGAGCTGCGTTAAGGGGAGAGGTGTGTGAAGATGCGGGGAATGTGGATTTCACTGCATGGAGGGTCATCCAGAACAGCTGCAGCACAAAGCACAAGAGCTGGCAGTCCGGAAACGAGGGCTATGTTCCCCGTGAAAAATTCTGATGAAATCAAAGGTTTGGAGTTGTTTTGTTTTTATCAAACTTTTTCAGATTTTTTTTTTTGGGGACAAAATAAAAAAACCTAAAAACAATTTTGTTTTGGCTTTTCAACAAACAGTGACCTAATGCTTAGTGAGAACAAAAATAAAAATTCATGTAGTCAAAAAGCCATTTTCCATTGGGAAAAAACTTTCCATCAACGATTTTAGCAGCTCCATGGAACAACTTCAATGGGAGACATTGGGGACAGGAGACAAAGGGAGGAGAACTGGGCCGGAGGAAGAGGGAGGCATCAGGTCTTGCACCTCAACCTTCTTTTGAGGAACATCTTTCATTTGAGTCTCCACATTCCCTCCGCTCTATCCAGATTTGGTCCTTCCTTTTACAGTTGAAAGGGATTTATATCCAAAATAAAGACTCAGGGAACCGAGGTTTCAGGGAGGGTCACTCACAGGAAAGGAAGGAATCCCATGGCGTTTGAAGTTTCCTGCATTGTGGCTCATTGTCATATATTACAGAGCTCCAGACTGGCACTTCGAAAACCTTTGCCACAGAATTCCCTGTGTGACCTTGGCCAAATCACTTAGATCCTGATCCACCACTCACTGAACACCAGGGAAAGGCTACCAATGACTCCAAGGCCCTTTGGCTCAAGCCTTTAATCATTCTGCGCCTCAGGTCCCAATCTGTAAAATAGGGTTAATAATCCTTCTTTTGTCTGTTTAGAGTAGACTTTAAACTCTTTGGGGATTGTGTTTGTACAGCACCCAGCACAACAGGTCCTGGTCTCAGCTGGGGCATGCTAAATGTTCCTGCAATACAGTGGATAAACCACCACCCTTTCAGGGCCTCGGCAGATAGACGGGGTAACGGGAGATGTGGAAAGGCTCCCTAGCATTCCTGGAAACTATGCCTGGCCCAGGAAGCTGAGTGCCATGAACAGCAGGAAACAGCGCCAGTCTGCAGGTTGGCCCGGACCTTCACGTCAGGTGGCGATTGCCCGCCGCGAGAGAGACGCTGAGGAGGGAGAATCCCACCATAGTCTCCAACTGTGACCATGAGGGGAACCATGACAAAGCCTCAGTGCACAGCAGGCACAGCTGTACAGCTGCCAAATTCTGGCCAAGACAACCCAGAGAGCAGCGACAAGAAACCAGAGGGAGAGACGAGGCCTGCAGTACACGTGGTGACACAGCTGCTGTCTGTTCTGGGAGGGAAGATTACCCCTCCCTCCCTCCTCCGCGGCCATCTTTCAGTGAGAAGCTGCTAACTGGAGGTAATAACCCTAACTCAGGAGTGGATCCAGCCGCGAAGCTAACAGTACTGAAAGCTTCAAAAGTGCCTGGCACTCGTGGCAGATGAAAGCCCCGTGTAGCCCACTGGCTGGGCACCAATTAGGAGAGACTCCCGGCACAGATACTGGTCTCATTCTGGGCTTACAAAAATCTGCCCGGTTTGCAGAGTAGCTCGCAGACTGCAGCTGCTGAAGTCAAGTAGTTTGAGGTATTTTTCTCAGCTCCCGTGCGACAGGGGAGAGGCTGTAATTTAGAACACATAGTGGCATGTAAGAAGCTTGATTTATTTATAGAGTTGGTCAAAATTCGTCCTTTTTTACAAAAAATTTGGACACTATTAAATAAAAAGTTCCCCTATTGAAGTTTTCAAAAGCAGAAATATTTTTCTTTCCATCTTATAAAATTTTTTCATGGTTTCCAAAAACTTTCCAAAACACCAAGAGCCCCATGTGAGTCGCAGCTGGAAGGAGCATCTCAAGTGTTTATATGCACACTCATCCCATCCAGGAGTCAGGAAAATGCCACCTGAGGATGACATGGCATGACATGCACCCAAGTAAAAGTTACACAGTGGCCAACTGGAAACACAAACAATTTGGAAAAAAAACAAAAATAAAAAGAGTGGTTTTTTTTCCCTATGGAAAATAAACCCCCCGAAAAATGTTGATGAAAGTGTTTGCACACCTGAAAAATTCTGTCCGAACCAAAATCTTTTCACCACCGTCTCCCTTTTTTGACAAAAACAATTTTGGTTCAAAAGCTTTTGATCAGCTCTGCTTATTTATTTCACTTTATGGCTCATCCATTAGGAAGGGACGTCTGTACCCCAGGCTGTCAGGGCTCACTGACAATTCTTAAAGACACCACCACGACACAGACTGTGCCACGAATCTCTCTTGAACCGCCAATCAGCAAGCCACAGGGGGTAACCACATCTCAGACCTTTGCATTGTCCCTCCAGAGTTTTTGCTGCACAGCCTACGCTAGGTCAGTAAACTAGGGTGGACCAAGGAAGCGGAGAGTGAGGTCCAGGGCAGAGGGGCCCTCACAACAGCCCCCTGCCTGCTGGCTCCTCTCCGAGGACTCCAGCCGAACGCACCTGAGGCCGCAGGGGGGATGTAGCAGAAGACGGCTTGGCCAATGGCAATGGGCTAGCAGCTTGCTGTGGGGAGCCAGCCCCTCCGAGGATCCCTGAGCAAGGCAGCGTGAAGAGAAACTAAGTCAAGGATGCAAACAAGCCAGGCAAATGCCAACGAGAAGACAGCGAACAAGCAGGGGGTCACGAAGAAGAAAGGGGAGGCTAGGTGTAACGCCAAGCCAAACAAGTGAAGATCACCATAGTCCTTTCGCAGGAAGCCGGCTGAATGCTCCCAGAATGCAAGACAGTCCGCCCCGTTCTCCACTGAAGCCCCCCCAGAGGCTTTCCTACGTTAATGGCCGTTACAGCCGAGGGAAGGCTGCATGGCACGGAAGGAGTTCACACTGAAGTGGGGCATAGTCGTGACTCTGACGTGTGCCCTTTGGGCTACCCTTAACTATATGCTTTCCCCTGCAAGTCCTCTCTGAACCTCCGTCCCTGACGGCACCCAGCACACACCAGAAAGGCCACGTCTACACATTAAGTTAGGGCAGTGATTCCCAGCTCGAGCAGACGGACTCATGCTAGCACCCCTGAAGCTAGCGCACGAAAAAGAGACGCAAAGGCGTGGTAGCACCGGAGTGGCACCTTGCATACGTGCCCTTGGAGGGTCCGGATGGGTTTCTACTCAGAGAAGTTAGCCTGCTCTACTCACACTAGCTCGGGGAAAGCTGGCGCAAGTACGTCTACACGAGCTGGGAATCACGCCCCGAGCTCCAAGTGTAGACAGAGCTGAAGAGAAGCGGCTTTAACAAGGACTGGGAAGGGCTGAGCTGGAGGAAGTGGCTGGAGCGAAGCGTCGGTTCACATGAACACTGAGCTGTATCCACAGCCCCCCGCCCGTGCAGCATGAAATCTTCCAGGGGGCTGAGGTGCGAGGAGAACGACGACAACAGGAGGGGTTGTGGAAATCAATGAAAAAAGACTGTGAGAGGGTCAGATCCTGGGAACGTAGGATTGGAAGGGACTTGCTGGGTCCTGGGGACAAGCCCCCAGCCATCGCAGGGAGTCCCCATGTTATCCTGTTTCTAAAGCTGTGACACTCCATCTCAAAGCTAGTTGAGCTGTTTGCCCCCACGCCTGGTCTTGGAAGGCTGATGGGGCCGGGTAAGTACCGAAGATAGGCAGAAAGGCGGGATCATTATCGAATCCCTTGCAATGGCTCTGGGGGGAAGCGCCCAGCTCGGAATCAGGGTTTCAGTTCCCGGTTCTGCGGCACATTTCCCCAGGTGACATTAGGCGAGGGTTCGTGTACACAGCAGCAGCATGGGCGAGCCAATCAAATACATGCCCATGGGCCCGAGTGGGGCCATGCAGCCCGTGACTTTATTGCTACAGGAGCCTGCTAGCGGGCATACATCCACAGGCCTTTGGCGGCAGTGCAGACAGACCCTTTGTGTCTCAGCTCCCCACCTGTGAAATTGGGATAATGGTCCCGCCTTTCCGCCCATCAGCCTTCCAAGACCAGGCGTGGGGGCAAACAGATCAACTAGCTCTGAGATGGAGATTCACAACGTTAGGGACAGGATAATATGATGGGGCTCCCTGCGATGGCTGGGGTCTTGTCCCCAGGACCCAGCAAGTCCCTTCCAATCCTATGTTCCCAGGATCTGACCCTCTCACAGTCTTTATTCTGTTGATTCCCACAACCCCTCCTGTACAGTAGGGCAGTCCTGGTCTCCCGATTGTGTAGACGGCAAACTGAGGGCCAGTAAACATGTCCACACTGCAGCTCGGAGGCCAGCATTCCCAGTCTGGGCAGACAGACACACTTGCCTGTAAGCAATGCTAGGCGCCTGGGTAACAAATGAAGAATTAGAATGGCTCGTTTATGAGCATAAACGTGATCCAGTTGGTATTTACTGAAAGCTGGCGGGATGACTCCCATGATTTGGATGTTAAAATCAATGCCTGTAACCTATTTAGAAAGGATCGAGCGGGCCAAAGGGGAGGGGAAGCGGCACGCTGTCAAAAATGGCATCACTTATTTCCGAGTTGCTGATAACTCAGAAGAAAATGATCCCAAATGCTGAGGAATCAATGTCCTAATAGCCAAAGCACAAGATGGGGCATTGGTGTCTTCTCCAAACCACTAAATCACTCTAGGGCAATGGTTCTCAACCAGGGGTTCACGTACAGAGGTCTTCCAGAGGGTACATCAACTCCCCTAAATGTTTGCCTAGTTGTACAATAGCCTCTATAAAAATTCATACAAAAATTCTAAAATTTCATAAATTACTTGTTGATATTGCTCTCTCTATAGACTATACACTGCAATATAAGTACAATATTTATATTCCAATTGATTTATTTTATAATTACATGCTAAACATGAGAAAACAAGCAATTTTTCATTAATAATGTGCTGTGACACTTTTGTATTTTTATGTCTGATTTTGTAAGCAATTAGTTTTTAAGTGAGGTGAAACCTGGAGGTACGCAAGACAAAGCAGACTCCTGAAAGGGGTACAGTCATCTGGAAAAGTTGAGAGCCACTCCTAGGGAACAGGATGTCTTGCTCCTTTTGCACCTATCTATAATGTGTGGAAATAAACTTCCCTGGTCATGGGGGACTTCAATTTGAGTGTCCTATGCTGGAGGTCTCATGCTGCCAGGCCTAAAACATTCTTGGGAGTTCTATATATTATAGATGACAATATCCTAACTCAAAAAGTGTTTCATTCAATATGGGGGGAATTTTTACATTAGATCTTGCCTTGATAGATAGAGAAACTGATCACAGAACTAAAAATTAACGATAACTTATGTACAAGTGACCATGACTTGATAAAATTTAAAATGTGCAAACAGAGGAAAGTCCAGACCAGTGATATGTATACTTGGCGCTTTAAAAGGCCAATATCACAAAGCTGAAAACCATTACAAGCCAAATCAGCTGGGAGGAAGAATTTAATCAGAAAAATCTGAATAACAATTGGGAATTGTTTAAGAATGCCTTGTTAGATGCCCAAAGTCATAATCCCACAAAGAAGAAAGAAGGCCATATTGGTTGAAAAACCGATCTGGTTCAGAAAGAAAGTGAAGGAAACAATACAAAAATAAAATAATATATAACATATGGAAGAAAGGGGAAGTTGATAGTAATGAATATAAATCATGAGCTAGGAATTGTAGGAAATTGATATGGGAAGCAAAGGGACACAAGGAGACATATATGGCCAGCAAAGTTAAGGAAAATAAGGAGCTTTTAAGCATACTGGGAACAAAAAGAGTTCTAATAATGTATTGGTTCATTACTAGATGGAAATAGTAAAATTATTAATAATAATGTAGAATAAGCCGAAGTGTTCCATACATATTTCTGTTATGTGACTGAGGAAAAAATAGATAATGTAGTCATATCATATGATTACACTCTTTTCATTAGGTTAGTATCTGAGTAGGATGTTAAACAGCAACTGGTAAGACAGACTTTGTAAAATCAGCAGATCCAGATAACTTGCATTCAAGAGTTTTAAAAGAGCTGTCTAAGGAGCTTGCTGGACCTTTCATGTTGATTTTCAGTGAGTCTAGGAACACCAGGGAAGTGCCAGAAGCCTGGAAGGAAGCTAACATTGTACCAGTATTTAAAAGGGGTAAATAGGATGACCCGGGAAATTAAAGACCTGTCAGTCTGACATTCATCCCAGACAAGATAATGGAGCAACTGTTATGGGACTTGATTAATAAAGAATTAATGGAATGTAATATAATTAATGCCAATCAACATGGGTTTATGGAAAATACATTCTATCAAACTAAACTGACAATCTTTTTTTGATGAGATTACGAATTTGGTTGAGAAATGTAACAGTATTGATGTAATACACTTATACTTCTGTAACGCATTTGATTTGATACTGCATGACATTTTGATTAAAAAACCAGAAAGATATAAAGTTGATATGGCCCTCATTAAATGGATTAAAAGCTGGCTAACTGATAGGTCTCAAAATTTAATTGTAAATAAGCAATCACCACTGAAACAGAGTGTATTTCCAGTGGGGTCCTGCACGGATCTGTTTTGGGCTCACACTACTTAATGATTTTATCAATGACCTGAAAGAAAGAAATAAAAAAGTCATAACTGATAAAGTTTGCAGATGACCCAAAAATTGGGGGTGTTGTAAATAATGAGGAGGACAGGTCACTGACACAGAGCGGACTGGGCACAAACGAACAATATGCATTTTAATATGACTAAATGTAAACACATCCAGGAACAAAGAATGTAAGCTATACTTATAGGATGGAAGACTGTATCCTGGCAAGAAGTGACTCTGAAAAAGATCTGTGGGTCATGGTTGATAATCAGCTGAGCATGAGCTCCCAGTGTGATCCTGTGCCCACAAGGGCTAATGTGATCCTTGGATGCATAAACAGGAGAACCAGGAATACGAGCAGAGAGGTTATTTTACCTCAGTATTTGGCACTTGTGCAACTGCTGCTGGAATCCTGTGTCCAGTTCTGGTGTCCCCAGTTCAAAAAGGATGTTGATAAACTGGAGAGGGGTCAGAGAAATGCCACGAGCATGGGAAAAGGACACAATTATCAGACATACAAATGAACGTGATATATGAAGTGTCATGTGGGAAGTGTCAACATGACTTTTTCAAAGGGAAATCATGCTTCCCCAATCTATTAGATTAGCATGTGGACAAGGTTGATCCAGTGGATATGGTGTACCTGGACTTTCAGAAAGTCTTTGACAAGTCCCTTACCAAAGGCTCTTAAAGAAATTAAACAGTCATGGGATAAGAGGAAGGTCCTCTCATGGATCAGTAAGTGGGTAAAAGATAGGAAAGAAGGGGTCAGTTTTCACAGTGGGGAGAGGTAAATAGGGGGGTCCCCCAGAGATCTGTACTGGGACCAGTGCTGTTCAACACATTCATAAATGACTTGGAAAAGGGAGTAAACAGTGAGGTGACAAAGTCAGCAGAGGGTAAAAACTAGTCAAGACAGTTAAGTCCAAAGCTGCCTGCGAAGAGTGACAAGGGGATCTCACAAAACTGAGTGACTGGGCAACCAAATGGCAGATGAAATTCAATGTTGATAAAGGCAATGTAAGGCACTTTGGAAAACAATCCCAGTTATACATAAAAAATGATGGGGTCTAAAGTAGCTGTTACCACTTAAGAAAGATCTTGGCGTCCTTGTGGATATTTCTCTCAGAACATCCACACAAAGTGCAGCAGCAGTCAAAAAAGAACGTTAGGAACATTAGGAAAAGGATAGATAATAAGAAAGAAAATGTCATAGTGCCACTACATTAGGGTGACCAGATGTGCCGATTTTATAGGGACAGTCCTGATATACTGGGCTTTGTCTTATATAGGCACCTGTTATCCTACCTCCCACCTCGATTTTTCACATTTGCTATCTGGCCACCCCACTCTATATAAATCCATGGCACGCCCACACCTTGAACACTGTGTGCAGTTCTGGTTGTCCCATCTCAACAAAGATATCCTAGAGTTAGAAAAAAGTACAGGGAAGGCCAACAAAAAGTATTAGGGATATGGAACAGCTTTCATACAAGGAGAGATTAAAAAGACTGGGACTGTCCAGATTAGAACAGAGATGACTAGGAATATGATATAGATGTATAAAATCATGAATGGTGTTGAGAGAAGGTGAATAAGGAAATGTTATTTACCCCTTCACATAACATAAGAACCAGGGGTCACCCAATGAAATTAAAAGGCAGCCAATTTAAAACAAATAAAAGGAAACGCTTCTTCACACAACGCAGTCAACCTGTGGAACTCCTTGCCAAGGGATTTTGTGAAGGTCAAAAGTATATCTGGGTTCAAAAATGAACTAGATAAGTTCCTGGAGGAAAGAAAGATGGTCAGGGATGTTACCCATGCTCTTGGTGTCCATGAAAGTCTGACTGCAAGAAACTGGGACTGGATAACGGGACAGATCACTGGATATTTGCCTTATTTTGTTCTTTCCCTTTGAACCATCTGGCACAAACTACTGACTGGATACTGGGATAAATGGATCATTGGTCTGACCCAATATGGCCATTCTTATAGTCTTAAGGTTTAGAAAACATACCATGTAGTGACAGATGTAAGGATTTCAATCTATTTATCTTAACAAAGAGAAGGTTAAGGAGTGACTTCATCACAGGCTGTAAGTCCCTGAACAGGGAGCAAATATTTAATAATGGGCTCTTCAATCTAGCAGAGAAAAGCAGAACACAATCCAGTGGCTGGAACTTGAAGCTAGACAAATTCAGACTGGAAACAAGGTGCACATTTTTAACAGTGACACTAATTAACCACTGGAATCAAGGGCTGTGATGGATTCCCCCTCACCAGCAATTTCTAAATCAAGGTAGGATTTTTTTTAAAAGATCCGCTCCAGGAATGATTTGGGGGAAGTTCTCTGGCCTGAGTTATGCAGGAGATCAGACTAGATGACGACTACAATCCCTTCTGGCCTTGGAAAGTGTGCAGCTATGACATGTAGTAGCTCATCTTGAGCGAGCCTGCTAAAAATAGCGGTGTGGACACTGAAGCCCAGGCGGCGGCTCGGGTTAGCCTCCCGAGTCCACACCCACCCGGCTCTCTGGAGCAAGAGGTGGTGGTTAGCCCAAGCCACTGCTAGTGCAGCAACGTCCACACTGCCATTTTTAGCGTGTTGGCTCAAGCAGTGCTATTGCCTGTCTGTCTACCAGGGCTGGGCTACAGACTGCCCAGCCACAGTGTGTAGATGTGCCCAGAGAGACTAAGTGACTTGTCACACTATTGAACCAAGGGTCTAGGATCCCAAGTTAATACCCTAACCATTGGACAATCCTTCCTTCTCCCAGCAGGGATTATTTCTTACTGTCTGTCTATACAACACCTAGCACAACGGGGCCCTTCCCTTGGTCCAGGCTGGTAGACACAACCCTAATAAAACACTACAGAAGAACGACAGGCCAGGAGAGCTTGTGCATTGCGTGGCATGCTAGCACAACCTCTGGCCCTGGGAGAGGCTGGCCCCAGCCTGACCCCTCTCGACACACAACGTTCCAGCACTGGAAATCAAGGCTGTGTCCCAGCGTGGCAGTGGTACGACTGGCAAAGTGAGGAACCTGGGGAGGGCTGGTCCATTACTCCGGCGAGCGAGTCTATCACTCCAGCCTCCCTACAAAAGGGAAACTCCTCCCGGAGTGAACAGTCCACGATGCGAGTTAATGATGAACTATGGAAACGAAGCACAACCGGATAGGAAGACGGGGCATGGACTGCCGGCAGGCAGATAACTGAAATGTAGAGAAAGTGACTCTTTCTGACGGTAAAGTTGCTTCGATTAAAGCCATCCAGCAACCCAAGTACAGGAAGGAAACACCAGGCAGCAGCCCCCAGACACAGCCCCACACGTATTGCACCTAACAGCTCCGCTATTTGAGCAGAGTCTCAACTCTGCCGTCATTTTCGCAGGGGTGAGTTCTCCTTCAAAAACAAGTCGGCCTGTATTTTTCTGGCCCTCAGTTCATCGCAGGTGGAAACAGCAGTGCTGGGACATTGGACCTCCAGACGTGCGGCGCAAACCAGCAATCAGACATCAAACTACTACCACGGAGACCGCCTGGGTGACATTCACTCCCTGGGCAAAGGGTCAGCGGAAGGCTTGCCGCTCCACACCTGCCATCAGCCTAGCAGCAGACCGCAGGCCGTAAAATGAAGATGGAGTTATACCGCCTGCAAAGAATATCAGATAAAAAACATGCTGCAACTCGGCCTGGCTCTAAACCTCAGGCCTGACGTACGTAAATAACAGTGAGGTGGCCCAAACCGGCCTGATCTCATCACCACAAAAGAGAGAGCACATGCAACCAGCAAAATATGGCCACAGGACCCTGGAGTACGATTAGGGCACCTATGCGCTACGCAATACAAGTAGGTAATCACACTCAATTTGGTATCCAGGGTCCAGTGTACCAGCATCATAAAGCAGAGCGGGGGTAGGAAAGGGGGCAAGCGTCAGGTAGCGCCATAAGGAAGGTTGTCAGAGGAGGTTTAAAGAGAAGAATTTTGTGGTTAAGGCTGGTAAGATCTGAATTCAGCTCCAGCCTGTGCCATGGATTCTGTGTGCGGCCTTGTCTCTGGGGCTTGGTTTCCCATCTGTAATATGAGGACAAGGATACTTCCTTTGTGTGTAGACTGTAAACTATTCCTAGTACAGTACCGGGGCCGTCCTCTCACTAGAGGCCTATAGTAGAACTGCAATACAGACATGGCTTAGGAAATTAAGTTCAGTACCTTCTTCAGCGCTTTGCCACTCTGGTAATGACGGGCGTTTTACCCACTTGTTTTTGAGGGCTCCATGAAACAATTGTACAATTGACATGGCTTAACAGACTGTTTATGAGACAGAGCAGTATTTAAGAGACACATTTCTCTCAGAGCAGCACATAAAATTTGATAGCTAAATAGCTGTAAATGCTACTGAAGGTCTGACAACTTGAAGAGGAATAGAAGGCCTGTCATGCGGGGTATCCGCCAATACGCTCTGCTCCACAGAGCCAGGGAGACTTCCAGTCTCATAAAACCCTTTTTATATTGGAAGTGAGAATTTGTGCAGTGCATATGAACTCTTTTTTATTGGGCTGGTGTGATGTTGAAAAAATGCAGTTAAAGTTGTACAAGTCCTACTTGGAACACGATGGGGGCGCCTATAAATCAAAAACCTTATTCTGAAAAGTATTTACTAAATAACCCAGCTTTACCTCACTCTAATCTTGGTTTACGGGGCAAGATTGAGAGAATTTACAATGATGTTTGCAGGGGATAGAAAGGCACAGCAAAGATATGAAAATATCGCTAGGGCAGTCAGAGGAAAGGATTGTTCTCCTTGGATACTCACGAGGAAGTGATTATTTCTATAGCAGTACCATCCAATCCAGGCTGGATCCCTGTTGTGCGAGGCACTGTACAGACACATAGGTAGATGTGGCCTGAAAAATCTCTGCAGAGTAATGGACAGAGTTACACAGAGCCAAATTCTTTTCGAGTAGAAAAGGGCCGAACTCCATCAAAGACAATGAATGTGCATCCATTTACACCAAGAGTGAATTCAGCCCCACAAAACCTTATTGAGCCTATCCCATCCACCTTCTTCGGGCTGGTACAGGATTATTTTTACAGCCTTCTTGCTAATTTTTTGTCCAGTCCAGGTTTTACATATCTCCTTTTCATCACTTCCTTGGCAGAACATTGCAAAGGAAATTCTCATGCTGGGGGGAGATCATCTAAAAGGTACAACAGAAGGTCAACAAAAGGAGCTAAGGCAGGGAGCTTTAAGAGCTGGGGAGGGGACAAAATTTATTGGGGTTTCGGTTCAAGCCACAAAGCTCAGTAGCACTGAAGCAGACTTCTGTCCTGGCGTGCATCGTGATGGCAACACTAAGGGTAGTTGTGGTGATCTCTGGATTTCCGTCTTCCGGCATAGGCAGAAGCTCAAAAAAGTCAAGTTCCTAAAAGTGGTTCTGACCCCACATAACTTCCACGGACTTCACCGGAGTCACTCCTGCTTATCGCAGCGTCGCTGAGATCAAAACCATGCCCCAGGGGTTCCTCTGAATCTAGCCAAACCTCCTGGGCCTGCAAAGTCAATCTGGACAGCTCCCGAGACCAGACTCTTCCCACGAAGACCAGGGCAGGCAGAGCTGGCCTCGGTCACCCACTGGAAACGAAGTGTTTCCAAACGTCCACAAGCGATTGGATTGGGGAGGCAGGTTTGGGCTCATGTCATCTCAAACGACCTTCATCCCTACTCTACAGCCGCCTTGCTCATTTCATCGCAGTCTGGCTTCCTCGTTCACCCGCCCTTCCTGCGGCCGAGGGGTAGTTCGCAAGTCTGCACAAGATGATGGTCAGTGGACCCAGGCTCCAAGGTTCACTGCGGTGTGGTGTTTGGCTGTGTAGACGTCCCATGAGCAGCCAGGACTGTAGAATACACCTAACAAAGGGGTGAATCAGAACATTCTCGCTTAGGGAAACCCCCATGGGAGCTAATGGAACTTTTCCCACAGGAAGGCCGGACCAGGGCTCAGCCCAAAGAATGGCAGGTTTGGGACCTACCCCTTTTCAAGGCACTTCTGTGGTCCCCATCCCCACAGTATCTGTTCACTCCACAAACATTAATGGGTTTATCCTTCCAGTGCTCCTCTGGGGTAGGGAAATATTATCCCCATTTTACAGGTGGGGAACTGAAGCAGAGCGAGGCTAAGTGACTTGCCCAAGGCGATGATGAGTCTGTGGCAGAGCTGGGAATTGAAACCCGGTGTCTTGTGTCCCCGGAGGGTGCTGCTCACCACAAGACTGCCCTTTCCTTCCAATGTGCTCCTGAAGGTCTGAGTTAAGTCAATCCAGGTATGGGATTTCTCAAGGGCTAGCAAGGCTCGGTACCTGTCTAATGTGAAAGTGAAAATCTTGGGGTGCATACGGATTCATCTCTTCCCAGCGGTCTCGAATTCACTCAAGCGGCAGGAATCTAGTGAGTTTTGCTTTCTCTGTAAGGCCATTTGTGTGTGGAAACATGCTTTCCTCCCTGTGGGAAACGCCATGGAAAATGCAAAGTGATGAAGAAAAATAGTTTGCTTTTGCACGAATCCACAAACCCCGTTATTGGTCACCTGGTTCTGCCGGCAGCATGGGTCTTTTCCCACGGTCCTAGGACTCAGCACGTTTTCTAATCACTTCCCCTTGTGGTATTGAATATCAGTAACTGATTGGCCTTCGTTCAGCAGCTGCTTTGGGAAGCCAAAGGAAAAGGAGGCAGGACTCAGAGAAGGATTCAACATGTATAAGGGGAACCCGAACATCCAGGGTCATAACTCTAAAACCTAAACAAGAGCTTAGCAAGGGATCTAAACAGTCCTGCTCCGGGGCAATTGCTAACTAATCGCTAGCATCAAGAGGATGCTTTCCTGGGGACGGGACATGGTAGACACTTGTTGCAAGAGCAGAGACTGAACCTGGGTAGCTGGTTACTGCAGCTGATGATGCATCAGGCGAGGTATTTCCAGCAAGGAGAAGGAGGTGTTAGTGCCGTTATATACGGTGCTGGTGAGACCCCACCTGGAATATTGTGTGCAGTTCTGGTGTCCCATGTTTAAGAAGGATGAATTCAAACTGGAACAGGTTCAGAGACGGGCTACTAGGATGATCCGAGGAATGAAAAATCTGCCTTATGAAAGGAGACTGAAAGAGCTTGGCTTGTTTAGCCTGGCCAAAAGAAGGCTCCGGGGGGATATGCTTGCTCTATATAAATATATCAGGGGGATTAACGTTAGGGAGGGAGAGGAATTGTTTAAGTTTAGTACTAATATAGGCACGAGGACGAATGGGTACAAACTGGATATTAGGAAATTTAGACTAGAAATTAGACGAAGGTTTCTAACCATTAGGGGAGTGAAGTTCTGGAATAGCCTTCCGAGGGAAGTAGTGGGGGCAAATGACTTATCTGGCTTTAAGACTAAGCTTGATAAGTATATGGAGGGGATGTTATGATGGGATAGTTTAATTTGAGCAATTGATTTGGATTATCGGCAGATAAGTCTGCTCAATGGTCTGTGGGAATGCTGGATGGGATGGGAACTGAGTTACTGCAGAGAAATCTTTTTTGGGTGCTGGCTGGTGAGTCTTGCCCACATGCTCAGGGTTTAGCTGATCGCCATATTTGGGGTCGGGAAGGAATTTTCCTCCGGGGCGGATTGGCAGGGGCCACGGAGGTTTTTCGCCTTCCCCTGCAGCATGGGGCATGAGTCGCTTGCTGGTGGATTCCCTGCAGCTTGAGGTCTTCAAATCTCACTTTTGAGGATTTCAATAACTCAGTCATGGGTTCGGGGTTGTTATAAATGTGTATGGGTAGGGTTTTGTGGCCTGCCTTGTGCAGGAGGTCAGACTAGATGATCATATTGGTCCCTTCTGACCTATGAGTCTATGAGTCTATGAGTAAGGCACTGGCCTGGCTTATTTGTGGCTAGAGGAGACAGGTAGAATCTGTAAGGTCTGAGGATTACGCAAAGACAGTCACGGCTCGGCATAAACCTAGGGCTGGAATAGAAGAGGTGGGGGCGCTGCAGGTACATGAACTATGTGTGGGGGGCGAGGGAGGCTATGGGGAGGGGGGCTGCGAGTCAGGATTCAGCTCCACTGAGCAGCTGTGAAGTTTACACTGCCCCCGCCTGCGCTTTACCTGGCTCTAGGCCCACGGCTGTCCTGCCCCTTCATTGAACCGCACTGGTTCTGGCAGCGAGGGGAGCGTGGAGTTAGTGAGGGTGTGAGCCAGGGAAAGGAAGGAGACAGAGGAGCGTCTCTGAACAATCAGCCCCTGCCCGTCGCCTGGCTCGCCGCAGTTCAGAAACCCCTTCTCGAGGAGGCTGCTCGCTCTCCCCAGGCAGCCAAGAAAAAGTCCTTGCCAGGCCAAGGGAGAAAAGGAGCTAACCTGGGCCCATTATCTCTGAAGGAGTTTATTTCAGGCTCTGGCTGATGGACCACCTGGCCCAGAGATGGGCCCGATTACAGGGCCAGCCGCAGTCTGCCGTATCGCTCCCTCCACAGGGGTTTTACAACCCTGTTCTTCACTCCTCAGAGCCACGCAGGAGGGGGCAGATTATGTCCCAGGGTGCCCTTTTTTCTAGAGCCGCCACGTTAGTCTAAGAGAGCTGGCCCAGATGGAAAGGACAAGCCAGGGCGTGCCCCACGTCCCCTCCCTACCGCTAGCAGAGCCTCGCCAGCAACTGACCTGAGACAAGCAGCCAAGCCATTTCAGATCACTCAAGCCTCTGCCCCCGCCGGCCCTCCCTGAGGGGGTAGCCCTTGCAAGCTGCGCACGGCAATGTAATCTCTGGAATGGCTCTCTCCTGGCTTGCCCAAACCCCTCCAGCTCGGCAATTCATCCCGGAGCCTGTCATCTTTTCACAGCCTGCTTCTCAGTCATCGGAGCAGAGGGAACCTCATGGCCTGGCTGAACTCCTCAGCCCAGGCGCCTCAGGGATGTGCCTCGACCGAGAGGGAGGAAAGGAGGCTGCCTGGGCAGAACTAGCCAGGGTTCCCCTTAAGGCAAGCATCATAGAGCTTGATGGAGCCCCCTGCCCGCAGGGCTCGCCGTGACTGGGGTTGTTGGGAGCAGAAGAGTTCAGGCCATCTTGGCACACGTGCTTCTCCGGCCACCCACCACCTTTTCCATTCGGCTTCATCTGGACCCCAGAGAACTCTCGGACCTGCCGGCGCTGCCCATATGGACCCATCCTAAGCATTTCTATTGCACCCACGACCAGGGCATCTGACCAACACCCACACTCAGCGTGGGGAGACATGGCCTAGGCACCGGGGGCCAGCTCACGGGAAATACTGCCACTCCATGGTCAGAAAAGGAAACGAGACCCTCCCTCCCTGCCGTGACACAGCGTAGTCCCCACAATAATCGTCTCATGCCACTTTGTGCCCAGATACATGCAGTTCTAGCTCCCTGCAGCAACGCCTCACCCCCGTTACAGCAACACCTGAGCCCCTCCCATGTCAGTCCACGGAGCAGCAGCTCGACCATGTTCCAGCTAGCCCCCTGCCTCCCCCCCCCCCCCCCCCCCCCCTGTCCCAACAGGGGGCAGCAGAGGCAGAAAGAGCTCAGCAAATAGCAACGGCGAACGCTAGAGAAACTTCTACAGAAGGAGACCGCGATGGGAGGGCAGGCGAAGAGGCGGGAGTGTGAAGAAAGCTACAGAATTATGACTGGGAGAAGGAACGTAAACTGGACGCTCCCCTTCTCCTAGAACAAGAGGCTCACCCAACGTAATTCAAAGGCGACACGTTTCAAGGCAACATGAGGCCATTTTTTCAAACGGTGCACGGTCCCGCTTACAGAGCTCTCTGCGCTGAGATACTGACGAGGCCGAAGGCTCAGCAGGCTTCAAAAAGGGCATGGGCACTGCTCTGATAAGGGCCACCTACAGTAACGTGAGTCGGGATCCTGGCTTAACAAGGACTACAAAACCGGCCACAACAGGGCATAAAGCAGGCAGCAGCTGGTGGGAGTTTGCCAACATCTTCCCCTGCTCTCCCCCTACAAGCCGCTGGTAAGCATTATATTGATGGGGACACACCTGTTCTTACGTTAGTTCCATTTGTGGCTCTGTTTAATTAATACATTAGGCCTCCCACTCCCCAGTCCTGCCAACGTCTCCTGTACCACCAACTTCTCCCATGACACAGCGGCTCTTTTCTCATGCAGTCACAGATACCGGGGCCTAGTAGGTCGGTTTGTCACCAAATGGGAAATCAATGCCGTAGGTCTTCTCTGACAGTCACTGGCTTGTTTACGCCAGATACACCAGTCCGGGAGCATAAGTGGTCATTTGGTGCTGGATTGAGGAGGGGAACCACATCCCTTCAGAGCAGGAAATCCATGTTCCTGAGATAAAGGGCAACACAGTGGGGATTGGGCCTGGTGAAACCCAGGGATCAAATCCTCTCCTAGGCCACCAGGGAAGCAGAGTTTGGTTGGTTTCAGCCTATCCTGTGCCATAAGATCACCATGCAAACTGGCAGGCTTGTCTGTCTCTGTAGGTGAGCCTGGTGATTCTTCTCTACTTTACCCCGGGGGGGGAGTGGACAAAAACTCTCTGCGCTCTCCCAGAGTGACCTGATTTCTCTTCTTTCTCGTTACTCTTTTCCTCACTCTTAAATAAAAGACTGAAATGTCAGGTGGGAGGAAGAGGGGGCTGGCAAAACAGCAGAAAGCAGATATTGCGTCTTAGGCTGGGGTTCTTTAAATGGCTCAGAAATTGGCCCAACTACACCCATTGAAATCAATGGTAAAACTCCCACTGACATCAGTGGGTGCAGAGATCATAGAATCCTAGCAGATGAGCATAGGAATGGACCCCAGGAGGTATCTAGTCCCACACCCTGTTCACAGCAGGACCAACCCCAACTAAATCATTCCAGCCAGGGCTTTGTCAAGCCAGACATTAAAAACCTCTAAGGATGGAGCTTCCCCCTCCCTAGGTAACCCATTCCAGTGCTTTACCACCTTCCTAGTGAAAAACTTTTCCCACCAACATCCAACCTAAACCTCACCCAGTGCAACTTGAGACCATTGCTTCTGTCATCTACCACCAAGCCTAAGTCCCTCAGCCTCTCCTCATAAGTCTTGTGCTCCAGCCCCCTAAATACTTTTGTTGCCCTCCACTGGACTCTCACCAATTTGTCCACATGCTTTCTCTAGTGGGGGGCCCAAAACTGGACACAATACTCCAAATACAGCCTCACCAGTGCTGAATAAAGGGAAATAATCACTTCCCTCCATCTGCTGGCAGTGCTCCTACTAATGCAGCCCAATATGTCATTAGCCTTCTTGGCAACCAGGGCACACTGCTGACTCACATCCAGCTTCTGATCCACTGTAACCCCCAGGTCCTTTTCCTGCAGAACTGCTGCCTCGCTTGTTGGTCCCCAGTCTGTAGCTGTGCATGGGATTCTTCCTTCCTAAGTGCGGGACTCTGCAATTGTCCTTGTTGAACCTCATCAGATTTCTTTTGGCCCAATCCCCCAATTTGTCTATGTCACTCTGTATCCTATCCCTTCCCTCGAGTGCATCTACCACTCCCCCAGCTTAGTGTCATCTGCAGACTTGCTGAGGGTGCAATCTACCCCATCCTCCAGATCTTTAATGAAGATGCTGAACAAAACTGGCACCAGCACTGGGCACGTTTTACCGGCTGCCAACTAGACATGGAGCCATTGATCACTACCCGCTGAGCCTGATAATCTAGCCAGCTTTCTATCCACTTTATAGTCCCTTCATCCAACTCACACTTTTTTAACTTGCTGATAAGGAAACTGTGGAAGACCGCATCAAAAGCTTTGCTAAGGTCAAGGTGAATCACATTCACTGGAGACAGGCCAGGCTGTGCCCTTTAGAAAACGCTGCCCTAGATGATGTCTTTGGATCCACCTGATCATCACCAGCCATGTCGCCAGCATGATCGCTGAGCTTGTAACAAAGACAAACTCTTTCCTTTCCCCCAGATTGCAAGCAGATGTGTGTTTCAATTACCTGCTGCTAAGTACCCCGCCAAGCAAAGCGCCTTGCTCTGGGAATGAGTTTAGGAGCAGGACCAAGAAATATGTGTTAACTGAATGATGAGAGGATTAGCAGGAATTCAGCAAGTCCTGGAAGGGTGAAATGTCACCAGTGCAGAAAACACGGGTCACTTGCGTGGAGATTTCAGCTTCCCACGGGGGGAATAATTTGCTAATTTACACCCATTTCTGAGAAATTCTGCCATTTGCTAGGCCTGTGGGTGCATGGGAAGCTCATTCTGCTGCTGTAGAGGGAAGATTTTGGCCTCCAAGGCTGTCAGATCTGCATCTTTGGAAAATATGGTTCTGTCAAAATTGAAATTTCCCCTCAGAAAAATGGCAACACCCTCCCCCCCCCCACCCCTGCCCCAGTTTTTGATCAGGAAAAATCAAAATGTTCATTTCAAATTGACATTTCAAAACTTGACATTTTCCAAACCTGTTGATTTGAAATGAAACATTTCTTTCTCAAGCACGGGTTGGGATATTTTGAAGACTTTGGGGGAATTTTTTGGTTTCGTGTTTTTGTTTGCGCCATTGCAGCTTTGTGGTTTGATTCGGAGTGGAATGGAATTTCAAGACATCCAACCTTCCACAAAACGCAAATTCCATGTTTGGAACCGCTCTAGCACATCTTTTAGACCCGTGGTTCTCAACCAGGGCTACACATAGCCCTGGGGTATGCAGAGCTCTTCCAGGAGGTATGTCAACTCATCTGGATATTTGCCTCGTTTTACAACAGATTACATAAAAAGCACTAGCGAAGTCAGTACAAGCTAAAATTTCATACAGACAATGAGTTGTTTATGCTGCTCTACATACTATACACTGAAATGTAAGTACAATATTTATATTCCAATTGATTTATTTTATAACCGGATGGCAAAAATGAGAAAGTAAGCAATTTTTCATTAATAACGCGCTGTGACGCGTTGGCATTTTTATGTCTGATTTTGTAAACAAGTCGTTTTTAAGTGAGGTGAAACCTGGGGTACGCAAGACAAATCAGACTCCTGAAAGGGATACAGTGGGCTGGAAAGGCTGAGAGCCGCTGTTTTAGACTATAAGTCTCTGGGGCTAGGACTATCTTTATTGCGTGTATTGCACGGTGGTGAGCACACGACTGGCCCTAATCAAATAACCAACACACAAAGATGGCAAGTGTTTCCCCGTGTTGTGTTCATATGGGCACACTGCATGGTGGTCTTTTGCCATTTGCCCCCTCCTCAATACAGGGCTCCGTTCCCTTTGCTGTAATATGCACTTGCACACTGAAAGCAAAGCACACTCCTCCGATCATGCAACGGGAGAACGAGTTCCGCCAAGCGAACCCACAACCCATTCCAGAAAGCAAACTCCCCAGCAGGACAGGGAGTGATTTACCACCCTGAACAAATGGTGGGTCGTTAATGAGTCTGGAAAAGGACATGAGTCATTGAACAAAGGCGTCTGCTTTCCCAGCACAGATGTTGAGTTATTCTCACCTGAAATTAGTTTTTGGACAGCTACATTGCACACGCCGTTTGGTCGGCGCATGCTCAGGTTGCTCTCTCCTGGGCAGGGAGTTATCTCAGAGTTTAATCATGAAAAACCAGTTATGGCACGAACACCCACCCAGAGACACACTTGCACAGCGGTCTCACAGAGAGTCGCCGGGGGAAAACAGCAACGCTTAGCTTGCTGCTCGATAAGAAATGACCTAAGGCATAAGCTCACCCAAGGGCTAAGCACATCCATGACATCCAGACATCAAACGCCATCCCCAGAGCTGCCAGTGCCCACCAGAAGTCCACATTTGCCATCTGGGCAGCAGATCACGGGATGTGGGCTATCGCAGGTCTAGGTGTGCAGGAGTGGAAGGAAGGACTCCAGGGTTCTAGTCCCAGCTCCCAGGAAAAAGCGCTGACTTCCTGGTGGCAACCATCACTGGGGTGTAGCATGGACATTTCTGGGAGGATCTGTTATTTCTTTATACCGCATCTATCATCCAAGGAATTCAAAGCACTTTACACATGCTAGTGAATTAACGGAGCCTTCCCCCTGCTCTGAGTGAGGTCATTCTCCCCATTTACAGATGGAAAATAAGGCGCAGGATAGCGAATGACTTGCCATGGGTCACAAAGGAAGCCATTGGCAGAGCTGGGAAGAGAACCCAGGAGTCCTGGCTCCCACTTTCCTTCACACAGAGAGATGGAAAATCAGTAGATGCTCCCAGAGATGGATCTTCCATCATTTCCCTCGGGAGACAATTCCACAGTCTACAGACCTGCAACCTTATAGCCAGCCTAAATTTTCCTTCACTAATTTTCAGTTTAGTAAGGGAAAGGTGGGAGATTTAATGAGACAAACCTGGCTGCTTAAGAGTAATGAGAAGTTAGATTTGAGTAAGGCCAGAGCTGCGCTTTAGGCGGAGAGGGTATTTCATAACATCATAGAACCCTAGAACTCAGGATGGAAAATTTCTATTAACTCTCTCCAGGGGCTAATGCCAGATTGTTCTCCATTTTCTGGTGTCTTGCCCAGGCCGGCTATTTGATCGGGACCAGAGCTCGGCAAAAACATGAAGTTTCACTTTGTGAATTGCCATGTGTCCCGTAAAACGCTGGGGGTTTCAGTGTGCTTTCTGCAAGAATTGCTTCTTTTGTTCAAGAACAAACTTGTAGCTATTTCACCTGCTGAGCACAAGTTCTGGAGCAAAGAATTGCAGCATGCCATCCTGTCAGGAATCACAGAGCAGCAGGCAAATGGGCCTGGGCGAGATGTCTGCAGCAGACGTGGTGCCGCTGCAAACAAAATGCTAGTTAGTGTGCACTGAGAAAAACTGGAGACCAAACTGCAACGACTGAGACAGCAAGTTCTTTTGGGCAGGGCCCATCTTTTTGTCCTGTGTTTGTACAGTGCCTAGCACATACAGGGCCTGATCCCTGACCCAAGCCGCAAGGGGCTGCCACAGTAAAAACCAAACAATAATAATAATTTTGCTGGCAAACCCTGTCATCTTTTCACCACTTTGGCTGGCGGCGTGGAAGCCCTTCTGATCAGAAGCTACTTGAGATAACAGTTTCAGGGGACTGCTCTTGCGTACAGGCTGTGTGTGTACCAAGGGGCCAAGAGAGGAGAAGACAGTGTTGTCTCGAGACAGAGCACTGGACTAGCACTCGGGAGTTCTATTCACTAGGCTGTGGGGTGACCTTGGGGAAGTCATGTCACTTCCCTCTGCCTCAGTTTCCCCATCTGTAAAATGGGGATAATACTACATCTCTCTCTCCCTGTGTAAAGCACTCTGAGATCTGCTGATGAAAAGTGCTATATAAGAGCTAGGCATTATTCCTAGCACCTAAGGGAGCTCCTTCAGCTCATTAGGTAGAGGCCTGTGCTTTGGGTGCTCTGGTGAAGGGAATCCCAGGTCCATGTGTGATTTATCCAGGTCTGAAGAGTGCAGGTTTGCTCCAGGATGCTGGAAAGATTCACTGACATCCAGGGTGGTGTTTGGAGAAACAGAACAGGGGAATGGCAGAAGCACAGCAGAGGATGTAACTGCACAGTCTTGTGAAATGTCCGATGGTTACAAGGCGCTCCCAGTACATCTTTTCCACCATATTTTCAGGGACATTGCAAAGGAAAAATCACTCTTTGCTCTCAGGAGGCGACAGGCTCTGCTGAGGAGCGGCTGCCTATTGTCTCTCTGATTTCACTGTATCCCATACGGAGAGGAGACCACGCTCAAACTTGCTCATCTAGGGAGAGGTACTAAGGAAGCAGAAGGCTGGATTCTGGAGAAGAGACACTGCTCTGTACTATGCAATGTAGTGGCAGCCGTGCTGGTCCCACTGGTACGTACTCTCGCTTCCATTGCATCCAGGCAGGGTCGCACCAAGGATAACATGGAGCAACCGGGCTACGTTTTCCAAAAAAAAAAGGCACATCCAAATTGCACATGCAAAAATGGTCAGCTGTCGGAATGATTACTCATGGTGTGCACCCACGTGCACCTCACTCCACGCATAAGCCGGGCAGCCCCTGCTTGGAAACTTAGCATCAAGGGGAAACTCTGGAGCAAGTCAAATAAAGAGCCCAGAAATGAACACAGGCGGCGTTGTGACGGGACATCCTCAGGCAACAGTGTCACGTCGTGACGTGACCTTGCCCTGTCACCAGGCACCGAGTCAATGCTACCAACGGGAGGGTGCATGTTAAAACATGCAAATGGCGGAGAAAAGGTGAATGTTCAGCCATCTAGTGCTGGATTTCCACTGGATCTAAGGCCCTGCTTGTGAGACTCCATCCAGACCCCTTGCTTGGAATGTTCCCTTGTTCCTTAGACTAATAATAATAGCTGTGCTGCGCTGGCACGTCGGCTGCTCCTGGGTCAGTCTAAGCCAGCAAGTGTGAGAGATGCTGGGTGTATTTGCTTTCTGCTCAAACAGCAGAGCTTCCCTTTCACACCTGGACAAGCTGTCCTTGCTGAAGATACCAGTCCTGCGCCAAAGGCAATACGGGGCAGGGTTTGCCGAACAGTAAGCTAAACAGCCCCTCTTCTTTAGCCTGAGGTAGGACAGGCCCACTCCTCCTGTAACGACCTCAAGCGCCCTGTCAGCATGTTCCATTGCAGAGGGTGCTGGCATTGTCTAGCTGTGTGACCTCAGGGTAGTCAGCAGCTCTGTGCCTCGGTTTCCCCCGCTGTAAAATGGAGATACAGCCAATCGCCAATCTTCGTCAACAACAGTTCAGCGCAGAACCCAGTATCCAGCCGACTTAAGCAGCCAGACTCTAAGGGCCTTGGCTTGTATCTCACCAGGTCCTCTTGCAGAAAGCACCACAGGCACTTGCACTGTCACAGCTGGTCAGGTTTTGGTTTTCACCTCCCGTCTGAAAGAGAACATGCCCAGAAGTACAGCCCGCCTCACGCTATCCTAGGTCCTTGGCTGCGACCTGCAAGAGAGGGAACTGTGCCCTGCTGGTGGTGTTGGTAGTGGCAGGTGGTGAAGACGTAATAAAAAGAGCCGATATCTCTTCAGGGCTGAGCAGTAGGAGAACGTGGGCTGGGAGGGATAAACTAAGAAACGTTCTCCTTGTCTTTCTTAATGCTGGATGAGGAAACACAGTGGCCAGGACATTGCAAGTTTGGGATATGGCAGGACACCAGCTGCATTTCATGTTACAAAACCAGCTCCTCTCTTTCAAAAATATGCTTTGAGCTGGGTAATGCATTTTACATATTGAGTCGTCTACACTGGAAATAGCAGGAAAAAGGGCTGATTTTTTTAAAAGATTTAATGCACGATTGAAACCTCTTAAAACTGGGGCAGTCCCAGTGGATGGCCTATCTTCCAAATTATGCGCCATTCCCGATGAAGAAAAAAGATACCATGTCTGAAAAGATCTAACGTGACATAAAACTCCAGCCCAGAATAAAGAGATGAGGATAAAAATGCCATTTGCTTCATTTCATCTGCAATTCATTTGATTTCTTCCTTCAGGGCCAAGACTGCAGGTCAGTTCTTCCGTGGGCACAGAAGGAGGTAGGAGAGTGGCACAGGCAACTCTTACCAGCAGTTCATTCCCACATAGGAGACACCCAGCATGATCTCCAAACTGGAACCAGACATCCCCGTCCCCCAAAGGAGGGATCTGGGGCTGGTGGCATGGAGAGAAAGCATACACAATGAAGCCTTTGTCCTGCATGTGTTCTCTCCAGCCAGAACATTGCTGGGCATAACTGATCTCTTCCCTTCACCACCTACCTCCAAAAGGACCAGGGCATCAGAAGAGTTTATGCAAAGTCCTGTAAGATCCCCTTCTTTCCCCATGAATTCAGACTTCACAAAGAGACTTGCCCACACCATAGACAAGAGCGACTGTGAATGGATATAGAGAGATTCCCTTGGCAGGTTATTACTGTGTTCACGTCCTAGATTCCCACCCTAATTGGTCTGATAGCATTGTCCTTCAACCTAAATGTTTACACGGGGCCACCTTAACAGATAAGTAATTCAATTCCCCACTCCCCTCTTCCCTCCCCTGGCGAGGGAATAACTGCCTTGCATAGCCTTGATTTGCTAAATAAAACACTCCTTGAAGGCTCCCTGTAATAACATTTGCACAGAAAATTGACATTCTTCCTCCTTCCCATCAGTCCTGATGCTTTTGTTTGTGAGTTAATAACTTTGACGCTTGGCTGGGCTATTGATCTCTCTGGGCACAATTGGGTTTTGGTCCGAAATACACAAGTAAATTAACGAGCAGGTGATGGTGCGACCCTAATGAACTTGTGCAGGTCTCTGCGGTTGGGGTGCAGCATGAGAGCTGGGCTCCATTCATCATCTGCGGTGCCCTCTGGATAGACATCGTCCGCAGGAACAAACAGAGAAGGTTGGACTTCTTCGGTCAGCAGGTCGGTTTCTCAGGAACGGAGTGGCTGATTTCATGGGCCAACGTTAAAAGTTCATCTTTTAACGTTCATCAGGCATCCGCCCAGCAAGGCTCCGTAAGGGGCTAGAAACAATCCCACGCGCCCCGACGTAGCAAAGAGAAAGCCACTCACTGCGGAAGCTTTGCTTTTGTGACTGGCAGCAAATTTTGCAGCCTAACACACTTGGTTTCCCAGATGGGCCGAAATGGGTGGCGTGGAATCGGGGATTTACCTGGCGTAATTTGTTTATCTACGCATAGTGCACACGGGGAGGGTGATGGGTCATTGGTGGTGGGCTGGAGACCCAGCCCACCCAGTGCCTGTCCTGCATGGGTGGGCCTGGCTCCCCACCAAGCCCTGTGACCTGGCGCATGGGGTCACAGCAACTTTCAGATTTGGCCCAGCTGCCCCCATCATGACACGGGGTGGCTGGGCTAAACTGGAGCGGGTGGCATTATGACCTGGCACGTGACCTTGCAAAATCTGGGTATTTCCATTCTCCCCCCAGCTCTACCCCACGGTGGCTCGGGAACCTGAAACAAGTGCCCTACCCTCCAGGTGGAGCCCCGGAGTGTGCCGGTGTAGGAAAGAAAAACACAGCACAAGAAGCGTGGGGGGGGGAAGGGAACCCATCCTGCTCCAAGGAAGCTACGCTCTTCCATGCAAGACCTGGGGACCCTTCTATTTCCTTGACTTCTCTCATCCTTTAGATCATACAACTCCGGATTCCCGGGACATGCTCACACAAGACAGCATTGTAAGGAAATACTTCTCTCTCTTTCTAAATCACCATTTCTCAGATTGCTTATTTCATCCCACCCCATCGGAAGTTTGTTATGAGCACTTCCTGGATCTCCACTGGTGAAATTACTCAGGCTATTCTTTGGGGTCAGAGAACAACACTCAAATAATAATTTAGAAATGGGAAAGCCTTGACAGACCCCTGATTTCCAGAGTACAATTTTCAGTTGTAATTATCAGTTCTTAAATAACACCAGGACACAATCCTTGCCTTTCAATGTTCTTGATCTCAATTATGTGTTAAGTAAGTTAGGGGTTAGGTCAGTCACTTAGATTATTTCTTGTTTATAGTATAGTAGAGCATAGAAGCGCCAACTAGGGCTGGTTAAGAAATAAAGTTCTCATCAAATCACCCACAAAATATTTTGGGGTTTTGTTAAACTCCCCCGCAAAAAAAACTTTACATTTTTTAGGGTTTGGGGGAGGGAGGGGAAAGGGAAAGGTTGACAGAAACATGAATGTTTTAGTCAAAAATGAATTTGTGAAAAAAATAATCTTCATTCTCCTCTGCCCCTCATGACAGAGATGGTAATTTCCTGCGATGTCCTTGGGAAACCTTATTGCAATCAGTTTAAGTATCTTTGGGGTCCCTTGTATTAAATGAAAGGTGTATGTATTATTGTGGGCTGGGATTGTATGTAACCTCTCAAGTGGGGAGATATGACAGATGGGAGACCTAGGGGTTCAAAAGACAACATTGAACACCGTGCCAGACAAGAATGGACTTTGGGAACAAAAAGCGTTAAGTGGTTTCCCTGGAGAATCTTTAGCAGGAAAAGGACACAAATTCCCCCTCTCCGATTATACAAAATCCCAGCCTTTGAAGCCCTGAAGAGAAGGCCCTTGTCTGATGATCACCCGTTACCTGAGGCCAAGATCAAAGGTCCACACTACTTAAAAGAAAGACTGACCTATTCATGGTTGTTCTGGTTCTGAATCGGAGCCAGTTATGAACTTGTAAGCATGGGGGAAAACCCACTTGTGGTTTTGAAGGACTGAAACCTACTGGAGGCTGAGGTTGGAGTTGGGGCGACCTCTGGAATACTTTTTCAGCTTAGGTGTAGGTTCTTTTGTTGTTTGTAATGTGTTTTCTCTGTAATGTTTTCACCTTAAGAATAAATGTGCTTGCTTAGAAAGAGCTGTGTGGTAACATGTAAACTGTGGCAGTTACACTGGTCATGTTCTCTGGAGAGAAAGGGAAGTGCAGATATTGGCCTGTTTAGGCAGTCTTCCCTGATGGGAATATCAGGGTTGGCAAGGAACCATGCAAACTGGACAAATCCCAGTTGTGAGGGCGAGAGACGCAGGTCTCTACCCAAGACTGAGAAGCTGGGAACCTAGAGCGGGTGGCCTTGCTGTATCACAAAAGGGACGTGGGAGGATACAGGTGCAGTTATACTGAACCATCACACCCCCCACCCCCCTTTTTTTTGTTAAGAAAAAAATCTTTTCATACGAAATAAAATTCTACTGAGTCTAGACCCATCGTGCGAGGCTCTCCCCATAAATGTAGAGAGAGCCAGTCCCTGCCCAGGTCAGCTTACCATCTCGATAGACAAGACAGACCAACAATGGAGAGGCCCAGAGACCACAGAGCAGGTCAGAGATCACAAAGCAGAAAATCCTGTTCTCCCACATCCTAGTCCAGCTGCCCATCCACTACCCGCCACATTGCTTCTGGCATGTCTTAGAATCACAGCATCACAGAAGAGTAGAGTTGGAAGGTTAGAGGACCTCAGGTGGTGTTGTCCAAGCGCCTGCTCAAAGCAGGACCAACCCCAACTAAACCATCCCAGCCAGGGCTTTGTCAAGCCAGGCCTTAAAAATCTCTGAGGATTGAGATTCCACCACCTCCCTAGGTAATCTCTGCAGTACTTCACCACCCTCCTAGTGAAATTTTTTTTCCTAATATCCAACCTAGACCTCCCCCACTGCAACTTGAGACCGTTGCTCCTTGTTCTGTCATCTGCCACCACTGAGAACAGCCTCGCTCCATCCTCCCTGGAACCCCCCTGCAGATAGTTGAAGGCCACTATCAAATCCCCCCTCATTCTTCTCTTCTACAGATTAAACAAGTCTAGTTCCCCCAGCTTCTCCTCATAAGTCTTGTGCTCCAGCCCCCTCATCATTTATGTTGCCCTCCTCTGGACTCTCCAATTTGTCCACATCCTTCCTCTAGTGCGGGGCCCAAAACTGGACACAATACTCCAAATGCAGCCTCACCAGTGCTGAATAGAGGGGAATAATCACTTCCTTCCATCTGCTGGCAATGCTCCTATTGATGCAGCCCAATATGCCATTAGCCTTCTTGGCAACCAGGGCACACTGCTGACTCATATCCAGCTTCTTATCCACTGTAAGGCCCAGATCCTTTTCTGCAGAACTGCTGCCTCGCTCGTCGGTCCCTGGTCTGCAAGAAGTGTGGTACTGCGTTTCTCTTCAAAATAATGATTTTCAAAAACAACACCAAGTACACTAACTGAATGTGCTGAGAAGTATTCACTGAGCGATGTATCCCCGGCTTGTCCACTTGGAACGTGTTTGTTTTCCTTATGAGTTACCTGACACAGTTCTTCATACCCATGCTGCCTTGGTGCTGGTTTGGGAACATTGTCTCCAAGGAATGAACGGAGAAGAGCAGTTCTGAATATGACCCGGAGGCACAGAGAAATGGAGTCCAGTAAGAAAGCATATGGCCGAGCAAACAACCGATATGTCGAAGCCTTAGAGATGCCTCTAGGTCAGAGGTTCTCCACCTTTTTCTTCCTGAGCCCCTCCCCCAGCATGCTCTAAAATCTCCACTGTCCACCTGTGCCACCACCACTGGTTTTCTGCACACCCCACAGAAAAAAGCTGTATTACATTGCCAGTTATACAATTAACCACGCACCCATCTGTCATATAAAGAAGGATAACATAGGTAGGCAAATAAACTGAATAGCATTTTCGTTTTACTGACTCAGTGTGAAACGTGTTCCTGGTGCTGACTCCCAGGCTGCGTGGCCAGCAGAGGTGAGTCGGGAAGAGGAGGTGGGGCTTTCTCCCCAAGCCCCACCACCCGGGACTGAAGCCTGATTTATTTTGGCGGCCCCCTGGTTGAGAACTGCTGCTCTAGATCAATTGTGCCTAGGTGCCCTTCCCAAACTGCTCTCAAACCTAATCCACACATCAAAATCAACCCCCTGCTCAAAGCAGGACCAACTCTCTTCTTGGGGATCTGGTCTGCTTAATACAGAAATTAACAATAACCCAAGATACTGGGAATCACCAACCAGTACCATTACCATGACAGACCACGTGGCATTACAGAGCAGTCAGCCTCACTTGGATACCTGGAAAGACCCTGGAACAAATTACTAAGCAATCAGTTTGTAAGCACCCAGGGATACTGGGGAGATAAGGAGAGCCAATATGGATTTGTCAAGAACAAATCATGCCACACCAACGTCGTTTTCCTCTTTGATAGGATTTCTGCTGTTGTGGAGGGGGGGAGCAGTAGATGTGAGAGATCTTGATTTCTGTAAGGTTTTTCACACATCCTGCATGACATTTTCATAAGTAAACTGGGGAAATGTGATCTAGACAAAATTACTATAAGGTGGGTACAAAACTATAAAGTGGTTGAAAGACCATACTCCAAGACTAATTATCAATGGTCTGCTGTCAAATTCAGGGGACTTATCTCATGGAGTCCTGCAGGGGTCTGTGCTAGGTCTGGTACTATTCAACATTTCCATTACTGCTGCGGATGATGGAGCGGAGAGCAGGCTTATAAAATCTCCTCTAGGCACCAGCCTGGCAGGGGTGTAAGCACTTTGTATAGCATATTACTGGGGTGCACTAACAAGACCATCATATGTAATGCAAAGGACGCAATTGTCCCATTCGCCGTGGCCCTGGTAAGGCCCCAGCTGAAGTACTGGGCCCAGTTTTGGGCGCCGCACTCTAAGAAATATGTGGACAAACTGGACAGAGTCCAGAGGGGAGCAACAAAAGTTATAAAACATTTTGAAAACCTGACCTGGCAGGAACCGTTAAGAAAGCTGAGCATGATTAGTCTTGAGGTTGGAACCTGATAACTGTCTTCAGATACATTACGGGCTGTTACAGAAAGAACAGAGATCAATTGCTCTCCAGTCCACTGCAGGTAGGACAAGAAGTAATGGACGTAATCTGCAGCAAGGGAGATTTAGGTTAGATTTACCAAAAAATGTCTAACTCTAAGAACAGTTAAGCTGTGGAACAGGCTTCCAAGGCAGGCTGCAGAGTCTCCATCACTGGAGGTTTTCAAACACAGGTTTTAAGCACCGTCCAGGGATGCTCTAGGTTTACCTGGTCTTGTGTCAGAGCAGGGGGCTGGACTAGATGACCTCTCAAGGTCCCTTCCCGACTTATATTTCTCTGATTATATAAAGTTCAGCTCAGTACTTCTTCCCAGGCTGGCTGCACCCAGATTCCTCCCTCCGGACTGCTCAGCCCACACTCTAGATCCTATCATCTTCTCCAACCTCTCTTCTAACCAGATGACATAATGAGCCAACCTGCCTTGGGGGTGAGCAGGACACATTTTACCCTTTCCCGGTGGGATCAACACCTGCTAACCGGATGGCTGGTTCAGACTAATGCTGCCAGCCAGTTACAGGGCTATTTAGATGTGTCTGCATACACGTGACGCACGTTGCATTGTCCAGTGGTAGCTCTGTTGCCATCAAAATAACTTAGCTTTTGAAGAAACCATCACTCCCAGGGTGCCCAGGTCCTACGAAAGAGTTAAGCTATCTATGGACCTGTCAAGCGCTAAAATCTGAAAGCGAACCAGAAGATTTTGTGGCTGATTTTCGACTGGATTTTCCAAAATTGTGCTAAGCAGAGCTAGCCAAAAATATGTGCATAACAACTTTTACGCAATTTTTCATGGGGCTGAAGGGGGTGGGAAGGGTAATGTTATTTTCTAGCCAGTTGATAGCGCGAGTGAAATTTGCAAAATATTTGAAATTAAAAAAAAAAAATCTAAATGTTTCGACCTGTTCTAGTGTTGACTTTAATAACCCAACTCAGAGGCAGCTGATGGTGGTGTGAAACTTGGAAACGACTTTGAAAGCTGCTGAAAGAACATTTGTCCCTATACAAGCCTACTGCTGGAGCGAGAAAGATAATCCGGAGCTCAGTTATGACTCCGGTGACAATGTTGTGCAGATACTGATATTTATCAAGTATTAACTGTCAAAAGAAAGAAATTCAGAGCCAAGCTGACCTGTGGGCTTGTGGATGGAACGGAGCACAGAGCGTGACCCATGCGGTGTCACATTCCCAGGCTCATTTTCCACGGGATGCTCCTGAATTACACATGGAAAACAGGCAGCTGGGCATACTGAAAGATCCTCAACCGGTGATGCTTAAGAATGTAGAAAGCCTGACGTCTTCACTCGGTTCTACCCACTCAGTGTGGGTTCCACCAAGGCCAGGACAGGACCCTGGGATAGATGGGCCATTGGTGGGACCCAGGAGGACCGGTCTTATGCTCTGACCAGCCGAGAAAGGACTTTAGGGGCAGGCTGAAGCGCTTGGAGCTAAAGTGCTCAGCTGCGTATTCAACCTACTTAGGGACTCCAGGCCTCCTGCACTAAGATGATGGATCCCCAAGTCACCATAAGGGGGGGAGGCGTCACTTACTGGTACTAAATGTTCTCTGAATGTCGCCCTCACCCCCAGACTCAATGGATATTCTCCATGCACCACAGATGGGCCTGACAAGAACTCCCGCCTCCGGACAGTTGAGGATCCCTCGTTCCGAAGGGAATTTTGGGGTGTTCTATCGCCACCACAGTGACCGCTGTCACCCCTCGGCCCAGCGGCACAGAAGGAGCGGCCAGTGGAAAAGTGGCATGGCCACAGGAAAAGGCTGCGTGCGGCAGGTTGTCTCCACACCCCAGTTATCTGCCGGTGAGATACTGGTGGCTGATGCAACATGCAGTAGATCAGAGGCCCACTGCTCCCTTTGGTGCCATGGACCAGCTCGGTGGCTGGAAAGTCCCAAGACTGGAGATGGCCTACCCTGGACCCCGCATCGAACACAGGCTGGGGGTACCCCAGGATCTGGACTGGTGTCTTTAGGGAAGTGAATTATTGGCAATCCCTTTGTCTGATGCTTTCCGATAGTTGCCTTTTCAGGATTAAATGGGAGGGAATTTAGGGTCTTAAAGAACCAAAGATCAATTGTAAAGTTTCTTGAGACATTTAAAGAAAAAAAGTAAGTTTGGATTTAAAACCTTTTCCCCTGTGTCATGTGCAGCCCAAACATTCCAGCACTGGGCCAGCCCATAAGAGCCAGCACAAGACACTGACTAGACAATGAAACGTAGGACTGACTGATCATACTGGTTTTTGCCTTCCTCTTCAGCGTGGTACATGGGTCACGTGCACGTTTAACTGGTGTAAACGGTGAATTCTCTGCAACTTGAAGTCTTTAAACCATGATTTGAGGACGTCAGTAACTCAATAGAGGTTATGGGTCTATTACAGGGGGGGATAAGTGAGATTCTGTGGCCTGCGCTGTGTAAGAGGTCACAATGGTCCCTTCTATGAATCAGTAGTTTTCACCCAGTCTTTGTTTACTTCTCTGTCCATCTCTATACATGGACTTTTCTAGCCCCCGTCCACTTAGTATCTGAATGTCACACAAACAGAAGTGGCATTTTCCTCTTGAAACCGTGTGGTAGGATAGTGGTGTTATCCATGTATTACAGAATGGGAAACTGAGGCACAAAATGATGAAGTGACTTGACCATGGTCACAGGGAGTCTGTGGCAGAGGCAGGAACTGAAGATCCCCTGCATCTCAGTAAGTGGCTGAAGCACAAAAGCAGCCTTTTCAGTCACTTCAGAGAATGAAAATCAGACTCATAGACTTTAAGGTCAGAAGGGACCAGTATGATCGTCTAGTCGGACCTCCTGCACAACGCAGGCCACAGAACCTCGCCCACCCGCTCCTGGAAGAGACCCTGGCCTAGGACTGAGTTACTGAAGTTCTCAAATCATGACTTGAAGAATTCAAGGTACAGAGAATTACACAGCAAGTGACCTGTGCCCACTGCTACAGAGGAAGGCGAATACCCCTCAGGGCCTCTGCCAATCTGCCCTGGGGGAAAACTCCTTCCTGACCTCAAATATGGCGATCAGCTGAACCCTGAGCGTGTGGGCAAGACTCACCAGTCAGACACGCAGAAAGAATTCTCTGTAGTAGCTCAGTACACGCCCCATCAAACGTCCCCTCACAGGCCACTGGGCATATTTATCGCTAGTAGTCAAAGATCAGTTAATTACCAAATTAGGCTGTCCAATCGTACCATCCCCTCCATAAATTTATCAAGCTTGGTTTTGAAGCCAGCTAGGTTTTTTGACCCCTCTGCTCCTCTTGGAAGGCTATTCCAGAACTTTACTCCTCTGATGGTTAGATACCTTCATCTAATTTCGAGTCTAAACTTCCTGATGGCCAGTTTATATCCATTAGTTCTTGTGTCCACATTGGCACTGAACTTAAATAATTCCTCTCCCTCCCTGGCATTTATCCCTCTGATGTATTTATACAGAGCAATCCTATCTCCCCTCAGCCTTCTTTTGGTTAGGCTAAACAACCCAAGCTCTTCGAGTCTCCTCTCAAAAGGCAGTTTTCCATGCCTTGGATTATCCCAGAAGCCCTTCTCTGCCCCTATTCTGAGTTGAATTCACCTTTCTTAAACATGAGGGACTAGGACTGCACACAGGATTCCAGATAAGGTCCCATCAGTGCCATGTATAATGGTACTAACTCTGCCCCATCTGTACTAGAAATACCTCGCCTGATGCATCCTAGGATCGCATTAGCCTTTTTTATGACCACATCACACTGGCAGAGCTCACAGTCATCCTGTGATCAACCAATACACCCAGCTCTTTCTCCTCCTCTATCACTTCCAGCTGATACATGCACAGTTTATAGCTGATATACAAAAGCTCTTACTGTTTAATTATCTCAGGTGTCATGGGGAGAATGACATTTCTTAAAAACATACGGGCCAAAACCTGACATTCTAATGCAAGAAAAACTCTCCCTGAAGTCAAGTGGAGTTTCATCAGCTAGGATTTCAAGATGTGGCCCATGTGAACTGTAACTTGACAGCAGCCCTTTGAGATATCACAGAGTTTGAACAGTCTTATAAGAAAAACTTAAAATCCACCCTGGCCAAAAGCTTCTCACATACATACTAATAAAAATGAAACAGAACTAAAAACAACACATCCTAAACAGAGCTGGGCAAAGAGCGGATAAATCTGACTTGTGACTTGTTCTCACCATGCATGGGATATTGTTCACTTCTCCACAAACATTTGTGCAACTGTTTTTTGTGCCTCAAAGCTCAGGGAGGGGGAACTCATTTGTGAAAACACAGATATCCATACATGAATGTGGATATTTGTTCTGGAATCAGCCATCATCTATATATCCATGGTTACTTGGTAAGAATGTGACAAGTTAAAACTGGATGTAAAGTCTGCTAGACAGCCAAACAATTTGGATTAGTTCCTCTCTCCCCATGAGTCAGGAAGGAACCGATATATTTTAAAAGTCGGGATCTGTGTGCATGTAGCCAAATAGAATGATTTCCCTTAGGCAAAGGACGGCAGAGAGGAACATACAAAAGCAAAATCTTTTACTGTCCAAAGCCTTTTTTCCTCCTAGATCTCTCTTTTTAGAGAGGCTCCCTCATTCAGAGAAATTCAACACATCTCCTGCCCTGGTCCTGTTGCTCGAGGTGAGGTTCCCCAATCCTAGAACAGAAATCACTCTGTGTGACTTTGGTGACTCGGAGTTCGGCCACTGGAACATAACTAGTTAATACCCAATTCCCGAAAACCCAGAGGCTCCCACACATTTGTAAACACTATTGAGCGAACAACTGCAAATAATAAATGGATTTTCAAAATCCGGACTGGTTGGCAGACAATTCAGACAGAAAACAGGGCCAAATCCAGTGGATAAATTGCTCAGCGCAAGCAGTTTGACCAGCCATTATTCATAACGCATGCAGTCCTAGAAACTATAACACAGTGGCCAAATCTGCCTGCATAGATCCAATGACCTCATCTGTTTTCATCCTAGTTATTGAAGAACGTGAGAGAGCAGAGAGAATCCTACAGAAGACCCTTCTCAGCCCCCTCTGTCCTTGCTCCACTTCTCTTCTCCCTCGACTCCTTATCTCTGGCTTATCTCTCATCTGCAAACGCAGATTCAGCTACCCGCTCTATGCTGAGGAGTCAACAGATCCACCTCTCTGCTCCAGACCTGTCTCCTTCGGCCAGATACAATCTTAGCCTTTCTCTGACATCTCCTCGTGGATGCCTCGCTGGCAGCTCACGCTCACCATGGCAAAACCAGAGCTCTTACTCTTCCCCCCGCACTCTCTGCGATATTTCCTTTCTCCATCACAACCGGCAACACCACCATCCTGCCTGCAACCGGGAGTCATCTTTCATCCAGACCTCCCTCTCGGCCCTTGCATCCAAGCTGCATCTAAGACTTGCAGTTTCTTTCTGCACAACTCTAAGATACAACTTTTCTCTCCACCCACACAGCTAAAACTCTCGTCCAGGCTCTCCTATCTTGCGTCTTGGTTGCCTGCAACATCCTTCGATCTGGCCTTGACAAATTCAATCTTGCCCCTTTCACACCCATTCCGAACGCTGCAGCAAAGGTCATTCTCCTGGTCTATTGCTTTAACCATGCCACCCTAATCTTTGCAGCCCTCCACTGGCTCCCTCTCCTCTAGTGTATCAAACAAACTCCGTGTCTTTACTTGCAAGGCCCTTTGCAAACTATCTCTGCCCTACCTATCATCTCTCATTCTCTATCAAGAGGTCACCTCCCACCTCTGAGTAGCTCATAATGTCAGTTTCCATCATCTGCTTGTTAATTTTTCAAAGGAGACCCTTCCTGCTTTCTCCCATGTGGCCCCTCACGCTTGGGAGGTGTTCCCCATAAACATCCACAAAACTAACTCATCAGCCACCTTCAAGACCCTCTTAAAAAACTCTCCTTTGCTGTGATGCCTTCAAAGAAACAAAAACACTTGACAACAGGCTGCTGGTGTTCTGAAACCCACAGTGTGTTGTGCCGACCAGCGTTGTCTCATTGTTTCCTAGCACTCCCCTGTCTGTCTGTCTGTCTCCAGCCGTCGTTGCTCGTCTTAGATTGTCAGCTCTCTGGGGCAGGGGCTGTCTTGTGTTTGTACAGTGCCTGGCAGAATGGGGTCGTGGCCCAGGACTGGGGCTCGTACGTACTTTGAAAAAAATAGCACACAGTCAGCATGTCATTCAAACACACACACGTGCACACGCTATGACATATAGACACAGATTCACTTCACGTCACCCTCCGCCTCCAATCTCTCTGCATCCCCTTTCACCACCGAGGACGCTGGGGATGTATCTAACTGGAACACGCTCTTTCCAGGTAATAAAAGCAAGGCACTTTCAGAGGTTGAGGTGTCAGAAGAGGAGCTGCTGGAACAAACGAATAAATTAAAGAGTAACAAGTCATAACCCCCACGAGTTCTCAAGCGGCTTAAGTAGCAAGTGGCTGAACTGCTAAAAAAATATACAATTGTTCAAGAACATCAGCTGCCATACTGGAGGATTGAAAGATATCAAATGCTATGCCTCTATAACAAGATGCACTAGGGTCGCTAGTTCAAACAGGGTTTAACTCAGGGAAGGTCTCTGGCCTGTGTTATACTGGAGGTCAGGCTATTCGATCACAGTGGTCTCATCTGGTCTTAGAATCCACAAATGCTGTGAATTACACAGCCGTCACCCATACTCCAGGACAGACAAAATGATATGGGGCTCGTGGTCTCTCTGTAGTTGACTGATTTTTTTTTAAATTTGAATTATTTTTTTTACATTGATTTTGAAATATGCAGGGGTGAAACGGGAAAAATGACAAGAAAATTTCAGAAACGAATCTCCGATTTTTTCCCCCTGGTTGAAATTTTTCAACATTTCAACAACATTTGGAAATACAGTGGGGGAGGGGGAATTGAAAAACTTTTAATAAAATTATTTCCCCCATTTTTTTAAACAGCTCTAGTTACAAGCAGCTTCCATGTTTAGTGTCTATTTTAGCACCTCTAAAATTTGGGCTTAGCAAATGTGTTTGGGCTGAAGATTGTCACATTTATTCTGAACACAAAGGAGAATGTTTCAGTAAAGGATACGGAAAATTTATTAAACTGTTTTTGAGTTACAGGCCATTAAAAATTAACCTATTTTGAAAACACTGACTTTTTAAAACAAATACTATTCTTTCATCAATAATCTCAAAATGTAGGCTAACCACTCAAGCCCCTTTTGGAAAAAGAAAGATAAAACTTACACCTGTACACATTAACACCACATATTGATCGCATCTCAGATGCACGTCCAGGTACATACATCATCTTATCATACATCAATACCGTTTTACACTCTTCCCATTAAGCGACATTATTCTCACAAAACAGAAATTATAAGTAATTTATCAAAGGATGCCACTGTCAGTTGACGTAGTAACTGATATTCCGCATTTAAATGTGCCCATTACAAGAACACACTTATGTATCTAAAACAATTTAACAAAAATAGCACGTATCATAAATCCACGTATTGTTGTGTTGTGATTAAATATGTACTGCTTTATTTGTGATAACAAAGACTTTATTATCTAAGCCGGTTAAGATTTATAACAACACCTAGCTCTGATCACTAGGTCTCAAAGTGCTGCATGGTCTTTAACGTGTTTATCCTCACAACAACCGTGTAGGGCAGCATTGTTATCCCCATTTTAGAGATGGGAAATTGAGGCTAAGTGACTTGTCAGAGGTCACACCGGCAGCCTGTGGCAGAGAAAGGAACTGAGCCCAAGTGTCCCAAGTCTGATGCGAGTGAAGCAGCCTTCCTTTTAGTCCCCTTTTCATTGTTTTGAACAGCTTGACCTCGCTAAGACATTGCTGTCACACAGCAACTTTAGCAGATATTTTTAACTAAGTGTTTTGATTTTGGTTTGAAGGCAAAATTATAAAACACTTAGACAAGCAGGACTGATAGAGCCAGCATGGCTTCTGGAAAGAAAAAACATGCCTCTCTAATCTACTAGATTTTTTTGAATGTGTCATCCAAATAGTGAGTAATGGAGAACCAGATGCATAGTTTAGTTGGATTTTCCCAAAGGCTGTGACAAAGTCCTTCACAAGAGCCTATTAAGGAAACAAAGTTGTCATGAGTTGTAGGGGAAAGGTCTGTCATCGATTAGAAACAGGCTAGCAGACAGAAAACAAAAAGTAGAGACAACTGGCCAATCTTGTAGGTGATGAAAGGTTAACAGTGAGGTGCTGTAAAGTTTCAGGCTAAGATTATTACTGGTTTAGAAAAGAGCTGAGCAGAGAGATGGTAAATTTGCAGACAACAATATTATTTAGGATAATCAAACACATGGCAGACTGCAAAATCCTTCAGAAAGACCTAACAAAGCAAGACAATCAGGAAAAATGGTTACCTGCCTTTAGCAACTGTTCTTCGAGATGTGTTGCTTGGGTCCATCCCATGTAGGTGTGTGCATGCCAAGTGCACCATTGTTGGAAGGTTTTTCCCCTAGAGCGACCCATCGGGTCGGTGCAGGCACCACCTGGAGTCGTGCCTCTGTGGTACCATATATAGGGCCCTTCCGACCCACTGCCTCTTCGGTTCCTTCTTGCTAGCTGGCTCCAACAGCGGGGAAGGCGGATGGATCCTGGAATCGACGCAAGCAGCACATCTCGAAGAACAACAGTTACGAAAGGTAGGCAACCGTCTTTTCTTCTTCGAGTGCTTGGTTGTGTTGATTCCAAGTAGGTGACTCCCAAGCTGACCTGGTGGTATGCCCACTGGGTCCAAAAGGGCCATTGCGCGGGCATCTGCGTGTGCCACCTCTTGTCTGTATCGGTGCCGCTTTGACCGGTGCTGGCTAGGCTGGGAGAGACACGCTCCGCCTATGAGTCTGACGACCGTGACTCCGAACGTGCAGAGCACGGCGGCACCGAGGGAGTCGGAGAGCGGTGTCGTGGAGAAGGCGACTGGTGCCACATCACGGCTGCTTTGCCTCTAGATGGCACTGCTGCCGGTTTTACATCCGGTGCTCTCTCCAGCCGGGCGGCGGGCTGCTGGGCCATCATGGCTACCAGGTCTCTGGCTGGCTTGATCATGTCTGGAGTAGAAGGGAGAGCCAATTCTTCCATCTGGCTCTCCCTTACTGGGGAGTCCACTGGCACCAGATGCGATGGACCTCTCTGTGGGCCCGGAGTCGATAATGCCGCCTCCAACAGGGGTACCCCTGGCCCAGGATGCGCACCGGTAAAGCGGTCTCGCCCTGCTGTTCTCACCACAGGCAAGCATCCTCTGTCGCTTTTCTTATGCCTTGTGTGCAGCACCGGTGAGTGGGAGCAGTGCCAGGCTGACTTTGGCGGCGGTTAAAGGCGGTGCCGTGTATCTCTAGGTGCCAGGTCCTTCCTAGGCTCCCTAACTGAGGCCGGCGCACTCCGCACCGAGATGCTAAGTGCAGGGTCCGACTGGCCTGGTGGCTGGGGACAAAGAGCTCCTCCGTGAGGAGGTGTTTCAGTCCGACTTTCCTCTCCTTCTTGGTCTAGGACGGAATCCCTTACAAATCCTACAGCGATTTGCCTGGGCACTTCAAGCGGGAGTTGTGATGATTGCCCCTTGGAACAGACTTATGGCACGTCCCACGTGGTTTGACTCCTTGGGATCGAGGCATGCCCCAATTCCTGGGTAGGTGGGGAAAACTTAATGGGGGGACATCTCGGCCCCCTCAAACAGAAGCTTAACTAAACAGTAACAGATATCTAAACTAATCTATTTGCAGGTTTAAAATTGAGACCACTAGGGAAAACGCCTGCTGACGCAAGAGAAGAGACACGTAGCTCTAACGACCATCATGGGCAGTCAGAAGGAACTGAAGAGGCGGTGGTGGGGCCCTATATATGGTGATGGGGCCCACAATTCCAGGCAGCCTCTGCACCAACCCAAAGGGTACCACTAGAGGAAAAGCTTTCCAATAACTGCGCACGTGGTGCGCACACACTGTCTTGGAATTGACATGAGCAAGCACTAGAAAAAGCAGCACGGGCCACGTGACATTAAGTGCTGACAGATGCAAGATAATACACGTTGGAAAGAATATTCTAAACTAACTGTACATATCGCTAGCTTCTAAATTAACCGGGGCCACTCAGTGAAAAAGACTTGGCAGTCCTTGTTCAGTGTGTAGCGGCTGTCAAAAAGGCAAACAAAATATCAGGCTCTATCAAGGACGTGACAGAAAATAACACAAAAATATTATAAAAAACAATTATGTAAACCAACGGTATTAATGACTGGAATACTGTGTTCGGGTTCTGGTCATCCTCTCTCTAAAGAGCGGAAGAGAAAGGGAGGATGTTCAGAGATGAGGAACGCAAATGGTCTATAGGGAAAGACTCCGATATGCACCGAGATTGAAAATGCTGAGAGTTTAATTTGGAGAGGAGATGAATAAGCTGGAACGTGATGGAGGTATAGAAAATTATCAGGTGCAGAAAGGTAAATTTAATCCTCCTACATATCTGTTCATAACACACAAACAGAAGGACAACGAAAGTGAAAGGCAACAAATTTACAACTGCTACAAGAATTATAGATATATTACAAAGTGCGTAGTTATAGCCTGTGGAACTCATTGACACAAGGCATAGACCCCAGAGATTAGCTGGATTCAATAAGGGTTTAGACATTTTTTATAAATAGTATAAGCATAGAATCATAGAAGACCAAAATTGGAAGGGACCTCAGGAGGTATCTAGTCCAACCCCCTGCTCAAAGCAGGACCAACCTCAGCTAAATCATTCCAGCCAGGGCTTTGTCAAGCCACACCTTAAAAACCTCTAAAGATGAAGATGTCACCACCTCCCTAGGTAACCCATTCCAGCGCTTCACCACCCGCCTAGGGAAAAAGTTTTTCCTGATGTCCAACCTAGACCTCCCCCACTGCAACTTGAGACCATTGCTCCTAGTTCTGTCATCTACCACCACTGAGAACAGCCTAGCTCCATCCTCCCTGGAGCCCCCTTTCAGGTAGTTAAAGGCTGCTATCAAATCCCCCCTCATTCTTCTCTTTTACAGACTAAAGAAGCCTAGTTCCCTCAGCCTCTCCTCATAAGTCTTGTGCTCCAGCCCCCTCATCATTTTTGTTGCCCTCCGCTGGACTCTCTCCAACTTGTCCACATCCTTTTTGTAGTGGGGGGCCCAAAACTGGACACAATTCTCCAAACGTGGCCTCACCAATGCCGAATAGAGGAGAATAATCATTTCCCGCAATCTGCTGGCAATGCTCCTACTAATGCAGCCCAATATGCCATTAGCCTTCTTGGCAACCAGGGGACGCTGCTGACTCCTATCCAGCTTCTTATCCACCGTAACCCCCTAGATCCTTTTCTGCAGAACTGCTGCCTAGCTCGTCGGTCCCCAGTCTGTAGCTGTGCATGGGATTCTACCATCCTAAGTGCAGGACTCTGCACTTGTCCTTGTTCAACCCCATCAGATTTCTTTTGGCCCAATCCTCCAATTTGTCCAGGTCACTCTGTATCCTATCCCTGCTCCCCAGAATATCTACCACTTCCCCCACTTAGTGTCATCTGCAAACTTGCTGAGGGTGCAATCCACCCCATCCTCCAGACCATTAATGAAGATGTTGAACAAAGCATCCAGTTACATTGGATATGTTGAAAATTTACAAGGGACATGAAACCTGAAGTATCAGAGAATAAAGCAACACCTCACTGTTGGGAGGAATCGCCGTCTATAGGCAGATTATTCTATAACTGTCCGTTAATAATAAATAAAGAAATAATACATCGCTCTTATATGGCACTTTTCACCTATACATCTCCACATGCTTTACCAAGGAGATTATCCTCATTTTACAGATGGGGAAACTGAGGCACAGAGCGCACAAGTGACTTGTCAAGGCCAGTCACAGAACAGGGGCTATAAGCAGGTCAACTGAGTCCCAATCTCGTGCTCAACCCACTAGGCTACATTGCTGTGCAAAGCAGCTGGTGCTGGCGCCTGTCTGGAACCAGATACTGGGCTAGATGAGCCATGGCTCTGACCTGATAGGACTGTTTCTATATCCTTAGATGAAGACTTGTACACAGGGTTCGAGGAACTGTCAGACCGGCAGGTCCACGTAGTCCAGTGTCAGGATGCTTGAGAGGAAGGTGCCAGAAACCTCCAGGAAGAAATTAGGGGTCCGGATAACCTGCACCCAAGGAAAGCGTCCCTCAGCTCACTCTTAGTGTTGGTCAGCTCATGCCCCGAAGCAGGAGGGGCGATGTTTCCTGCAAACCTCTTCGTTATTTTTTGGTATTTACTATAACAACACTGGATGATTTGGTACGTCCACGTCTAATCCCTTTTATCTCAAACACAATCACCAAATCCTTAATCCACCACACAGGCCTGGTACTTCCCCGTAGCACTTACACAGCACATTCCTTCTTCCACCAGCCACTCTTCAAACACAAATTAATCCTCGCAACAGCATTAACTTGTAGGGTAGCCGCTGTTATGAACACAGTCAGACAGACCAGGGAAACCGAGGCAGGGAGATTAAGGCCCACATTTATGTGAAGTATCCACTATTTTCGTGTGCTTCAATTTGGAACAAGCATTGGCCTGACCTGCAACTGGGGTCCATGGGATGCTCCTGTGCCTCTGAAAATGGGGACCACGGCACCTCAAAACTGGATTCTGGAAAATGGACGTCCCCAGCAAAAACACTGGTCTAACATGACTGGTGGGTCAATGCAGCAAGAGAGTGTGTGCTCCCCGGGCATTGAAAAGCACTAGGGGGAATTATTTACTTCCCATCTCCAGCTTTGCCCTAGCAGCCCGCCTCTGCCTCCAGCCCCTTGCATTTCACTCCCTTTCTCCCCTCTGCCTTTTCCCAGGCCCTGTTGATTTCCTAGCTGATGAACGCATTACCACCTCGTTCTGCAACACCTCACAGTCGCTCGCATTTCAGGCAGGGCGAGAAAAAGATGAAGTATGAAAATCCCTTTCCTTTCCAACCCAGTACTCCCAGCGTCGGACAAGCCGCTCAGACAAAAGGTCTCAGACCCCAAAGGCTGAATGCGAGCGTCTGAACCAAACTCACACCAGATGCAGGTGGCGGCGAAAGAGGCCGCCCTTCCCCCACTCCAGACTGCTCCACTGCCCCAGTGCAAAGTTCCCCTTCGCCAGCTGATGCACGGCCAAAATCCAACCTGTCTGCATTGGGAAAGGGTCCTCTCTGCCCGCTCTGCGTGTACCGAAAGCACCTTCCACCATGGAAGGCCAGTGGAGAGAGACAAATACGGATAGGGGAGCGCAAGGGATCGGGTTGTGGCCATTTATGTGGGGTAGGTTTGAGGAACACCAGGAAGGGCCGCAGCAATTGCCTGTTCCAATTACACAGATGGGGGGTTAGAGTCGTCTTAAAGGGGCCGCAAGAAGAACTCTAATTTTGCCCCCTCAGCCACAAGTGACTGGCTGCCACTGTCCGACTGCCCCCATTGCATCCCTCACCCAGAGTGTCTGCAATCCAGTGTTCCCTCCCTGGGTGACAGCAACTGCTGCTGGGGACCTGCAACTGATCCCAGGAGTCAAAATAAGGCCGGATCCTGCAAACCTGACTCCTTCTTTTCCCACGTGAGGAGTCACACTGACATCAGTGGGTTTCCTGCCCGGAGAGGGGATTGCAGGATCTGGCCTATGAAGTCCTAAGTGCCATCAGACACCTAGAAGGATCGTTCGTGGTCTGTTCGGCTCAGGCACTGTAATGAGCAGGTTAGAGGTTCGTTTTCTCCCCACCCGTGTTTGGAAATGTATTCTGGCAATGCATTTCTCCCCCACAACTCCTCCCACCCTAGACGTTGCAATATATACAGAAAGGGCTTAGTAATTCTCTCTGCACGTCAACAGGCCACGTCCTGGGGGCACGTGCACGTGCACCTGTGAAATTGTGATGCCGTTTTGTTGCATGTTGACAGGACAGACAGACATACACATGCGGTGCCTCCTCCTGAAAACTATTTTCGTTCTTTCTTCCTGCTGTTTTCCCTCGCTTTAAAGCATGAGCTCACAAAGCCCAGGATAAAACATGAGAGCGGTGGGCAATGTGTTCTGGCTCAAGGAGCTCCAGTTTTGGAACAACCTTCCAGAGGAGACCTTGAGAATCTAGAGTTTGAACATCTTTACAAAGCATTGCAAAAAAGACCTTCCCACCATAAGTGGCACTCACAATTCAAACATGCCTTTTATTCCCTCCTCCCCCTCCAAAAAAAACCTACCCTAAGCAAAGTTCTGCCCTCCAAAAGGGAGAACTGACAGACGCCATGGAGTCCACTATAGACTGCACTATTGCTCTTGGTTTTACATGGAAGGATAGAGGGATAGATAGAGAGATCTCATGTTTAGAAATCTTGATGATCATTCATCTGTAAATACAGTGACTCCTGACGACAAAAAAGCCCCTTTGAAGGTGCTGAGCTCAGCAGATTTTTCTACAAATGAGTCCTATTAGAGTAAAAAATGGCATCGCTGCTGCCTATTAGAAAGTCCAAGCCTGACATAAAAGAGGCATTAAAAAACCGTACGTTCATGCCACCCATCTTTATTGAGGAGCAAGGAACTCAGATGGGCTCCAAAGGCACCGCTCTATACCACTGACCCAGACATCCTCACGCCCACAAACCATCGCAAGCACAACTGGTCTCCTCCTGGGCTGAAACCAGGGACAGGTCAAAGGCTTCAGAAAGGCCAGAGGTCAGCTATCAAAATAATGGGTGACTCGGGACCCAATCTAAAAATCTGCTACATGGGCCTCATCACTGCAGCATCCTCGTGCCCCACAAATATCGACTGCGCCCTCACAGCAGCCTTGTGAAGTAGGGATGCATTGTTACACACAATTTGCAGGGGGAAACTGAGGCACAGCAAGGTTCGGGCTGTTGGCAAAGTCAGGAATCAAAGCCAGATTTCCCAAAATACACAAGCTAGGTACAGTCTCTGCACTCAGCTGAACTTTCTTTCCTCATTACAGACAGCACAGACAAGTTCCTCTGCATTCTTCTTATGGGAGCCAGGCCCCACCTGTGTCCATCATCCCCCTTGGGGCACCATGTGTACGTCCCCTCCTCAAACACCCTCATTTCTCCAACATCCCGGCATCCTCTGCTTCTGCCATGATATCGCATCTATGAAATGACACCCAAAGTGTTCTCCGAGAAGAACGGTCAGCTGGCAAAGTCCATCGCCCAAAACTCAGGCTAGGCCAGGATTAAAGTTGTCTGGGCAAACTTAACTCAGCCCCCTGGCGCGCACACGTGAAGATACAGACTTGAATCACACAGACCCCTACTGGTTTTCCACAGCACCCCCGTCTCACTGAGTGCACAGATGCACCCGCTCTGGGGAGGAATCCAGGCTGTGTAGGGAAGGAGGCCATGGGAGCTGGAAGGGGTGGTGTGAACCCAGCAGGGGATGGCGGGAAGAGAAGGAAGGGTCCCAGGGGTAAGGCAAGTGAATGCTGCCCCGAAGCACTGCATTCCAGCCCTACGTCTGCTCCGTACCCACATGCCACTAAACCCGTCTCCCAGGCCCCGACATCCAGACCAGGCTCCTTGTTCCACTCTATTTCCTCCTCTCCACTCCAGCTCCCGTCGCCTCTGCATTTGAGTCAGGAAGCTTCCTCCGGGGTGCCAGCCAGGGAAGCATCAATAACCCAGGCGAGACCATCTCCCTGCTTTGTCAGCTACAGGGGACGCCCTGCCCAGCCCTTGCACGTCCTCGCTGGAGGACGCGCAGTCCCTCAGTGGGGGTGGCGCATGGGACGGCTGGTTGACCTGGGAGCTATGAGGTGCTGGAGCACGCTCAGTGCTGACATAATCCTTGGAGAATTTAACTTTCAAAACTCTAAGAAGCCTCTTCCGAGCATGGGCGAACCGACATTTTTCAAAGGTTCATCATGTGGCCATAATTAACAGGAGTAAGAAAAGGCACATCCCTGGAACCGAGGTGACTCCCTGGCTCCGTTTCAAGTCTCTGGTCCAAAGCAGGGGGTGCTGGAGCGTCTCAACAAAAATGTTGGTATCAGTGTTTCGGGTTTTTTTAAATAAGGGCCACATGCTGATTTTTTCCCCTGTACTCTCGTTCTTGGGAACGGCTGAAACGTTTGAGCTGAAACTTTCCAAAAAAATTCAGCCCGAGGCAGACATCCGGCATGGAAAAGTTTAGCATGAATAGTTAAAGTTTGACAAAGTTATTTAACAGCTGGAAACAGGGTCTTATAATGGGAGGTGTCAGGCAACCTTAACAATAGGTATCGCTATCAGATCTTCTCATTACAGTGGGAAGGGAGGAGAGCCCCAGATAAACGTGAGGCAAAGTTATTGGGCTGAGATCTTTGTATATTCTGGTCCCCTGCACATTTCTGGTCTCCCTTTCCTCCTGAGAGCTGCTATCGTTTCTTTCTATATCCGTCATCTCATTTAAGCCCCAATCCTGCAGTCTGATCCGCGTGGATCCGGCATCCAAAAAGAGATGCACAAAATCCCACCCATGCAGAACCAATTGCAGGGTCAGGACCATAGACCATAAAGCTCCTTGCTGGGGCGGGGAGAGGGGACGGACGACTTGGTCTTCTTACACATCTGCCAAACATTGCGCCAAAGCTATGGCGCTACATGAAAAAATATAGCTGGCGTAAATGAGCACGGATGTCAGTGGAGCGTGCGCCATTCACCCAAGCTGCAGATCTGGCCCACAGGCTCCACTGGACGTGATCATTACCAGCTGGGGACCAGGCCCATGGACTCCAGTGGGGCGCTGCCAATTTACAATAACTAGTAACAACCTAAGGTAAGAGATCAGTGACATTATTAAAAAAAATAAAATAAAAAGTAAAAGAAACTGTTCATACAGCAGGAGCCTAGCTACCATGGAGATAGCCAGGAATGCCAGGATCGACTGTATTCTCCCGTGAACGCTTCAATGGGATGAAGGGTGGGGCTATAACTGTGAGACTCCACCCCCATATGAAAGGCCCCTCCCCTTCTGCGCCTACACCACAGGTGTGTAGAGCATGTTCTGGCGTGAACTCCTACCAAAAATTTAAACCTTCGTTTTCCACCTTAACATTTGAATGATTGAATTTCGTGCTGGAACCGCCTCAGTTTTGCAAGGGGAAGAGGCAAGAAGCCAGTCGCTTTCAAATGAACCCTGAATGCCTCCGCAGTGCCAGCCGCCCCCTGGCCCTTTCAGCTTGGCTCTGAGACCTGCTCTCCTATTGGTGAGGAGGTTTGGTTTCAAGCCTGAGAGTCGCTTGACTGATGACCCTTTGGACCAACAAGGACGTCACTTTCCAGCCTGCTGCTAAAATGAAAGGTTTCTTTGTTCAGACACCTCAGGGACCTCCACCCCGCTGCCAAAACATCTAGGGCAAGGGAGGAAAAGCAGGGCGGCGGCTCTCTGCAGAGGACAGGGTACCGTGGTGCGGAGCAAGGGAAGGAGGAATGGAAGAGAAAGAGAGGAAAGGAGACAGAGCGGGAGAGTGAGGGAGAAAGAGATGAAAGGAGGAATATGGGGAGGGATGAGAGACCAGGAGGGAGAAAGAGAGCTAGAATGAGGCAGGGAGAGAGAAAGAAAAGGAGTGAAAAGGGAAGATAGCGATTGAGAGAGGAGGAAACACACGTTCATAATGTCTCTGGCCCTCGCCAGCAAAGCAGTCCCACCCCAAAGAGATGGACATGAAAGAGGCCGGGAGGAAGAACCTACCCAAGTCAGAGGCGGCTGCAATAGACGAAGGAAAGTCCAAAAGTTGAGACTCACTAGGTCTGTGGTGCAAGATTAAGGGTTGCTCACCCCTCAGCCGATGGGGAGCGAGAAATCCCCTCCAGTGTCTCTCTCTCGGGATCTCACAGGCAACGTAAGCTCTTTATACATGGGGGTTTGAGTCAGACCCTTCCAGGGAGTCCAGGAAGCGACAGACACAACAGGCTTAGGCTTTATCCCAAACTCTGCGTGAGTGCAGGACCAGGCCACCGAGGAGGGTTAGAACAGGGGAGAGCCAGGATGACTCCACGTCATCCCCACAACCCGTCCAGCCCCGTCCACACACAAACATCCCCAGCAGGCCCAGCGTCGGAACACAGCCAACTCACTTTGCACTGGAGCGTGTGACGCCGACCCCAGGAGCGGGTCTAGGGAGAATCGGGCCCTGTCCCGGCGAGGGGTGGGGTGGGGGTCTGTCAATGGAAACCAGGCTGCTGGGGGTGCTCCGCCAAATCGCTGGGGTCCTTGCTCCTTTCTGACTTGGGCGAGATCCCACCGAAGCTAGGGGAGGAGTCGCAGCTGAGCCGGCATCCCCCCCCCCCCCACCCCGTGCTGGGGAGCCATGGGTGTGCATCAGTGGGGTCGTGTGCTGTTCACACTCGGGCTGGCGTGCTCGAAGCAGCGTCCCAGAGAGACAGCCGGGAGGGGGAGGGCGACCTGCTGCCAAAGCTCGGCTCTTCATAATAAAACGAGGCGGCCAAAGGATTGCTCAATCCGGGGTCAGGCCAGTCCCAGCGGCCGGCGGTCTCCGCTTGCTGGCCAGTTTGTTTGTGGGGAAGGAGCCGGGGAGTAAAGTGGGGGCCAGTCGCTCTAATCCCCTGCTTTGAGCACCCCTTCTGCTGGGGGACCCCTGCTCACAGCAGCTCACGGGGCTCTTCCCAGAGGCAGCACTGGGCTGTGGTTATACATAACCACTCATAGTGCAGGACAAGCTTTGGGGTCAGGGCAAGGAATGGTTTCCTCCAATCCCCAGATGCACCCACTGCTATTTCCAGCCCTGGTTCTTTGAAAACTGCTGCAACAGAGCTGTGTGTTTCCAAGATTTGGAGGGTTTTCGGTCTCCTCCTCCGCACGCCACATTTTGGTTGGGGGGGGTGGGGGAGAACACAATCTGCTGTTTCGGGGTGGGCGGAGGAACGAGCTCTGGAAAACGTGCTGGAAAAGCGAGCGCAGCGGGCAGGAAGGTTTTCAGCACCTGCTGCTGTGAACTCTGATGCAGACCGGAGAGGGGGTTACGCAAGGGAAAGGATTCCAGAAGATTTTGGCAGCGCGCGGTGCTCGATGGCTCCTTTGGGTGCCGACAAGAGGCTCGGCTCGTTAGCTCAGCACGGCCAGCGTGCAAGGCATTACGGGGTCACGTGGGCGTGTGGGTCTCCCCTGCGGACGTCAGGAGCGGGGCTGGAACGTAGAGTGTGTGTGTGGCTCACCTCGCTCTCTCTGTATGCACACACAAACACACACAAGCACAGCGAGTAGATCTCCCTGGGCACACAGACACACACGGGTACAAATGCACGCATGCAGGGACATTCTCGCTGCACGCGTCTGTGTCTCCACGTGGGGCGCACGTCCGGGCGCGTGGCTGAATCGTCTGCATGCTGGTGCGCAAATCGGACTCTATCTGTGTCCATCTCTTTGCACGTGCGTGTGTCCCTGGGCAGAGCCGGCCACGTGCGCCCGCGCCTGGGCCTCTACCTGCAGAATCTGGCCGGCACGCGGAGACAAAAGCTGCTCCCGTGTTGGACGACGTGGCTGGTACGTTCTCGCCAAAATTAGTTGTGATTGTGAAACCAGAATTAAACAGCAGAAATGGAAAGTGGATTAGCACCCCCCTCTTCTCCCCCAGCTCTCCTTACTCTTGCTGTCACTAGCACTGGCCTTTTTTCCAAAGCCTGGCCTCTGCCAGAGGGAGAGATGGAGGGTTAACCCCTCAAGTGCCACGCTCGGGGCAGGGCCTGCAGCATGAACGCTACGCTCCGCAGAGCTGGGTGGGTGGCGTCTGCGACTTTGGCTGGAGAATGAGATTTGGGGAGAGGGAACCAGGGGCCAGAGGCTTCAACAAGCAGTTCTGATCCATCAGCTGCATCTGTGCGACTCGCTCTTCGGACATGCACGAAAGCCGCTCCCTGCCCGAAGCCCCTACAATCTGTGTGGAGCCGGAGGAGAGAGTTGATTGCCCCCAACGGGCGGAAGGGGCATTTTGGGGGATTTTACCCCCCACCCCAAGCAAAAATGTGCCACTTTCCCCAGAGGAAGTCATCTCCAGTTTCCCTAAAAATATAAACCGCGGAGCCGAGGACAAGGAGGGGGTTTGCTTGCCTGATTCTGCAATAGATTCTGCCCCTGGCCCCTCACTACACAAACTATGTGCTAGGCAGAGCTGAGAAAGCTGATGGGGGAGGAAAAGAAATCTTCATTTCAGAGAAAAACGTACATTAGACATTGGACTCCATTCCCAGCGGGTGCAACACTGCCCCCAGCCACGCCTTGTCTATGCAGGGCTGTGGCCATGAAATGTCCTGAGCAATGGGGGCGTTTACCCCTCCCCTGGGAGACTATCCCACTGGCTAAACAAGATGCCTCTTAAGGGAGGTTTCCTGATCATAGCCCAATTCTATCCTTTTGCTCCTGGGCCCAGCCTGACCCAGCCCCGCTCCCTACATGCTACCTAATCAGTTCAGATACAACATTAACCCCTGTGAGGGGAGCGCTTCCCTCCTATTTGGATAGGCGATCCCTGCTACGGGAGCTTCCATGCCTTCCCCTCTGCTCCGGAGCAGCGTGGGGAGGAGAAAACATCCGTGGCTTCAGCAGAGATACATAGCAGTTCTCGTGGCTGGAGAAGGGAACCAGGAAGTGGATGATGTCCTGTCCCTGTCCAGAAATGGAAGGAGAAAGCAAAAGCAAGCCCTGCTGCTTGGCTAGCTGAAGAGACCAGCCAGTCTGACAGCACCAACCTGGGGACTGACAGCATCTCCCTCCTGACGCGCCTTCTTTAGAGCAAAACGAGTTGGTGCAAAACACGTTGCGCTAACCTGCGCCTTGCACGTTTGTGCAAAAAAAAAAACCCCACTCTGTAGAGAGGGACTGGTCCCTCTAGGCCATGCCAACTCCATCCTGTGGACATGTTCCCATCAGGGCCACGTATTGCAAACACTCACACACAGTTTGGCCAGGGTTCAAGACTGCAAAATTCTAGGCAGGGGCTGAAGGCTGGGTCGCTGGGTGAACAGATGCCAGGTTCTGCAACAAAGGCCAGCCCATAGGAAGGAACAGGGGTGGTTGTCCCAAGTGACAGCAGGTCTTCGTGGCAAAGGGGAACAAGGACTGTTTGTCTTGCTGGCAGAGGAGTACAAAGTCCCCCTCCCTTCCCCAACACAAAAATTCAGGGAGCATCAATTGTCTTCTTTGACTTAAGCATCATGTATTATTTACAACTTGCCTCTCAACTAAGTATTATCTGGCCATCTCCCTGGAGCGCTCTTCTGGAAAGCAAACGCACAGTAAGCGCGCTCACAGGTACAAGCATGCGCAAGATGCAAGGGCTCTGGGAGTATGGCCTGTGCACCAGGACGCAGCTGGCCTTCGGAAGCCAAGAATCCCACGGGTCTCTTCCCCAAACTCCCCCAACGCACAGGACACAAAAACCCCAGCTTTAGTTTAAAATGAAACGGGATCTAGCCCTCCCTTCCAGCCAAGAAAGTCTGGAAAACACAGAGCAACCAGCTTCCTCGTGGTGCCACCATTCCATCAACCAGGACTGGCCTTCGGGAACTGCATACACCAGTGTTCCTCAACGGCCGGTCCATGGACCGGCACCGGTCCCTGACATCTCCCTGACACAGTATAGGAAGCCGGTCCCTGGTATCAAAGAGGTTGAGAAACACTGGGATACACCACAGCCACCGCCGTCTTGCAGTTTAGGAAGACTGCCGATCCCCTGGGCAGGGTGAATATGGTAGGCAGGAGAAGCAATACTTCGGGGGAGAGGGGGTCTTCAGTTTGTTTCGGAGATCCACCCGCAAAGGGGCAGCCCAGCTCTGCAGATGGCTGTGCGCCCTGGGCTGTGTGAGGGCACATGCGTCTGGGCACCGCAGCAGTCACTCAGAGCCAGGTTTGAAACCGTGACTTTAATACCAACTCCCAGCTCCTGGCCACTGGAGTTCCAAGAACAGCTCCGCCGGCTGGCGCCAGCTCCAGAGAGCTGCCCTCCACGGATCTGCCCACCTGCTTCACCAGCCTACACATCTGTCTGACTCTGTGAGCACAGGGGGCTGGCCTAGGTGTCTCAGCGCAGTGGATGCGGCTGCATAGCAAGCGCTGTTGAACTGTGCCCGTTACTGCTTCTTCTGCAGGCAAGTTTCAACGGGGGGTGGGGGGGGAAGGCTTCAGCTCAAAGCCACATTCTGGCAATTTGCAATTAACGTCTTTTTGACGCGGCAAGGAGACAAATGACTGTAATTTACAAACAGACTTTATCTTAAAACGAATGCCTTAACCGACACCTATTGATTTCTGCTCCCCTTTTGGAGAACTTCCTGCAATTAAATTGTCACAGCCTAATACCCGTGTAAAAATGAGCCAGATACTGCATTTTGCGCAGAACCTCCCCCGTGCAGGAGCCCAAAACACATTTGCCAAGTTCTCTTTTACTCCCGAGTTAGGCGAGAGATCAAATTCATCTAACCGCTAGAAATTGGAGCTTTTATCTACCTCTCTGGGGCTGCCAGCCAACTCACACAGACAGCTCGAATTATGCCTAGCCTCTCCTGGCTTGTCTCCGACGGACCCAGCTCATCTGGGAGCTGTGCCTTGCAAGCCAGCGTCTCTGCTCAGGGCAGATGCGCACAGCCCAGCAAAGCAGAGGGCTCCTGGGTGAGCAGATCAGCTGGTTGCTCAGGAGAGATGGTGAGTTTCTTCTGGGGCTTTATTGTCTCAAGCTTTCAGCCAGCAGTGACGCGGCTGCACTGAGGCAAACGTCTGCTAAGCACGCCACACTTGGATATGAAGATCTGACCTGCTCTGGAGCGGCTTACCTCCACATCACGGGTGCCACACATCTGCAGTAGGAATTAGCATTGGTGCGGAGACACTAGGGAGCCAGTGTAGACCGACCCCTAGCTTGTTACCACCTACCGCTGGACCTGTCTTCCCCTGTGACCAACCAGGGACACTTCACGTATCCAAACAAATTTCAGCTCCTAGTGAAATTCTCAAGGCTTGGCCTCCAGCTGCCAGTTAAACTCCCACCAGGGTCCTGGGACAGAGATCCGAGCTGCCTATGCTCGTAGCCCTTGGATCCGACATCAGAACGTCTCGCTGGAGATGTAAGATACTTAGAGACCGCAGCGGACTGGGTCTCTGTTGGAGTAGATGGGGGGGAAGAATTGTTTTTCCCTCCAAGGGCCAATTATGCTTTGCCTTTCAATAATGGGGATGCTATCCTTACCGTGACATCAAACGGCTCAATTCCCTCTCCCAACTCAGTGCTAATGATGTTGTGAGGAACTTCCTCAGCTCCTAGAACCAGAGACCGACTGGCCCATCACCCACAGGCCGAGTCTGGCTTGTTCCCTACGGTGTATTTCCCAGGGCTTGGCTCAGGCTCATTTCATTTTACTTTTTCCCCCTCTCTGGCTAATAACGATGAATTCTGCTGTCAGTTCCACCGGGGTGAATCCGGAGTGACTCCTCGGATGGTGCCCTGTGGTTTACACCCTGGGATTGCTAACACCCAATGGCCAGCAGCTGCACCCCTAAATCGTGCAAAGCGGCACAGCTGATCTCAGCATCACGCCTCCTGTGAATAAGGCACCAAGATTCACCCAACTTGGCCTGGCAGTTTCTGACCCCAATGTCACGCCAGGGTCGAACGAGTGTCAGATCCAGTTCAGGGTATTTCTGGTCCGGGCTAGTCCGAGCTGGGTGGTCTGCTCCCAAGTCAGGGTCTATTGGTCTGTTCTCCTGTCGGGCGGGCGGCCTGAAGCTTCCGTCGCTCACTTCCATCCTGGATACCACGGACCATCGCTGTGCACTGTCCTTCTCCTTCCTGGCCCTGAGCCAAGCCCATTGATGTTTCGGAGAGGCCTCCCATGGTCTTTGATGGACTCTGGATCAGCCCTTGTTGCCGGCACCCTTCTGCTGACGGTTCTGCTACTGCGTTCCTCTAACCCCTCTTGCGTCAATCCCTCCGGAAACCTGATCACTAGAAACCAGGGAGCCCTTGGCTTTGTCCTTCCCGAAAACCATTCTCCTCTGAGGGCTGAGCGAGCAGCCCTGGGAAGGCCCCAGGGCTCCTGGTGCTTGGGGAGGTATTGCTGGATTTGGTACTCCGTAGCATGGAGGCAGAACAGCCCCTGTTAACGAGCTAAGGGGCCCTTAGTGTATGTCTACACAGCAAGCGCCCTCGAGCGACTGAGCTAAAACGAGCCATGGAGATGCCACAGCTCTGCCTGAAGCGTGGGCTTCAATGGCCACCCCTCCTTCCTCAGTTTCCGAGGCCGAGCTGCCGTGTCTACACGGCTACTGATAACGCAGTAGCCAGAGCCTGTTGACCTAGGCGGTGTAGACGTGCCCTGTCTCTAGCAAGGGTCGCACACAAATCCCTTTGCGCTGCGTGCCTCGATAACTAATCCGAGCCTGGGGTTACTGGCATTGGGCCGAAAAGCAGGCTGCGTCTGAAAATTATGTAATTAAACCACACTCCCGCCTCCAGGGCCCGGTGTGGACGTCTGGCTCTCTCTTGTTGCGCCCTGGGTCCCCGAAGGCAGGGTGTGAGGCAGCAGACAGGCAAAGGTTAGGAGAGGGAGAGCACTGAAAGGTAACCGTGAAATACGTCACAAGAGACTCGACTCCAGGGGACGAGGAACAGAGATCAGAGTTTGAGCGGAGACTGGGGGGCCAGGCCTAATTCCACACTGCCTGCCTCAGGGGCTAGCAGGCGGCTGGAGTTTGTTTCACTGATACAGAGAATAGTTTTGATAATAGCTACAGTGTAATGGGGTTATCTTCCCCCGCAGTGATTGCTACTTAACCCACTACAGGGCAGCAGGCGAACAACTGAGGTAACAGCACTGTGCTGGCAACACACGTGGCTACCGGGACATATGCATCCCACTTCGCATTTGATCTGGGGGACAAAAGAGTGGGTTGATGCATCCTACCAAACAGCCTGGTGTCGGTGGTGTTGATGCAGGTAAGGACAGCAGCCGAGGGGGGAAGAGAAGCTAAGTGGATGGAGAGTAGGATGCAGACAGAGCTGTTCCCACCACGATCACCAGTTCAAATCCACACCAGGTCGGGAGTGAAAAAGTTCCTTTCAAGCTGTGTTCAGCTTCTCCCTGGGATTTGGGATGGGCCAACCGTCAGGGCACTAATCTAGGACTTGGGAGACCTGCGTTCAGTTCCTTGCTTTGTCACAGCTTTCTGTGTGACCTTAGGCAAGTCACTCAGCCCCGCTGTGCCTCAGTTTCTCATCTGTGCAATGGGGATAATAGCCCAGCCCTGCCCTTCAGGAGCTCATGAGGATAAATGCACTGAAGATCATGAAGCGCTCTGAGATCTACCAATGAAAAGCACGACAGAAAAGCCCAGTCTGTGTATTATTTTATATAATGTCCTCTTGGAGGAAGTAGGAAACCGTGAAGCGATTATCCTAAAGATGTGACGAAGCATCACAGACACAGGAGAGGAAAAGCCACAGTCCTAAAACTTCACATGGGAGCAGTTCATAGAGGGAGTCAGATGTTATATCTATCCTGGGTGTCACCTTCTGTCCTCCCAAGGAAGTGCAAAGGAAATTTGGAACTAAATTATGTCTGCACCTGCCATGTAAAATGCAGCTACTTCTGGAGTGGAAAACAGCATCTCTTAAACAGTGCACAGCAACAAGACACAGCCCGGGAAGAGAAAAAAATGCTGCATCTAATGAGACAAATTTAGGAAGATTTAAAGTTATTTAACTCCAGTGGCTAGGAAGGTGGCCACAGGGCCCTTAAAGAGCACAAGTGGCCGAGAGGTTTTCATTTCACCTCTCACCTGAGAGCTGGACTCTCCCAAGGGCAACTCCCCCGTGCTGTCACAGACGAAGAGGCAACCAGCACCGCTTCCACAAACCCCCCATTCTGCGGGGCAGCCTCAGCAGAGCAGCTGACGACGGAACGGCTCTGGAGAGTGCCAAAGCCCAGGCCCCGGGAAGAGGCTCCCCATTGTGCCCCGGGTGGGAATATGCACAGGGCAGCTACCCCACGGCTGTCCCTGCTCCCGTCACAGGGGGCAGCCCTCATCGGCAGACCAACGCTGGTCACGCCGGGGATTAATGCCAGGCTGACGCCCGTTGGCTGTGGTCTATGCCCTGCCACGCCGCCTCTGCTCCCATTTACGGCTCCCTCTCTCAGCTCCCAGGACCACAGCCGTCTCTTCTCGATTCAGCCCTCGGGCTAGGTCGTTCTCTGCGTTTCCCCCTTCTGTGGGGGGATGGCCCGGGCCTACCCACTGCTCCAGGCCCCAGCCCAGGGACCCGGTGAACAGCAGCCTCCCGCTGCTCCTCGGTAACATCGGGCAGTGCTGCTGTCTTTCCCCAGGCCACTTCCCCATGGCCCCAGCACCTTCTTTGCCCTTATCTCAGGGCCCCAGCTGCTCAATCCCAGGGGCCAGCCACTGCTGTGTGCAAGATGCTTACTGTCGGCTCCTCCCAGCAGGGACGCCCGCCTTCACTCCCTAGGCTCCCAGCAGCACCTAACTGACCTGCTCTGCCCCACCGCTCTCTTTATAAGGACCTGCTGGGTCCTGACTGGCTGTTCCTCGCAGCCCCTCTCCTACTGGCTCCGTCCTGTCCCATGCAGCCTCCCTCGTGCTCTCTTAACCCCGGGCCTGCCAGTGTGGGGCGGACGCTCCAGCCCAGCTACTCCGGGACGTCAATCAGGCCGTTGCCAGCGGGACCATTTGGAAAATTAAAGGGACAAATCGTTTTCTTGATTTGAAAGGGTGGCAGAAAGCAAACATAGCTTGGGCACGTGCCAGAGATGAGAAATGCAGGCTTTTGTGAGGAGAGGAACACAGCTGGCATATGCCCCCGCGACACTAGCACGCGCTTACCCACCTGTTGCTCTTAGTCTGTGACGGTTATTGTTTGTTTGTATTCCAGGTGTGCCTGGAGGTCCCAGCCAAAATCCGGGCCCTGCTGTGCTGGGCGCTGCACAGACCCGGACCTAGACCAGGGCCCCTTTGCGACTCCGGCTAGCGAGTTAGAGAGATGCTGATTCACGAACAAAAGCCATGTAGCGACTAGGCTTCCCGGGAGGCGGGGATTCAGGTAGCTGCTGGCACCCTGCATCAACGGCAGCAAGCCCCCCAAAGTGTCCCCATTTTCAGCACACGGTTAATTCAGTCACAAACCATCTGGCTTAACGCGCTTCGGCCAGCCAGTCAGGGAGCAGAAGCGGTACCGCGTGACCTAGGTAATGGCCCGACCCCTGGAGAGGTGCATCGGGTGGCTGGTGAATATCCCCTCCGCCCCCCAACAGAAATGACTCAACCAAATACACCCTGTGAACGCCAACAAGCAATGGAGCCGTGGGCAGCGAGGGGGTCTGCCCACGGGCCGTGCCCAAACCAAACCGCCCCGGGAGGGCCACAGGGCCGGCTGCAGTGAGAGACAGATTGCCCCACGGGGAAGGACTGTGAGCTAGGGAGGGACAACCAGGCTTGATGTGGAGGGGGGCTGGGCAGGGAAGAGAAGGCTGTGGGACCCCATTTCCTCTGGGACCACATGCATCGAGTACAGGCGGGCCCTGCTGTCCTAAGAGCACCAGGACAGCCTCTATGTCCACCCACACAGGGAGTCTCCTCGAACCTTCCCTTCCCTGGTGTAATGGGAAGCGTCCCTGTCAGCCGCCTGCCGCAGCTGGGCATGAGACGGCGGCCCCCACTCGCCGTCCCAAATGCTCCACGACATCTCATGGGTTCCCCAGACCCCAGCCACCTGGAACAACTAGAGGTCACCCCACCCGGGAGACAGGGGTCCCCCGACCAGCCGCTGTCTGGTGGGTGGAACTGAGTCAGCGCCCAAGCCTGGCAGAGCAGCTGCGGGAAGGGTGCGGGACCACGGGGGATCAAAGACACCCCAGTGTGCTGGCAGGGCTGGCAGCCACGGAGGCCTGGATCCCAGGGGTTCCTGAACGGGCACTCTGACAGCACGGGCGTCAAATGAGCAGGGTTAGCCCAGCGCTAGGCAGCTCTAGAAATCCTACCCAAAGTCCCAGGGAAGCTCCAAGGAGCCTCACTTCCATGGACTTTTCTTGGTCACTCTTTGCTCAGGCAAACTTCCTCTGAAGTCACTACCCACCGGTTTTACTCCGGCATCGCTCCCTCAAACTCGAGGAAGCTGCTTCTGGGTCCAGATGGGAGAAGAGAATCAGCCATAAGGTGAGGATGGGAGGGTCAAACGAGGAAGGAGCTCAGAGCTGCAAGGAACTCCACACACTGTCTAGCCAAAGACTGAGGCAAGCCTGTGCTAATCAGAGGGAACAGAGGGGACAGGGGAGCTCCACGCTGCATCCTGGGCTTCCTGCTTCCCTGGACATTACTCTCTTTCTCTTCAGACAATATCATCATCTCCTTGCTTTTTCTCCTTCTTCCCTTCCCCCCCTTTGGACCAAAGCAAATCCCCAACTCCCAGCTCCTTCCTGCTGAAGACACATGCACCTGCGGAGAAACTGGTGCCAGCACACAAACCGGAGCCAAGGACAACGGCCGGGCCAAGGAGCCCTCGTCGCGTGGAGACCAGCTTTAAAAAACAACCAGATTTCACCCAGGCCCGCCTCATTCAGCCTTCGTTATCGCGCCAGTTCTCTTTCCAGCCTAGAGGATCCAATGAGACTTCTGTGTCTGCAGCAAGATGCTTGCTCATGCCTCCCTCCCCCAGTCTGTCCCTTCGAGTTCAACATAGGGTGAAACCGGCCCTGCCCTAGACACCGCATAAATGAACATCTCAGCGTTTGTTCCATTCCAGTCACTGCCACAGGGAGCGGAGTGGAACGACGGTGTGTGTCCTAGAGCCTTGTCTTCTCTCGGACTTTCCTCTGGTGTTAGTCACCACGTCAGTGAACGCGAGTTAAGAATACACCTTTTTTCCACGTGAAGATGCCCCGTCTGGATTCAGAGACTCCAGGTGACAGAGAATCCACCCCACCCCTTGGCCAGTTATTCCAGTAGTTAATTCCCCTCTCCATCAAAAGCTGGTGTCTGATTCCCACTTTGTAGCTGTCTTGCTTCCGCTCCCAGTGACTGGATCTTGTTTTGTCATGGATTCCAAGGCCAAAAAGGACCAGTTTGATCATCTTGTCTGAGCTCCCACATTACACTGGCCAAAGAGCTTTCCCCAAAGTACTTCCAAGGGCATATCTTCTAGAAATAACATCCCATCTTGATTTTAAAATGGTCAGTGATGGAAAATCCACCATAACCCTTGGGTAAATTGTCCCACTGGTTAATTACCCTCGCTGTCAAAAAATGTATGTCTTATTTCTAGTATGAATTTGTTTAGCTTCAACTTCTGCCTTTTTCTGCTAGATTAAAGAGCCCTCTGCTATCAGAAATCTTCTACCCATGTTATTTACAAAGCTGAGATTGTAGAAGCTGACTAGAAAATTTAGAGGCACAGCTCCCATTAATTTCAAAGAGAATTATGCATCTAAGTCCCTTAGGTCTGGCTTTGTAAATCTCAGCCAAAACTTTTGGAAAAAAGTCACGTTAAGAAAAAGGAAAGACAATTCTCAACAAAAAAATGAGCCTTATTTTTGTGCAAATACTATTTTGGCCAGAAAAATATCCTGAACACAACGGTTTTGCAGTCAAATAACCAGAGACAGTGGAAAATTTAACACGCACTGCCAAAATAAAGGCTCCTGGTCACTTTATACTACTTCAATTTTGCACGCGCGCACACTCACATCCCCCAGCAATCAGCAACATGTGGAAAGGAGATGTTGAGAAAAAGGCCAGTGAAATTTAATGAACTGTCACGGCTTAGCACTATTTGCTTCTTCATGACACATGACCAGAACTAAGCAAATGACTCAGAATTATTTCCCATGAACTCATAAAACGCTGAATTCCATCCACCTGCACGTGCTCTCCCCAGTTTTTGCGTCTGCTTGCCAGAAGCAGTCTAGCTCTAGATAAGAGCATTCACGGAAGCAGTAAACCTTAGAAAATAGTTACGGAAAACTAATTTTGAACTCATCTGTGAGCATTCCTCCTACAAACCTGCTTCAGACAGCTATGTTTTGCCAGTATCATTGCTTTTCTTATGCACTGTGGTTGTGCCCAGAGACCTCCACTGAGATCGGGGTGTGTTGTGCAGGGGGGTTATACAAACCCACAGCGAGAGAGAATCTCCTCCCTGGAGAGCTCACAGTTGAAATAGGCAAAACAAACAAAAGGTCAGAGAAAGGAAGGATTGTCAGCCCCATTTTACTCAGGGGAAACTGATGCCCAGAGAGATTTGGGAAAGATTTTCAAGAGAACTCTGCTCTGTTTAAGCACCTCCCAGAGCCAGATTTTCAAAAGCATTCAGCAGCTTGGTTTCCATGGGGGCTGAACTCTTTTGAAAACCCAGCTCTAATGTGACTGGTCCGAGCTCAGACACGGTGTCCGCAGCAGAGCTGGGAACTGAACTTGGATCTCCTTCACCACAAGACCAACTTTCCTCCAATTAGGGAACAGATGCAAGACAAGGTGAGCTGCATATCAACCAAAAGTCAACCAAAAGCAGATCACATGTACAATCCAACCAACTGCTCATGAATGATCTGCAGGACAAGAGTCATTGGCAGAAATTGTTTGGTAACCAATTTGGAATAACTAAGACAACTATATTATTATTATGTTTTCACACATACTCACAGTCCCTTCCCCAAAGAGCGTCCAATAGACATAAACAGCTTCCAATCAATATCCAGACTGAAAGAGGAGCCATTCCTTGTATAAATGATCGGCTACTGATGACTGATCCTGCTTTGCATCCGACGTGCCACCAGTATGTGATGTTACAGTGTCCTGATGCAAGCCGTGTTACGAGATGAAATCCTGACGCCGCTCCATAGGCAGCCATCGACCCACTGGATCATGGCGCACGTGTCAGAGGTCTAGTCAGGCGCCTGGTGAATCTGCTTGGGACGGCCAAGCCTGACTCGAAAGCGACGCAGATGGTCACAAATTTCACAGGTCCATGTACTGTCTAAGCTGCAGTCCAAGATTACAGCGCGCCACTTGTGTTTTTCCCTGCTTTCGCCAATGGAGAGATGAAGCCAAAGCCACAATGGCCAAAGTAAATTCACATCTCATTCGTTGCTCAGCTCAAAGACCAGGCTCACCCACAAACTGAGGAGCAGATGGCAAATCTGTTGCCATTCCCACAGTCCATTCCTTCCGCCCGTCGCTTTTCTGACTCCCAATTCTAGCTGATGGTGGCTTTTTCTACAGGAGCAGGCATGCCATGTCATACAGGCACAAGAGTGCAGTGCAGCCTTGACTAAATGCCTTCTTCTATCTGGGTTGGAGTTCCTAAAAGCACAGAAAAATATTTGCAACAGTAGCTGAAATGTGCCACTGGAAAGAGAAGGTATTTGGAACCTCGGTAATGGGAGAAGGTTCGTGGTTAATCCTTATGTCCTCAGTGCCAGTCTTCCTCTTCCCTTCCTGCCTGGGGAGAAGACACCTGCTAAAGCACTTCTGTCTTGTCCTGAGCTCATTTCAAATGGGTCCAAGGTGCAGCTTATGCTAAGCCCTTTGAAAATAAACCCCTGATGGAAAAGTAAAGAGGAAGCAGAATTTGCTGCTAGGAGAGATCTTGAAGCTGAAGGCAAAGGTGCATCCATCTGCCAGGGAGCAAACATACCTCCAGATGGTTAAACTTCATGGGGTGGAGGAGAGAAAGCAAGAGACCAGAAATGAAAAACAAATCCTCCACGAGGGGACTTGCTAAGCGGCTGCTGCACTGGTTTGGTATCTGTCGGCCAGATGGGTGTTCAAGGGGCCTCCATGAGACAACGCGTCTTCCCCTATCATCCAGACAAACGCGTGTCCCTGCGTACGCACCGCAGGCTAGCTGGGGAAAGGAAAGATGATGCCGCGGGCAGCCCACTGCAGCGGAAGGCTAGCCCTGCAGCCGAGAAGCGCACTGCAAAGCTAACTGGAGACTGTGCAGCTCACGGGAGGCCTCGGTGACTGCACAGGGGTTTCTTCACTTGCTCCATGTGTTGGGGCTCGTTGATGTCTGCAGGACTGGGAAGGCAAGAATGACCTTCCTGTTTGCAAAGGGCATGTCAGCCTCCCAGCCCTGCTCTGCCATGCCGCCTTAGTATGCAGTGTGCAGGCAGGAGGACTTGGTCTCGTTCTCAGCCGTCTCCCCCATCCCTGGCTCCTATGCATAGAGCCCTGCAAATCCGCAGATATCCGTGGACCATTTTTGGTGGATGGTGGATTGGATAGGGATCTCTGTCTACAGTTCACAGCTGCTTCCCTGGCTTTGAGATCCAGGGGTGGGGGGTTCCCCCTGCCCGCTGCCGATCAGCTGTTTGGCGGCTGCTTGCAGGGTCTGGCCCCAAAACAGCTGCTCAGCGGCTGACCTAGAAGACAGAGACTGCGGAGGGCAGGTCGGATGTCAATTGAGTCTGGCGGATGTGGATCCATGTTTTTGTAGCTGCGCACGGCTCCACCGATGCAGCTCATAGCGAGGGGCTGTTCTCTCACAGGATCGGTCAAAATACCGAGAAGCTGAGCGCTCTGGTTTGCACCCGGGCTGTATGGCATTCCAGAGGGCCTCACCCCACTTCCTTTGGCACCACCTGTCGCCTATAGACAAGGCCGGTGCTGCCCAGCGGGGGCTGAAAGCACTGCCCAGTGTGAGTGACGCTGTCCTCTGACGCCACCTGACCGTAGGGAAAAGAGAGGGAATACCTTACTTTGTTCCACAGCAACCCCTCTCTCGGTGGCTGGTTCAAGATGTGTGCTGATGGGTTCCGCAGGCAGGCCTGGCCGTCCCCAGGCTCTCCGCGGGGCTTTCAGGGGAGCGGAGGAATTGCAGGATGGGATGCTCTCGCAGTGGTGAGATGAGCGGGGCACGTTGATGCTGTCTACCCTACCCAGTCTGGGAAGTAGTGAATAGCCACCGCTGATTCCCCCATGCCGCTAGTACATCACCCTTGGGATGCTGGAATTTAAAAGGAGCTACAGCCAAGCCCATGAAGGGGTTACAGGCCCGTTCTAGACACAGGAGTTGGATGGAAAATGTCGGCTTTTTATTGTGGGGAAAAAAATTTTAAGTTTTGCTTAAACTTTCTGCACTTTTTTTTTTTGGACAACCCTCCCCCCCAACCTCAAAATTGTTTGGTTCTTTCAAAACAATGGAAAAAGTTTGAAAGGAAAAAATGTTTTCCACGTTTACATAAAGGCCATTTTCCATCAAAAAACGATTGTGATGGGAAGTTTTAGACCAGTTACCTCATTTCCCCCAACACGCACTACCTCTGCCCCACTGAGCAAAGCCAAACACATCCGAGTAGGAACTGAAGTGGGTCAGAGAACAGAGAAATGCGGTGGACATTTCTAGACCCTTCGCCCCTTGTTAGGTTAGCAGCTCATTTGCAAACAGATCCAGAGTCCTTTTGAACATATTTGCTCTTTGTAAGTATTTGCTGAATAGCTTGAATGATGGACCAGTGGACTGTTTGCAAAGTATCCATTATTCATCACTGTGGCGTGTGGTTGGGAGCCTGAGTCACGTGAGGTAGTTTCTGGACCTCGGTTGGATGACTCAGCCTTTATTTTAGCCAGAAGACTAGCAAATAACAATGCACGTGGCAGTATGAATATTCAGACAGACAATCGTGGATGCAATTGTTCATGGGACTTTCAGGGTTCATCAACATTTCCAGCAAGTGCCTGGCAGCTGTCAGTAACAAATGGGAAGAACCATGAATTGCAACAAACCAAACTCTTGGCTTGCTTATTTACAGACATTTCCCCCCCCCGCTACACACACACCTCTTTAACCAGTTCTAGTGGAAACCAGATGCTGCATCAGACATCATCGTCTTCCTTGGGAAAAGAAATGACACACAATAAAAGGAAGGGCGAGTCAGGCAGTAACCCTGGCGTTCTGCATATACAGCATGGGGAACTCTGCGAATGACATTTCACCTGCTCTTGTGGAGGGTCAGCACAAGCAGAGGCAGCTATTAAAGCTCTCTGAAATCCTCCTGTGGCCTCCCTGGAAGGGTGAGACGTTGTGCTGCTCTCCTATTAAACACTTGGAGGGCGTCAGAAGTGCCAGGAGGATGGAAAGGAGATGTCAGCAGGATGTCAGTCTGTCTACAAGGTGGGCCAATAACAAAATTCCCAAGCACAGGAACAGCTTACCTACCCCAACGCAGAAAGCCAGCCATCAAGAAGGCAGGACTGGATGACAACAGAGGGCTTCAGATTCTGAAATGCTGTCAGCAGCGGTGGGATGCAGGGAGCCTGCCTTACAGCTCGCTGCCAGAGAACTGACATTACGGCCGGTCCCTAGGCTGAGCCTCGCAAGTGAGGCAGTGAAACGTGATCGCTCAGGCACTCTCCGTCAAATAACCTGGGCCGCCTCCTTACCACGAACTTGCTGACGACTAGCTGGCCAAAAGCACCTGGAAAAAGACATCCACTGGCATCAGTTCAGGCTCTATGGAAATGCAACCCTCTCTGGGGTGGGGCGTAGTCACTGTTAAAGAATCATAGAATCACAGATGAGGGTCGGAAAGGACCGCAGCAGGTCGCCTAGTCCAACCCGCTGCTCAGAGCAGGGCTGGCCCCTGCTTTTGGCAAGAGACTGCTCCTGTTGACGGGATGAAGGGGGTAGGTCGGGACGTCGGTAGGGCCGGAATGACTGGTCAAATCACTTAATCTCTCCGTGCCTCTGTTTCACAAGCTGTAAAATAGAGACAGCCTCACCCTGCCTCACAGAAGTGCGGTGAGGCGACATGCATTCCTATTTCCAAGACTCAGACCCTAGAACACGCGCCAACCAGCAGTCAGCGCCTAAGCACCTTTTGAATCCAGCCAGCGAGCATCCCGTGCATTACCCAGGTGGTGCATTTGTCCGCCCACTTTGGGATGGCTCTGGCGTTTTCCTTCCGGCATTACAATGGATTGATCAGCAGGCTGTCACAGGACCACGGACTCTGCTGTGTCTGCCTTCACACCCCTTCTCCAGGCTCCGGCCTTTCATACCAACTTCCAACGACTACAGGCAGGAGGTGGCAGGTTAGCCACAGATTTTCAGAGTGAGGCCAGCCTGGGGGAAAGAGGCTCCAGCAACAGCGCTGTGAATTCACAGTTGCATTTCCTTCCAGCAGCAGTGGCGCAGCTCTGGGTGAGCAGCCTTTTGTTCGCTGATGTCTTCAGAGAAAACAAGAGGATCACAGGGACCCACCTAACGAATGCATGCAATTCATCCGGGGGCAGATTGTTAGTATTATTTATGTTCCCAGAGCGCCTGGAAGCCCTGACATGGTCATGAACCCACTGTGCTGGCGCTGTACAAATACAGAACAAAAAGACAACCCTCACCCTAAAGAGCTCACAATCTCAGTATAAGACTAGCGGTAACACATGGATACAGACAGACAGGGGGGCTGCAAGAAAACAATGAGACAGCATTGATCAACAGGACAGCACGCCAGCCGCTTCACTGGCGTCAAGTTTGTCATAGGCCGCACGGCAAAGGAGAGTGTTGAGGAGGCATATGCAGGAGGACAAGGAAGTAGTTTTGTGGACGCTCGCGGGGCGCACTTCCCAAGCGTGCGGGGCAGCCGGAAAGAAAGCACGAAGGGGCTTCTTTGCAAACGTAACAAGTGGGTGATGGAGGCTGGCATCATAGGCCAAATGGAGGGAGCCATGACAGCTCAAGATGAGAGGCAGGGTGGGAATGGACCATGAACAGCCTTGAAAATGGGTCAGCGTGTAAATCCTGTCTGCCCCCATGTGATCCCTGAGTGCTAAAAACTGGCTTCTCCCCAGGTTCCGCCTGCACCTTTCCCCACTCCTCCTCATGCCGGCACACCTCACCCATGGCCCCGCGAAGTCACGAGTCCTCCTCGTCCACCCCCTCCTGGCATTGGCCAAGATGGCCACCTATCAGAGCAGGGGACGATGCCGGATGGGGAGGTGCCCTGTGACTGTGGGGCCTATTTTCTTTCCTCCCTTGGTTCCCAAATCTGGACAGAGTTCTTCTGGGCCGCGTCCGCTGGCTCCCTGACACCTTCAAGGTGCAGCGGGTGCTGTCCAGCGTTCTCTGCTCGGTGGCCCCTTCGGGACCCCCGATTCTGACCCTCACTCCTGTCCCTGTATTATCATTTGTTATTCCCCAAATTCATCGGAGTCCTTGGTTCAATGGCTCCTACCCTGAGGCTGGGGAAGGGGCTTTCAGCTGTGGGTGGGCCCGGGCACTCAGTAGGTGCTGCCATTGCTAATCTAAGTGCTCTCGCCCTGCGGCTTCTGACCCAAACCCATGTATGTACATGGACCTCACAGGCTCGCTCTCCTGCCTCCCCCCTCGCCCCATGCAACCTGCTGGGTAGGAAACCTGGAGCCAGCAGCCTTTGTGCCATTTCCTCCAGGTAGAACTGTGACGCCTTGAGAGCTGTGGGTGCTGCTAGATCACGAGTCTCCGGCCCCGCAGCCCTACCAGTCTAATGCTTCCAAACAATGGTGCACATCAAGGGTGGGAACACGGGGCACAAGAAGGGAGTCAGTCCTGCCTGGGGGTAACACACCCAATAAATAGGAGGTCTTCCTTTGGGATTTGCATTTGGTATCCCCACCCCTTCAGACACAATCCATTGACGCTCGGAGGTAACTGAGCACGACGCACGTTTGTGAGTTACACACGTGGGAAGGCACTGGTCAGATAGCGCCCAGCTGGGATTTACCCCAGGTAGGAGCAATCTGGGATTTAAAACAAAGCTCTCCACCTCCACAGATGAATAGATGTCCCAGCAAGAAGGGACCATTACACTCATCTAGTCTCACCGCCTGCATAACCCAGGCCAGAGAATTCCATCCCGCGATTCCTGCAGCCAGCCCATAACTTGTGGTTGAGTTAGAGCGGGATCTTTAGAGAGACTTCCAACCTCCCCTGAAAGACTCCAAATGGAAAAGCTCCTACAGTTGCTCCAAATGATCTCGAAACACTGTGTAACCTACATAGAAAAACTTCACTCAACAGCAATTGGCAGCAATTCCCAGGGGGTGGGGGAGCACACGCACAGGTTATTCAACCCCGCCCAGCAGCCCAGAAGCAAAGAAAAATACTGAATGCGTCTGAAGCTGCAGACTCTGACGCTGCAAAGCACATGCAGAACATCGATCACATGAGGACTCCCATTCTCTGTCCTGGAGCAGGGACTGACGTCAAATGATGGGAGAGAGGCAACATTATTACCCCCATTTTATACTTGGGGACGTGATAGCCAGAAAGATAAGTGACTTGCCCAAGGTCACACAGGATAGACAGTGGCAGAGCAGAACTGTACGCAGGTCTCCCAAGTCGCAGTCCAGCATCTATTCGATGACAGCGGCTCCTCCGCTGAGATACACAGAGAGCAGTTGAGGATCCTTCTAGGAGTGACAAGTCCTAGCTTCAGTTCCCATCTCTGCGACAGCCTCCTTGTGTGACCTTGGACGAGTTGATTCGCCCTTGCTTTTCAGAAAGGGTAAGCTGACGCAACGCCAGCCAAAGTCCATGGGAGCTGCAGGTACTCAGCGCCTCTGAAAACCAGCCCTTTAGTCCCTCCCCATACGTAAAAAGGGGATATCTTTGCTCCTTTCCTCCCTTGGTCTGTCTTGTCTACATAGATTGTAAGCTCTTGGGGCAGGGATTGTCTCTTACCATGCATCTGTGCAGCATTTTGCACAATGGGGCCCGGATCCCAGCTGGAGTCTCTGGGTGGCGCGTAACAAGCAGCTGGGGTATTTTCCCCCAGGGATCCCCAGCGTTTTTGAGTGGCAGAGTCTTGGAGTCCTGTTGGGTTCGTTACCCTCCTCTATATGTATATCTGAAAAGGAGGAGTTGGCTGGGAGACCGGAGCACAGGCCCGGAGACAGGGACCATTTCTTCACTGGGAGAGCCACGGTCTGCATCGCTTCCCACTGGCACTGTTCTTCAATCTCTCCTGAATCTGAGCTCAGCTGCAAGGGTAACTATAAGGGGCGAGGGATGCCCATGGGCACTCGCTGTGACTTCTCGCTGAGCTGGGCGATTGGATCCAGACGGAGGAGGGAGAGGACTCTGACGAGCAGTGGCATTGCCGAGAGGCTGGGGATCCACACTGGGGATCTCATTCAGAAAGACCCACACTCCGCCTCTCAAACCAGCAGCTGCGAACCCAAGAAAGACGGACCGTGGCACCACAACGCAGCTCAGCCATGCTGCATGCAAAGCTCTGGAAGCTGAAGGTATGGATGCAACCAAGGGGCAGCAGCCTCAGGGTGCAGTGGGGAGGTCTAGGTTGGATATTAGGAAAATCTTTGTCATTGGGAGGGTGGTGAAGCACTGGAATGGGTTACCTAGGGAGGGAGGGAATCTCCATCCTTAGAGGTTTTTAAGGCCTGGTCTGACAAAGCCCTGGCTGGGATGGTTTAGTTGGGTTGGTCCTGCTTTGAGAAGGGGGTGGGACTAGATACCTCCTGAGGTCCCTGCCAGCCCTCATCTTCTATGACTCTATGACAAGGCTGCCTGCGCCAGAGGGACCTGTCTGTGAAGCAGATAAGGCCACGCCTGCCAGGATGTATGGGGAGAGATCAGGCTCCGGAAGGAGTGCAGAGGGATTTTTCCTGCCAAACCTTTCCAAGTAGCTGGCACGAGGACGTGAGACGTTCTAAGGTAATGCCTGGGCGTTCCGGTGCTAGATGCAGATGCAGGGCGGGTATCCCACATCTTCTACAAGGGATGCTATCATCAGCCTCGCTCTGCTCTCACTCACCCCGGAATAAATCAGCAGGGTCTACGTCCATTAAGTAACCAGAGATTTCAGGAGCCTCAGCTACCGGGCACTCCATTTGCAAGACCGTCAATGGGCCTGATTTTGGTAGGATGGGTGCTCAACACTCGCTGACAATCTCTCCCTTAAAGGCCTCTCAACCTGGACCCCCAAAACCCCCCGTTGCTTTTGAAAATCTTGGACGATCTGATGCCTAAGTGCAAGAAAACTCAGGTTCAATATAGTCACCTATAACAACCCTCCTCCCATCGCGTTTCTTGCCTCCCCCTACAAACAACATCTGAAATCCTCAGAACTGAAAACCCTGCAATGTTATCAAATACATCACACCAGGTTTCCCCCATTCTGAGCTCTTCGAGTGATTTCTTTTCCCTTTGTCCCAGCCTGGCCCATCCAAAGAGTTTCCCTTTTGTTTATAAAGTGCTCTTTAGCCAACCGCGGTTGGTGCCTCCCATGCACTGCAGGCGTTTGGGTTGAGGGGAACAGATCTGTTTTGGGGGCGGGGAGAAAGAGATTTCAGGTGGAATTCTCAAAAGAAACATAAATGTGGAGCCATGTGATAACAACCATCTTGATCAACATTCAGGATTGCCCTAGGTAGCCCCAGCTCTGAGAACATTCCTCGCTTGACCTAGCAAGCCAGACCCGTAGAGGGGAGAACGTCTAAAGAGACCCACCTTGTCTGTGGCTTGGGACACGTCACACACACACATTAGGTTCTGTAAAAGCTTGTCCTCCCAAAACTGAAAGGATGGCGCAATTGGACCTGACAGTGTCCCATTTTAAAGTGATTTTCACATGGGTGAGAAGTGCCCCAGTGACATCCCCAGAGAACAAATTCCTCGGTTCATCCTGAGATGAGATCCTGTGTCAGCATGCCCTGTGCATCCCTCTGCTGCAGCAGACTCCTCAGCCAGCCAGCAGATCACATGGGTAATTCGTTTAACTCAATTGAATTATTTACAGAAACATGCAGTTCTGGAGGGTAACTAGCGTCTAGAAATCAGCATGGAAAAGCCAGGCCCTCACATCCAATTTCTGGTGTCACCTGGGCTGGAAATACTGGGGAAAGGCTTACTGTTTCATCTGTCACAGATCATTCATCCCTCACTGGGAATCTGAGCAGCCAGGCCGAGGATTGAACAGGCATGAAGATCAAAGAGGCCAGACTGCTGCCTTCCCACACAGCAGTGCATTGGCGTGGGGGGGCTTGCTCCCCATGTTGGGCAGAGCCCAAGGGTGACGGAGGCCTTTGGTCTTTAGTGCGGTCCACATGGCACCGCTCCTCAGCACTACACTCACTTTGGCCTTAAACAAATAAAACCCAACCAGGCCTACCTTTAAAAGCAGACAAGATCAAGGAGGAGCACAGGGGGAAAGAAGGAACAAGAGAAGATCCACAAACATATGGCAGACATCGGAGGTCCCCAAACAATATTCCGCTGAGTCTCATTAGGGATGATTTATGAAGGCAGACACCATTGTTAACCTTTGACCGCATCCCCTCCATCTGCTGGGCATCTCCTAGCCCACTTGGGATTGGACCAGAGCAACCAGGAGGAAGATTTCATTTTATCTTCCCTGTTAGCACAGTTAGGCCCTTCGGATGGGAAGCATTTGGTCAGCGTATTGCTGAAGTCTCACCCTGAGACTGGCCCTTCAGACGAGATGGAGGTGGTCTCCATGCTCTTCCAAGGTAAACACCGCGCTCAGACACACACGGAAATCGGGCTGGCTGCAGAGCTATTCAGCCCAGATACCCTTCACCAAGAGCTTTCTATTGCAGTTGGTACACCGCAGCCCAGGTCGGACGCATCCATTAGTCACAGGCCTTGCCAAAGAGTTTAGACCAATGGTTCCCAAACTTTTTTCCCCAAGGACCCCATCTGAGTCAATGTCCTGCATCTCTTTGATTTCTGGTACTATTCGCCAGCATAGGAACGCCCCTTCCAGCATGAACTCGCACGCACAGGGAACCACTGGTTTAGACAATTTGTTTTCAGTCTTAGTCAATTCACAAACTCTCCCTCCTGACTATTCTTGATCTGTGCTTCTGGCCAAAGCTGCGTTGCCAGCTCTAGCCGTTTTTTCCACAAGTCTTCCGACATTTAGTGTTTTTCTTAAAGCTCCAGGAGTCATGAGAATCTCAACTTCCAGGTTTAACAACCCCCCCCTCCCAGTTTCTAGCCCTCATGGCTGCAGAGAAAAGCTTGAAAATGTCACCCAAATGCCCCCATCACACGAAACCTGAAAGTGAAGAAAAAGAATCCAAAGGGACTTTTTTAATCGTAGGGGTTTTTTCAGGCAAATCTCACGATTTGGGGGCCTTACTGGTGATTTTTTTAATGCTTTTTAACGCTTGCAGTTACACTGAAGTCACACGGCAATTCTTCAGGTCCCCAACTGGACCGCGGAGGACGAGAAAGCAGCACACTTCCAGGTGCAGATGTTCCCCACATCCATCAACTGGCTGCTGTAGCACTTCCCTCCCTGGCACTGCATAGGGGGCAAGAACAGAGCTGTGTCCAGCACATCCCTGCATCCATCTGATCCCCATTTGCCAGACGCATCCCTGTGGGCCTTGGGCAGCCGGTGCAAGAAAGAGCAACCTTTAGGCTACTTTAACTTGTCCTGAAGACCAGGACAGGATCCAGATGCCCCTGGCTCAGGGCCAGCCACCCCACTCCACACTTGGAGCAAGTGTGGCTCAGCTGATCTGTAGCACCTGGCCCAAGGTTTCTCCATGAACCACAGTGAACTGAGCTCCGCACTGGTATTCACAGGAACAGCCAACCTTCTCTTTTATTTGTATTCTCTTCTGGCAGGTTGGCCTCTGGTTCACACCCCCGGCATGTTGAGGGGTGAGGAGTGGCAGAACTGTGTCATTCGCGCACACACACAATCTGAAGAAGCAGCAACATTTTAACCTCCAGCCAGTTTGCCAATACACCCCCTGCAAAAAACATCCCCTCTTGCCGACGTCGGGCTGTACTTACTGTGTGATTGCGGATACACTCCTCTCCAGGACCGGCTGACACTCGTTAGACAGCAAGACTTTAATTGTCTTCCACACGTCTCCCTTTGCACGAGGCAGTGTGTATATAGAGCTCTTTGAAAAATGAAATTACACGGCACTACACAGCTGCTTTGAGGGGAGAAGATCTGCACATGTGGGAGTACATGACGGGTATTTGAAAAGGGCTCGCTTTTTAGACAGCACTGTGTTTTTGGCAGAGCTTTAGGGCATTTGTTTTGAAGCTGTGTTTACGCGCCTTTGATCAGATGTGTTTAACTTTCGGGTGTGTGACAGCAGCAAAACAAGTTTGATACGTGGATAATGAAACACTTTTCTTTTTTTTTTCCGGTAAATCCTTCACAAGGTTCTGCACATCAGCAACTAAATTGGGGACAGGCAGAAGCATTGTAACAATGGCTGTGCATTCACAAAAAAACAATAACCAACCTAATGATCATGTGCTAGAGTTTTTCATCTGAACGGGCCACATTCTTGCTCAGGAAAAAAAAAATCACACCTACACCTTTGGGAGAGCTGTCTGAATGCATGGCCCATGTGCAAAGACAACAGGTTTGGGATGACTTTGGTCCTAAATTATGGCCCCTCTCCTGTGGAAGAAGCTAAATCACTCAAGTTTAAGCCCTGTAAACAAGTGAGTTTAAGCCCTGTAAACAAGCTCTCTGCAATTTGTCACAGCTGCCAACTACAGAGTCTTGGTTCTTTAGCTCAAACTCCAGAGATGCATGCTTTTGTGCGTGTTACAGGTCCCCCCATGCACTGATCTGCAGAAGAAATTAATTGTCATAGCCAAAGAACCTTGGCTCTTAAGCTCCAGCTGGAGCAGCTAATAACTTTAGCCTTGGGAGTCCTGGGTTCAATCCCCAGGCTGTTGGCCAGGGTGACAGCTGTCATGCTTTCAGATCTGGAGGTCCCTGGTCGCACAGTAAGCATTTTCCTGCCAGATGTCAGAGACACAAGGGTGTGCTTTGTCCCACTCCTTGGGCACACGACTCCATGTAGATCTCTAGGCTGATTTTGATTCTCTGGCCACACCTGCATCCTGTCCTTCACCCATGTCTGCATTTTCCCCATTATCCTGTATCTTATACTCATGGTGCTGAAACAGGGGCACCCCCAGCTTGAAGTGGTTTCCATTATATACGGGGTTTACAGTCTGGTTCAATGGCTCTCAGCACCACCACTATAAAAACTGTTCCAGCCCCATCTGCTTATTCCTTGATTTCCCATCTGATTTGCTCATCTTGATGGACTCGGTTCTTTCTATATCACAACTGCCATGTGCCTTGTTGATTAAGTATTGTGTCCAGTTCTGGGCACCACACTTCAGGAAAGAGTTGGAGAATGTCGAGAGAAGAGCAACAAAAACGAAAGGTTTAGAAAACATGATCTGTGAAGGAAGACTGAAAAACACTGGGTTTGTTTAGTCTGGAGAAGAAAAGACGGGGGACATGATAACTGTTTTCAAGTACATAGAAAGTTGTTACAAGGAAGAAGGAGAAAAATTGTTATCCTTAACCTCCGAGGATACAAGAAGAAGCAATGCGCTTAAATTGCAGTAACGACAATTTTGAGTGGACATTCCTAAAAGCTTCCTAACTGTCAGGGTAGTTAAGTACTGGCATAAATTGACCAGAGAGGATGTGGAATTTCTTTCGTTGGAGATTTTTAAGAGTAGGTTAGGCAGACACCTATCAGGGATGGTCTAGATTTGTGCCTGGTCCTGCCGTGAGTGCCTCGTGTGGTCCCTTCCAGTCCTGGGATTCTAAGATTTCCCTCAGGCCTTTAGCCCCAAGAGCAGAAACCTGGAGACGTCAAGGAAGAGGAGCGAAACACTGGGTTATATTTTGTGCTGGTGTAAACTTGGAGAAACTCCGTCATCTTCAGGGGAGTCCTCTGGGTTCACACCGATGGAGGTAAGAGCACACTTTGGTTGGCTGTGACTGGACAGATTTGGCTTAGGATATGATGAGGCACTGGAGACAAGGACCATGTAGAAGAGTAAAGCCCTGCTCTGCCCTCAAACTACACTGGCCCAAGGCAAAGGACTGGCATAATTCGCTCCTGGAACAGTAACAGACATAAGGTCCCAGATCTAGTGGGCCAGAAGCAGAGAACTGGGACCTGTGCCATTTGGGATGGGAGATTCTCAGCTCCCTAAAGAGACATCCAGCACTTGCTTCTGGGACTGGAACATCCCAAGATATCAGACACGAAACCTGCCGCATTACATGCAGGAAAGCTGGCTTTGGCCCTATGCAATGCATTAATTCGAATTTTCATCTCCTTCTGAGCCCTGCGCAGTTGGGCTTATGGTAGCGGTGAGGATCTGACTGTACAGGGGAGAGGCCTTTAGCGATAGCGTGCCAACAACTAAAATAAAGAACTCTCTGAAACACTCCCACAATAGATTTTCTGTTACGCTCGTGACACCCCAACCGCACCGTGCAGCATAAAGGGCTTTTCTGTGCTTGCTGGGAAGGGCGCGCATGCTGGAACTCTTAGCACAGCCTCAACACGTAGGACCTATCAAGCCATCCCAAAAACATACACCACCACTCTGTAGCCTTTCTACACAGGGAGAGCGAGAGAGAGCATGTGCCGTGCCGTGACATGCACACGTGGCAACTGCCATTACGCAGTCCAGAATGCGTCCATCGTTACTACAACGTGGTCTCTGGGATACCACCATCCCGCCTCCCCCAGACTTAGCACAGGACGCTGATCTTTTAATGCTTCCACTGTACTAGTCAACCTGTAAGAGCCATGCGGTCGTATGTGAGAGATATCGTTTCTGCACAGTCTGACATGGAAGTGTGCGTTCAGCGGTGATAAATATTTAACATGCTTTTAGTCCTGAAAGGCTTAGCTCCGAGGCCATCGGCCTGTAAGCGAACGCTGGGGCTGATTAATGGGTTAAAGCGCTCCCATTTATGGAAGGTTAGGATCAATCCCAATTCTCTGCTATTTGTTGAATCTTTAATGCTTTTTATCGGGAGTGGAGTTTCTTGGCAGAGGTTAGCATTTTAATAGGGCCACTTTAACTGCATGGATTTTTAAGGGATAAAAAACCAGGAGGTTTTCATGCGGTCACTTTGTTAAATTAAATTAAAAAAGAGAGAGAGAAAGAAAGTATTAAAAAAAAAAAAAGATTTGGAAAAGCCCATTTTTCTCCATTTGCTGTTTTCAGAGTCAGGATCTCCCCTCATCTTTATTACATAGACTCATAGGTCAGAAGGGACCAACATGATCATCTAGTCTGACCTCCTGCACAAGGCAGGCCACAAAACCCTACCCATACACATTGCATGGCAGAGCTAGGAGCCGATCAGTTATACCCTCCCTCACCAGATCTAAACCACAGTTACTCCACCAGGAATGGTCATTTGTTCCTTCCATCTGCAGGCTCCGCAGAAGCTCCTTGTGGGAGCTTAACTGGTTTAGAAGTATCTGCGACTGTTAGCAACAAATATCTCCAATGGCTGGTGATGGGACACTAGATGGGGAGGGCTCCGAGATACTATGGAGAATTCTTTCCCAGGTGTCCGGCTGGTGGGTCTTGCCCACGTGCTCAGGGTCTAATTGATCACCATATGTGGGATGACGAAGGAATTTTCCCCTGGGTCCGATTGGTAGAGACCCTGGGGTTTTTCACCTTTCTCTGCAGCATGGGGCTCAGGTCGTGTTACAGCCACTCGCACTGCACCTGGACTTAATTAGAAGGTAAGGTCTCTGGGGCAGAGAGCATCTTTTGCTCAGCATTTTGACAGGCCCTAGCAACATCTTGAGCGCAGCCTCTGGGTGCCACCTGTCATGCAGAGAGTCCATAACGACAGAGAGGAGACACGAAGGCAAGTGAGAGAAGGAGCAACTGAAGAGGAGCAAGCGAAAGGGAAAGCGCGCTGGGCAGAGAGGGACCAGGGATGCGTGAGGAGGACAGCTCATGCATCCTGGCGTAGGTAGGAGCTGCCAGCTTTCCCGCTGACCTGCTTAGCTGGGAATCAAATGCCAGCTTTAATGGAGAGAGCCATTAGCCTCAATTCAGCTGGCAGATGGCAAGAGGGCTAGGTGGCCTTGCCTCACCCCTTCCTCGTACTGCAGAGGCTGGAATTTAGGAGGGATACTCTTCGGGTTTTTACCTTGCTGCAGCTTCCGGTATCTTGTTTTATACAGGGCCTTTCTTCTTTTCCATGCGAGGGGCTGCACCCTACCCACCTTTCCACGTACACAAACCTCACGGACTTCAATGAGAGGCCTTGCCCCGAGCTTGCAGCATGGAGCCCTAGGCAAATCAAAGGAACTTGGGATCCAAAATCAGGCCTTGCGCTCAAAGCTTCCTGCCTTGGGGCCTGTTCCCTGGGTGGCAAGTGCACTAACTTGCCCTAGGAGAGGGCAGGAGGGGGAAGGGGATTTGGCGTTAGCTTCCAGAAACTGAATTGGATCTCACTCACATGAGTGTAAATAACTCTAGTGGAGTCAGGTCTAGGTGAGATCAGAACCAGGCCCTCAGCATTCACCCCAAGGGTAAGAGATTGAGCTTGGGGGATAGAGTCTCATCCCACTTACGCCGCTGCAAACCCCTTTGCAGGCAGCTGCTTCTGGTTACTCTGGATTTAGTGAGATCAGACTCAGGGCAAGTGAGAGAAGTCGGTGATGGGCAGTCGCATGAAAACAGGAGGCCCCAAAGTGGACCCAACTCCTCTGACGCTCAAAAAAGACATTTGGGGGAATTACCTTAAGACGGGATGTTTTTCTAGTTCAACCACCAGCTCTGGGCTGGGTGCAGCACGCAGGGGGTCACACTAGAACACCGCAGTGGTCCCTTCTGGCTTTCCAATCTATTAAACGGACACTTCTTTGTCCTCATTTTAGAGTTTTGTGTTCTCAAAGGCAGGCAGTGACAGACACACAACAGCCTCTCTCTGCTCTCGTTAAGATTCAAGCTAGTTTTCCAGCAGGAGGCCAGCCGCTCCTTGCGTTCCCAGCAGCTGCACCAACACAGACCAATCCACCAGAGAGTTCACACGTATGACAGGAGCGAGGGTCATTCGGCATAGGAACACAGCTCGCCCATCTTCGGCTGCAATGATCCTCTGGAACTAAACAAATGCGACACGTTCGTCTTGCACACACATCTCAGCTCCCAGATTCACTGGCACACACCCATTTCCACCACTCGGCCTCAGTTCACACACAGCCCCGCTCACACCCATTCACTCGCATTGCCCATACCCACGCCATCTGTCTCAGGCCCCCCCGGGCACGGACCATCCACTTCCTTTCGCACACACGCTCTCTCGCTCCTCTCGTTGGCTTGTGCTGTTTCATATGCTCAGAGACACACAGGCACAACACTCCCCTTCACACGCACAGGCCCCACCCGCCTTCAATTACTGCACAGCAGGATTAGATTTCGACTCTTACACGCAAAACCGGTGCCACGAGAATGGTCTCTTCTCCTCCGCCGGTGTAAACACGGCTCAGGAGCGGAGAGACAGGGCGGAGAATTCCCTGTAGATTAACCTGCATGCTGTTTCCCGTGACAACACCGATACAAGAGCCGGGCTTTTGTCCCTTGACACATGACAGTTACCACACCGCTGGTTCCCAGGCTCCTTCAATTAGCGCTTCCGAGAGTCTATGAACCGTTCACCTCCGTCCCTCCCTGAGAAGCTGCTGCGGCTTGGAGTCCTACCCAGCGCCCAGCTTCCTCGGCATGAAAACCCCACCTCTGCCTGCACAGAGAATCCAGGCGCTCTTGTGGTCGGCAGATGCCCTACAACGTCCGGGGGGCAGAGGCAGGGCAAAGAGATCTGTGATGCAGGGATGTGACTGTGTCCCGTGGGCAATGGATGATTCACCCCAGGGCTCGGCATTCCTGTTCAGACGAGTCACGCCTCTGGAACACACTCACCTCATTGCCACGCATGGCTCTGGCACACAGCTGAGCGCCCAGGCCCAGCCACAAGGCTCCGGATGCTCCCTCCTCACGGGGGTCAGTTAAAAATTCTGCCCCCTCGCCATCTCCCAGTTGTAGCACTTCACACCTGCCTTGCAAGCTGCGCGGGTGGGTGTAAAGGGCCATGCAAGCGCCAGGGCAGGGTAGAGTCATGCTGAACTCTACTCCTGTGAGGCAGGCACAAATTCAGAGCCACCCCAGGGTGCCAAGCTGCGACACAGCTCAGCCTCCCCCAGGCTGAATAACAGTGGGTGCAGATAGTTCCTGGGTGCCACGCAGGCTGGGGGACAGGCACTGAGTGCGGGACGGGCAGAAGGCCTGAGGCACTGGGAATGGGAGATCTTCCTAAACCACGTGGGGGGCAGCATGAACTCAGGCAGAGTGGCAGGAACTGGGGAGATGGATTTCCGTAGCAGAGTAACGGTAATGAGGCGGTGGGTGCGATTCAACACCCCCCCCTCTGATCTGTGCTCGGATGGGGAGGGACGGGCGGACAACGGCGACACCTCGGCATTGTGAGTACCTTTCCCTCCAAGGACAGACAGGCCATTATCTCACCACGGTCTTCGGTGAGGGGATGCCCCCTGCCACCCCCGCCACAGAATCATAGAAGGTTGGAGTTGGACGGGACCTCAAAACCCGCTGCTCACAGCAGGACCATCCTCAGCTAAAACATCCCAGCCAGGGCCTTGTCAAGCCACAGCTTAAAAACCTCTAAAGATGGAGATGCCACCACCTTCCTAGGTAACCCATTCCAGTGCTTCACCACCCTCTTAGGGAAAAATTTTTTCCATTTCCCAAATATCCAACCTAGACCTCCCCCACTGCAACTTGAGACTGTTGCTCCTTGTTCTGTCATCTGCCACCACTGAGAACAGCCTAGCTCCATCCTCCCTGGAACCCCCTTTCAGGTAGTTAAAGGCTGCTACCAAATCCCCCTCGTTCTTCTCTTCTGCAGACTAAATAAGCCGAGTTCCTGCATCCTGTCCTCATAAGTCTTGTGCTCCAGCCCCCTCATCATTTTTGTTGCCCTCCGCTGGACTCTCTCCAACTTGTTCACATCCTTTTTGTAGTTGGGGGGTCCAAAACTGGACACAATACTCCAAATGCGGCCTCACCAACGCCGAATAGAGGGGAATAATCACTTCCCATGATCTGCTGGCAATGCTCCTACCGTGATATCCCTGCCAACCCTATTGACTTGACCAACCTTGGTTTCCATCCCACACTGTGCATCTCCAGCCTCCCCTGGCCAGGCCTTCGCTCCAGAAAGGCAAATTACACGAGCCACCAGGTTTGGGTGGCTTGGAGATGCTATTAATGGAGAGTTTTCACTAATTGCTTTTGTGTAATCAGGGGCTGCTGGGCGGAACCGGATAATAAATGAAATCCAATTATACTTTCTCTTGGTATTTATTTATTAAGTAGATTTAATCGCTTGATGAAGGGTCCCAAGGTGATGGCTCATGTCCTAGTGAAAGGCTCGTTTAATCCCCGCTTGGAAAAGCACAGTGGTAGCTTTTTCTAGGTACAGACTCGCCTCTGCCCCATGCGAGAAGCACAAGGTCCCACCGTTGCCTTTCCCAGCTACTTAGACTGCGAGTTTTGGGGCAGGGCCAGTCTTTTCCTGCATGTCTGTGAAGTGCCTAGCACAATGGGGGCCCAATCTTGGCCGGGGTCAGCGTAGTGCCTTGCCCAAGAGGGGCGCTGTATTAAACAGACCGGGCACTAAGGGTCCGTAGTCGCTGGTCTATGCATGGAGAAGAATTCAGTTTGCTTTGCACAGGTTCAGGAGGGAGGACACTTCCAAACTGATCCCCCTTTGACAGACCTGCGCGGCAAGTGTTCATAGGGCTCTGGTGAGTGCACAACAGCTTCTGGTGGCCACGTCTGCACGTGTGCGGAGGATGGCTCTTTGGAGAAGCAGTGCAGGGCGATGCTGTGGGAGAAACGACCTGCGCTCCTCCAGACCACCCTGCCACGCACGCTGGATGGCTCAGGCCCCTGCCCTCAGCTGCTACCCCTTGACTCCCGGTTGGCGTATGCCTCCGTCAGGGGGCAGACTACCATCCGTTTTCCCTTACCACCAGAATCCAACCCCTGGCCCGAGGGCTCCCCCCGCATTCCCTGCAGTCATGTCATACAAGCCTTTTATACCCCCCAGAGAACATTGACATTATGGCATCATGTGGGTGACAGACTTCAGTGTCCATTTAAGTAATGGGAGAGCCTTAGGGAAGTCCATGCACCCTCCCGTCTAACTGAGAGAGTTTCTGTGGAACTCCTCGCTGCAGTTTCTAAGCACCGGGGAATCAAAGGCTTTGGTTCAGAGTTAGTGAAGTGACTGCTAGCTAAATTCAAAAGGTGGGGGGAATAGTCGTTCTCCTTATAAATTATTATTAAACACTGGTTATTGTTTTTTTCAAAAAGACCCTGATATATGAATATTTTTGCAGACTTCCAGGTCTGTGAGATTTACCAAGACTCATGGGTTCACGTTATTCATGCTGGCTGCTGAATATTTGTGAAAATGCTCATGAATTCTATGTATTGCACAAATTGCTATCGGTCCCCACTTTCAAACAAGGCAGCGGGTTAGTTGCTCTGTATTACCTGCCTGTCTCCAATATTTCAGCCAGCCAACCCGGGCGCAGATAAAAGCACCAGGACGCTCAGTCGACCAATCCCAAATAGCTAGCCATCAAAGCAAGGAGCCTGGGAACAAACCCATGTTCTGAACTAACTGTCTGGCAAACCCTTCTGAGGAGCTAATCTGTCCCTTGTGCTAAAAACTGTCCCTAGAGTTAAACTGGTTTCCAAAAGAGAGGCTGGATTCTGAATGAAAAACATTATCAGCAAATAGCTCAACCGCCTGGATTAATTGTTAGCACTGGGCCAAAATCCTCAGCAACCCTACACAGCATTTAATCAGTCTTTACTCAGCAAAGTCTGCTTAAAAGACCCCAGGATTTAGCCAACTGATTCTTTATTGCTGTCGCGGTCAATCATTGAAACAGTGCAGCTAGGGGAATGGCTTCCAGTTGCTTCCTTGAGGACATCATTAACAAGACTTACTTTAGAATCAGAGAAATGTCGAGCTGGAAGGGATCTTGAGAAGTCGTCTAGTCCAGCCCCTGCACTGAGACAGGACCATGTAAACCAAGACCAGCCCTGACAGTTGCTTGTCCAATCCACTTTTCGGAAACTCTGTGATGGGGATTCCACAACCTCCCGAGGTCATCCATTTCTGGACTTACCTCTCCCTAGAGTTGGAAAGGGTTTCCTAATGTCTAAGCTACATCTCCCTGGCTGCAAACTAAGCTGATTCCTTCTCCTCCTACCTACCACAGACATACAACTGATCACCCTCCTCTTCGTAACAACCTCCAGTCCCCGCTTCAGCCTTCTCTTCCTTACACTAAACAGCCCCCCTTTTCCACCTTTTCTCCAGAGAACTGCAGTCGGACCTGGCCCAGCACCAAACCGTGAGCTGAAAAGCATCAGGCTACACTGAGAAACACAGATGAGATCTTAACGCCCGGGGGTGAACCGCCACTCCCTGCGTGTGCATTGCTCCTCTGCGGCCTCCTCCGCCCGGCACACCAGTCACTTAAACGGCTGCCAGGGGAGGTTCGCTGCGGATCGTGCAGACAGGCCCACCAAAACCACTGTGGCCTTGCTCGTGCAGGCACAAATCCCCCCCCACACACTCTGAGATGGGGACAAAGCCTTTTGATGTCGGATTGCACAGGCACAAGACAGGTCAGGCCTTGAGCCCTGCTGTGTGCGAAAGACCTGCTTCGCTCTGAGGTAATGCACCAGCTCTTGGTTTGCAGCTCCTTAGACCCAGGGAAAGTGACCTTGACCGGTGCAGGGTTATGCACATCGGCTCGGGACAGCGTTCACGCCTGCCTAGGGGATGCATGGATCCACTGCTCCAGCCCCTTCTGAGCTGGTACCACCCACATCCGGGAAGGGGGCAGGAGAGCGGTGAAGGTGCTGCGGTTTCCTTTGCCAGGCCGAAAACCTTCCCTGCTTCTTTGCCCCACCGGAGTGTGCTCTGGAAAGGCAGCCCGCTGGAGACCAGCACAGACCGTGCATGAATCAGGCCTGGAGGGGGTGAGCTGGGTGCAGGAGGGAAGTAAGGAACGGAGGCCAGGCTATGGCTCATTTGTTCTCGTTAGGGATAGTCCTGTCTGTGGCATCTCGAGTCTGGGTGTTTCTCTGCGTCTCCTGCTGCAGGTTTTGCCATGCACAGCGACGGGAGGACTCCAGCAAGCTCAGAGGCGCGCCTCACGCAGTGCAGATGCATCATTCAGACTTCACACCTCTGGAGTCTTTGCCTTTGTCCACACAAACATCCCACCCGGGGAAATCAAATCGATTTAGCAAAACTAGGGCCAACCCTGGGGGAGACTCTTCTATCAGTTTAAAACCGGTTCTGTCAGTTGAGCTTGTGCCTGTATAAATGTATCGACACTAGTTCGACTGACATAAGCCAGCTTTAAATCAGGGGAAGAGCATCCACACACAAAGTCGCACCTGGGGAAGGAAACGGGTTCGGATTTGTACATTTCATTGAACCGGTGCAGGGCGCATGCTTGTGCATGTCCATGTGCATGCACCAGACCTTCACAATGCAACAGGAAATAATCTGTCGGGGGCAAGCTTTCTTGCACAATTCCCACTGCTCCCAGGAATGAGCCAAGCTGAGGACAAATGTCTTGGATGGTACATTAGCATCCCTGCTACCCGTCTCAGATGCACACCAAAAAAGCAGTAAGTGACTCCCTGTCTCGAGTGACGATGCAGTTCAGTTTCTTGTTTTATCCAAGATCTCTTGGGAAGGGACTCCTGTCATTTGCTATTTGGCAGTCCAGTGGCTAGCGCTGCGGCCGCCAGGCACGTCTACCACAAGCTAAGTAACGAATTCTGAGGAAGACTTAGAAGGAAAATTCAATCTCATTTTCTCAAGAGCCCTTTTGCCCATGTGGCTTGGTTCCCACCTGAACGCAGAATGCTTCCCTGTGCACTCATCTCATTTGTTGCTGCGGAGATGTGCAAACACGCGAAATGCAGCAGGCAGGCTAGAGAGCTGGCCTAATTCCACAGCTCAAACAGAGCCGGCGAGGAAATTGAGGCAGTGAGAGGCGAAGCGATTCGCCTAGAGCTCTCAACTCCCCCCAGGGCAGAGCTGGAATTAAAACCAAAGAGCTCCGAACCACCACTGTCAGGCTGCCCGACGCTGACATTGCTTTAGTAGCATTGAAGACAGAGATGGAAAAACCCAGGCAGGCCACCCAGCCCATGCCCCTGCCCCGCCCATGAAGGGTTGCGCCTTACAACAGGCCATTCTAAAGAAGCACAGCTCGCTCCCTCTCTGCTTACGTGGCTCTCGCTGCTGTTGCAACTGAGCATCTCACAACCCTTAGCAGGTGGTATTTGCTTGGCAGCCCGGGGAGGGGGAGTGTTACCCCCATTGCACAGAGGGGGAACCCAAACTACCCCCATTGCACAGAGGGGGAACCCAGGCATGGGGAAGACATGCCCAGCTTCATGCAGTGAGGCCGCGGCAGAGCTGGGATTCGAACCCACGTCGCGTGAGCCCCAACCCAGGCTTTAACCCTGAGTCCCCACGTAATTCCGTGCCACCGACAGTGCATACGTGTGGGCAGGTATTGTGTGTGTGTAACGTGTGTATTGCTATGAAACCAGGCAGATCCTGGAGTTGTGCAGCTCTCACTGGTTTTCCAGGGCCTCGCCTACACAGCACATTATGACACAAACCTTTTCTCCTCCCCCTGGGCCCACGACCACCCCCTCACCCCCATTTCTTTTCCCTCATCTTCATTTCCATCTCAAGCCCCTCTCCTCTGGGGAACCTTCCCCGCTGCCATTTGCTCCTATATTTCACTGCTGAGTCTGCTGCCACTCACGCAACCTTGCCTATTTAGTAATTTGTGGCAATAAAGTGTCATTGTAGGGGGAAAATACAGCCTCCCAGCAGCGGACAAATCTCCGGTCCATAAATTGCACAGTCCCGGCACGCGCCTACCTCTTCCCTCCCCCTCGCTTTTTACGTAAGTGTAACAATCGAGGAAGAAAAAGAGCCACGCCGGTGTGTGATCTTACAGGAGAGCGGCGCCTGAGCCGCCTTCATTAGGGAGCGTTAACGAGTGCCGAGGAGCGGGTGCCCGCTGGGATCACACTGGAGCCATGGGGCCTTGGCAGAGGCTTCCCAGAGCCCTCCAGTAATTAAGAGATTCTCACCACTGGGGAAACACGTTACTGAGATGCGCTCAGGACATTCCAGGCTCCGTCCCCGCCAGCCGCTATCGACCTCCCCACACTGGGTTGCAGACCCAAGACAATCCAGGGATGGGTTCAACAGTCCAGCGTCCCAGGGGCACCATGATACGGGCCCCCCTTCCTCTGGCCCTGCTCCCACTCAGCGTGGCCCCTCCCCAACTGAAGACGCAGGAGCAGCAAAGTAGGGCTAAGTCCTCTCCTGGGGGGTTCCCCAGAGCAGCAGGCCTTGGAGTTCACGCCCAATTGACACATCTGGGGCGGCCCCCAGGTCAAAGCAACTGCTGCAGGCTCTGTGCAGACACGGGCTGACGCCCCTGCATTGGTTACATTCAAGTCGCGTTTTCAACGTTTCTTTGCGACCAGGGGAGCTAGAAACCTCCCTTTTCTTTGTTAGTGGGAGCTGAGATTCCGGTGTAACCGCACGAGCTGGGTCCTGCGGCACAGGTCTACAGCTTCACCTGTCCCCGTCAATAACAGCAGCAATGGGCAAACCCCACCTCTCTCCCCCATTCCTTATACGAACACAAAGGGCTCTGCCCGAAGCACAGAGCCGTGCAATGCTGCTAGCAGGTGGACGGGGCAACGACTGGAGACCCTGAGCAGCAGGGGGTGAGGACAGCACAAACCCTTGCAGAGCCACGCCCAGCCAGAGCTCCCTGAATGCCACCAGCGCCAAGGGGATGTGAGGGCACGCCAGGTCTGATCCGTCTGCTGCTCCTGGCCACCATCTGCCATTGCAAGGAGAGGCACATGAGAATGTGCCAGCCCCAGCCGCAGGAGCTAGGAAGGGAATGGAGGACTGTGGGGGGACGGCGCGGAGCAGGGCCAGACGAGAGCGAGTGGGGCACAGAGCGCGCCTCGATCCATCGCCATTCCTGATTGGAAAAGAGAGAGGGGAGAGAGGGAGGCTGGGGGCAAGCAGGAGATCTGCTGGTCCATTGCACGTAGCGCCAGAGCACGCTGGCCCTGGAGACACAGCCAGCATTACACCAGGCTGGCACATTTTTGCTGTGGCCTGGACTGCGATTTGCCAGCCCCAGGAGAATGAGACTCTTGGTGAAAGATGCAACTTTTACCCCCAAAAAGACAGTCCGTTTGCAGCAGGAGAGCTGCTGTAGTCAGTATCTCAGCTGCGGGGCAGACTTTCCCCTCTCCATTTTCAGACTCTTAATCCCAGCAAGATGTACAATTCTCTCGTCAGTGTCTACGGGACAAGGGCAATGGTTTGTCCGACGCGCTCAGAGACATGGCTACTGCTACGGAAAACCCACGAGCCAAGAAAGCAATCTTGGGCTAGGGATTATCCGTACGAGTGCACCAAAGAGCGCATCCGACTTTGCTTTTGTCCTCTTCATAGGGAGCCGTATCTAGTGTCTTTCTGCTGCTGTCCTCCTGCTTGTGTGCACACACACTCACTCTCTCTCTCTCTCTCTCTCTCTCTCTCTCAGGATAAGAGCATCAACAAATGTCCATCATGCATCAAGCTGAGAGCCTTATATCACGGTTACGTCCCTGCTCTGATGTCCGTATTGAAATCCAGGGCCCACCCTGGGTCGCTAAAGAACGTTGCCTATGAATATAAATAAACCGGTGAAATTTCATAGCCAGTCTAAAGCCCATACGTGGTTTTATCAAGAATGCATTCGCCTCCAGTCTCACCCACCCGGGGCAACAGCTAACAACTCCCTGGAGAGGGACAAAAACCAAACAAACGGAGAACAAAGGATGTTTGGCACGTTCTGCGTGAGCAATAAAACTGAAGACAACATTAAAAACACCTGCAGAAAGAGAAGCCTCCCTCCATTCCCCCATCCCCAGGGATCGGGAACGGTGTGCAACATGGGGGGAAAACACAGCAGTGCCACCGAAGTTCGGCATGAAAATTAATGCACAGCCAGGAGAGACGAAACCCATCAAGCCAGCCACTAGAGCAGGTCTCTACCCATGAAACCAGCCCACGGCAGATGTCCTCCGATCCCCCTCCCCACCATGTGCCATCTGCGAGCGAGAACAGAAATCGCCAGTCTGTCAAAACTGTGCAACGGCGCACAGGCTGCAGAGCACGACAGCAGCATATGGACGACAGGCCCGAGTCAGACAGCTCTGGGCTGGTGCCATACGATGTGCCGCTGATGCTGAATGAGGTAACAGCTAGCCAGGGTAGTAGCCAGAGGGCAAGGAAAACAACGGAGCACAACCCGCCCCACCACGCAGCACCCAAGGTGAGCCAGGCCAGGAGAGAGAGATTTTTCTTGGGGTCCTGCCCCCCCAGCACCAGGCCCTGCAGAAACATGGGCTCAGTCTGCCCTCGCTCACACTGGTCTCTCTCTGGAGAAACTCGACCCAAGGGAGGATTTCGGCCATTTCTGGCACAGCAGGTCCAGAACTGAGCTATGCGCTGGGGGGAGGGAACCCCGTCACTCTTCTATCCGCCCCCTGGCACACACAGCCGCCGGCACACCGATTGGGCTGTGTGCTTTCCCGGAGCAGTTCCAAGCAGCCAGATGCCTGGCCCTCCCAGCACTGGCTCTAATCCCCCAGGGGCGGCTGGGAGGGCACTGTGCCCAGCGCAGGGCAGCCTGGGACAGGCCTGGCAAAGGTGGGCAGAGACAAGCCATTGGATGCCTGCTCCCAGCGGGTTCGCGTGAACAACCCGGGAGCCCGTTAGGAAAGGCGAGGCAGACCCTGGAGAGAATTCAGATGGATACCTCCGCCGCCCTGGCTTGTTTGTCTTCTCAAAGGCCGGTGCAAGGAAGGGTGGTCTGGCAGTGAGGGGGCTAGCCTAGAACAATGGTTTCCAGCCTGGTGGAGGGCAGGACCTCCTTGGGGCAGCACCCAAGATTTCAGGGTGTCCATGGGGCTTCAGTGACATGGAGGTCATTTAGCCCGCCGAGCTCCACGCCGGGCGCAGAAGAGGAGGAGCAGCCTCCCCATCCCCCCACCCTGCACTAGCCAGGCACTCAGCCAGAGAGGAACAGCCCCAGCCCGTGGGGGCCTGGAGCCACGGCCTGCCTCCATCATCCTCAGTCCACAAGGCACGGGAAGAGGCAGGGCCACACGGGGTGTGTGGTGGCGGCTTCGCTTCTTACTTAGGCTAGAGTCATGTATTATTACTGATGTAATTTAGTGTTGTCATCAATATATATGTTTATAGGTGTTTTATGGGTTTGGGGCCGGTGAGTAGGCAAGTTGGGTGGGGGTTACCCAGTGTTCACCCGTGGGGCTTTCACTTGGAAAGGTGGGGAACCACTGGCCTACAACACCTGGGTGCAATTCCTGGCTAAGCCACTGACTTCCTGTGTGACCTTGGGCATGTCCCTTAACCGACTCATGGCTCAGTTCTCCACCTGTAAAATGCTATACCTCCCGGGAGGGTGGTAGAGGGGATAGAACCTATGATGACTGCGAGATACTCTGGTGCCGAGGTCAATATAAATACCCAGAGAGAGTGTCTCCTGTGTCTGCGAATTCCTGAGTGGGCAACAGTGTGTAGCTTAGTGACCGCAGCGAGGTTATTGACAGGTTCCAAGGCCAGAAGACACATCTGCCATCCCCTAGCCTCACCCCCTGTGAAGCACAGGCCAGCGACTTGCACCGCAATAATTCCCAGAGCAGATCTCTTAGATCTTCATTTAGGAATTGCCAGTGACGGGGAATCCATCACAGCCCTGAGTAAATTGTCTCTGTGGCTGACGGCCCTCACTCCTCTGTTCTTCTCCGCTCGGGAACTGGGTGATTTGAGTGCCGCTCAGCTCCTGGGTATTGACACCGATGCAATCTGTAATTCCAGATTGCCCCTGCCTTTCGGGGTAGTAAAGATCCTTTCCACGCTGACCACTCACTGACTGTATTTCATTTGCACCTAGCACTGGAGGATGCGGCAGCTACCGGGATGAGCGCCAGCAAAAGCAAGGTGAGCTGTAGCGTACGTAGGAGAGAGGGGAAGATGGTGGGCACTGGCCCCCCCACTCAGGATGCCTTCTTCCCAAAAGAGCATTGAAGGGCTAGGTCCGGGTGCTGTTTATCACAGTAGCTCCTCTTCCGCACACATGCAGATGCAGGGGGGGTGGAAGCTCCTGTATTTGGGACCAGCCCCGTGCAAAATTCATTCCAGGTAATGAAACAAATTATCCCCAGACAGATGGATTTGCTGTTCCCTCCCTCCCCCCTCTTTCCTTGACCTGTTGCTGTTTGGCTTGGACAGCTCAACATGGCCTTATCGGCAGATCGGCTTGCAACCGCGGCGCTCCGCCAGCCTCCCTCGGCCCGGAGCACTGTGTAATATATATATTTTTTTAATATTTATGGGCCAGATCACATGCTTTATTAAGCCAGACCTAAATCATTCCTCCACCCCCCACCTCCAAGATCCTGTGGAATGCGTCTGCCATTAAACACGCAATTAGCCTGCATTTACAAATCTGTAAAAGGCTCTGGCCGGCCATTCAGCGCACACCAGTGGGGATTTTATTCCTCCCACCAGCTGAGTCCGTCTTGCTCACTGTCTAATTAGTCCTCGGCAAGCCAACTCCACTGGAAACGGCTGCAGTTTTTTCCCAGCTCACCACGAGCCGCCAAAGAACCACGGCCTCCTCCTCGGAGGGGGACGTGTGGTGTCTTTGGGCTCAACCGAAGGCCAGCTCCTTTTGCAACAAGTGTCTGATTGATGAGCTCCAGGGCCCGGCCTCCATTGCCCTTCACCTTGCTGAGAAATAGAGGAAGCTGTTCAAGCAGGTCCTGCTCGTGCTGCGGGAGCCAAAGGGGGAAAATGGGGACATCGCTCCCCCATAGGAGCCCCCCATACCCAGCATTGTGCAGTGGAGAACCCCCTGCTTGGGGGGCACTAAGCCATGTGGCATCTGCCCTCCCCCAGCTACGTGGCCTTTGGGAAAGAGTCTGCAGCAAGGAGCCAGCCCAGGCGTGGTCACTGACACTGTGTGATATAGGACACTGATGATGCCATAAGATTGTTTTCTGACATTTGCATCCTGAAAGTTTCATCCCCTGTGCTGATTGGCTGCTTGCCTCAACCCTGCTCATGCCCTTCTTTTCCCCTAGCCAATCCCCTGCTAGCGTAACCCCATGGCGAGGATTTAAAATCACAAAAGAAATGGGGAAAAAGATGGTGGAACTAACATGCCGTTTTCCACCCTCACACAGGGGTCCCTCTGCTTGTGCATTATATCCCTTTCCTCTTGTCTTGGTCTATTTGGATTGTAAGCTCTTCAGGGCAGGGACTGCCTCTTATTGTGTGTCTGTACAGCACCTCGCACAATAGGGCTTGATTCTCCTGTAACCCACATGACAAATAACGGACAAAGCCCTCAACACCTTGCGGGATTGGAGCTTTTACACCCAGCTAAGGGGCTCTGTGCCAGGGGTGGGTCGAAGGCAGCCCGTTGAAGTCAATGGGAGCTGAAAACACTCAACATCCTTTATAGGAGGTGCCCTGCCCCTGGCAGGACGGGGGTCCCAGTCTCTCTGGTTGGCATATGTGTTCTGCAAACATCCCCTTCTCCTTCTAAGCGAGCATCCGGCCAACAGCTCAGGAGAATGCCAGCGCAGCAGGGGATAACAGAAAGACACAAGTGGAACATGTCCGGTGCCGACTGGGACACCAGAGACAATACCAGGGGGTCCCTCCGCAACCAGGGCTGGATCGGTGCTTTGATCAGGAAAGGGACAGAACCAAAACGGGTCAGGATGCCCTGGACATGAGAGTGTCCCAGATGGAGAGCCGGAAGAACCACCTCTCAGAGTTCAGTAACCCAGGTCCCCTCTTTGCCCCACTGCTTCACTCCAGCAATTCTGAAAGCACAGACGTGGCGCTGGATTTTACACTCCTCCGCTGCTGAGCGCCAGCAAGCGCCAGGGGACAGATCATTCAGCAAAGCCAAGGAGAGAAACTAGCAGCATTTAACCATTAGCATGTGTGTAAGGAGACCCTTAATAAACTCTTTTCCCTCATTCCTGTCTGCTTTGCTCCGGGCCATTAATCCAATTGAGCAGAGCTCAGCGCTTGTAACAAAGCTGTGAGACATTTGTCAGATCCCTGACTAGCCCCATGGCTAATTTTACAACACTAATTTATCTTAGCATATTATATCGCTTTAATTTTGTCCCCCCGGATCACATTACCACAGCTGAACCTTGCAGCCAATGTGTACCGGTAATTGCTATTATTAGCAACGGACCCTACTGGAGACGCACCGCAAATAAAGGGAGCAATAAGCAATCCCGCCATCAGGCCAGCGTGCACTGAATCAGAAATGGAAACAGGTTAGCCAGCCAAGAAAATGGGGCACTACAAAGAGGAGGAAAAGGTGGCAACTAAACATAGACAAACGAGAAGAAATAAAGTCCAAGGGTCAAACTCTACTTTCGGTTATGCTGGCATAAATCCAGAGCGACTTCGCCGGCAGCAAGAAGCCACGCTGGTATAAATCCAGAATGACTCCGCCAGCAGCAACGGAGCCACGCTGGTGTAAATGCAGGGTGACTCCACCAGCAACAAGGAGCCACGCTGGAGTAAATCCAGAGTGACTCTGCTGAAAGCAATGGAGCCATGCTAATGTAAATGTGGAGCCACTCTAATGACTGCAACTGGGGAAGCCCAGATGTAAATCCAGAGTGACTCCACTGTGTTATGCAAACAATGGCGATTCCAGTTGGAAAGTCATCTGCCCTGCAAATATATCTACTTTTAAATGCAGCACCCCAGAACTCAGATAACACCTCGCTGCTTCTGACGGGCTCCCAATTTCAGGGAAACGCGCTCTCCCTGCCTTCGCCGGAACAGTCCCAAAATAGCTTCGGGGCGGCTTCATTTCATCTCCACCTTGTCTGTGATGACACGTCACTGTGTCACTAGCCCACACCCGCACACGGTGACACAACTCGGTCTTGGATAGCACAGCTGAGAAGGAGAGAACTCTGTCTAGGAAAAGAAAGATCCACCGCACCTACCAGCAGCCAAGCAGGCAGAATGGAATTCCTTATGTGCTAGAAATGAGCCAGAGCGCTAGGTGGGACACGCCTGCCAAGGCTAAAGGGGATATTCAGCCAGCATAAGCCATTGATTTTCCATCAAAGATAGCACAGCCTCCATGGCACTATGCTGGAGCTCTGGTTTGGGACCGACAGACCTACCTGTTTGGAGTCACCAAAGCAACTCCACTACCCCTGGGAGTCTCCCAAAGGAACGCTGCCTGGCCCTGACCCGCTCAGCTTAAGAACAAAGGTTTACGGCACTGAGCCAAGAATCAAGCCAAAGTCCTGCCTGCAGGTAGCCGTTCCACGGAATCACCTTCCCTGGGAGCCCTGGGATCTGCACTGTTCTGTGTTGAGCAGCTGAAGCTGGAGGTCTCTTCCCAAGAAGCTAAACAGCAAAGAGTCAGCCCCCGCCTTCTCCACAGTCAGGAGAAGAGGACTGGAGACGGTCGATGTGGCACATTAGATTGTGAGCTCCTAAATCTCTCAAGACAGGCCTGGCCGTGATGCTCCAAGCAAAGCAAATGGGTCTGTGAATAAACTGCCTCTTACCTTTCCACCGGTCTGACTTCCCAGCGGTGTCCCCAATTTCTCATCAAACTCCTCAGGATTCCTCCACGCTGTGCACTTGACCTGGGTGGTGCAGAACAGGGATTTTCTGTAAAAAAGGAAAGAAGAGACTGTCAAAGATTGGCACTTCTCTTTTATTAACACCACTTTTCAGGGTGGGATTGCCCACGTTCGCTCCTCCGGGCGGGGACCCTTGGTAGCTAGTGGACAGAATTGTGTGCACAGCTCGTCCATGTAAAAAATAATTCTCATACAACTGCTGCAGCCCCACCCCACAACGTGCATTTATTTAATTAGTTCAGTACATGGTGGAGGTGGGGGGAGGTGTCCATTTGCTCCTGGGGTCGTCTTTGATCTTAGTGAAAGAAATGATCTGAACCAAACAGAACCCACCAGAAGAAAAGTGTGTCACACAAAGAAATGACAAGACGCATCCCTATGAGGTCTTGTCGTCAACCCAGGCTCCAGTCCTGTGGGTGCTAAACTTTACATGCCGGGGTTAAGTCACGTTGTCTCAGAGCTCGGAAAGCCCGTAAGCACATGTACAAGCACACACACCTTTGCAGGAGAGGCACCTCAGATGGTAAACTGAGTCATGATTGATTCTTTACTTCATGTTTGTACAGGGCCTGGGGTAATGGGGTCATTGGCTTTCTTTGGTCCTTTTTTAATGCTTTGCATTAGGGGTAGATGTTGCATAGCACATTTTGATGCATTAGGCCAGTGGTTTTCACCCTTTTTTCATTTGCAGACTCCTCACAAATTTTGAACGGAGGTCTTGGAAATCTTAGACATAGTCTGAAGATCCTCAGGGGTCCATGGACCACAGGTTGAAAACCGTGGCAACAGGCACCTTTAACTTATTTTATAACACAGTTACAATGAGCACATCTCACCACCTCACTGCTGCGAAGGGACTTTCCCAAGAACTGTAGCAACTTTAGAAAATGTTTTTCTTCCTGTCTTTATTTGGGGTCCAACCCAAAGCCATAAGAACTTGACAGAAGACTTCCTGTGGACTTCAATGGGCCTTGAATCAGGTCTTTAGAGGGTTAAATAAACCCAGCCCTAAAGGCCTGTAAATGATAAATAAATTAGAGAAACCCCATTGGGTGCCTGTGCAGCTGATTGAGAAACTCTCATTTGCAAAGCTATGGGAAATAATTAAAAAGTTTTCCCGGGGCCGAAGGAGGGAAGCGGCCTGTTTGTCATGCCAGCAGCGCATGGCACACTGCAATTTATCACGCTTGTCAGATGTCAGCCACTGCAATATTTAACTCTGCCAGCCCCTAGCCGAGCCAGGGCCGCGCCCCATCCCTCACCGCAGACTCTGCCGGACATATGGGAGCCACCAATTGAGGGAGCTGGCAATCACTGACGGAGATGGCAGAAAGCTCTCCCCTGCCCATCTCCTGCTCACCGCTGCTGAGACACGGCTATTTGACAGCGCGGAATTGCAGATGAAATAAACAGACAAGGCCGGGCTGGAACGGAATCACACAGCCAATTCGTCACCACCTGTCGGAGAGCAGTCTGGGCTGCCAAGGATGATGGGGGGAGAGAAATGGGAAAGGAATCCTGGATGGATGGGAAAATTCTTAGTTGGCTTCTCAGCTCCATTCTCAAAGATGCAGCGCCCCAGGGGTGAGAAGAACACTACACGGGGCACTGAGGGGGAGCTCTATTGAGACAGACCCCTAAGGAGAAACTCGGAGCCAGAAGATCAATATGAAGGTGGCAAGTAACAGCAGTGTGATCCAGGGAACAGAGGGCTGGAGTCAGGCAACCAGGATTCTATTCCTGGCTTTGTGACCGTGGCCTCAGTTTCCCCTCCTGCCTTCTGTGTGTCTTGTTGGGCACACAGAGGGCAGGAGGGCTTGTTGTAAGCTCTCCAGGGCAAGGGCTGTCTCTCACTAGGTGTGTATGAGCACCCAGAACAATGTGGCTTAGAACTGAGCCAGGGGCGCTACATGGCACTGGAATACAAAGAACTAACATGAAACAGATATTGCTAAACCCCAGGGAAGCCTCCATGAGCCAGCAGAGGGACAGAAGCTTACGATGTAACCTGGACCCGGGACAGGACAGATTCCTGGAGTGCAGATGTATGGGTGCCCTCCATGTGCTCCGCCTTGCACAAATATAAAGAGAGTCTCTGGCTGATGGAGCTGACAAATTTAGCTGAACCAGTCCACCACCTGAATAAGCCAGACGAGGATTACAACCATGGCTGGCCCGAGCAAGCAGCACAGGATCGACTCAGGGAGAGCACACCTCATGTTTAGAAGAAGAGCTAGTCTCTGGGCACAGAGATGGAACGCCCATCTCCCACATACACACCCCTCCCGGGAGTCACTGCTGCCTCTAAACGTTCGTCCCATTCTCGGCGTGAACCACATATGCACAGACACCCTCCTGCATTTTGGCTGTTTCCTTGGCATCAAAACGGAAATCATAAAATCACAGAATATGAGAGTTGGAAGGGACCTCAGGAGGTGTCTAGTCCCACCCCCTGCTCAAAGCAGGACTAACCTCAGCTAAATCATCCCAGCCAGGGCTTTGTTAAACTGCAGCTTAAAAACCTCTAATGATGGAGATTCCACCACGTCCTAGGTGACCCATTCCAGTGCTTCACCACCCTCCTAATGTCCAACCTAGACCTCCCCCACTGCAACTTGAGACCGTTGCTCCTTGTTCTGTCAACTGCCACCACTGAGAACAGCCTAGCTCCATCCTCCCTGGAACCTCCTTTCAGGTAGTTAAAGGCTGCTATCAAATCCCCCCCATTCTTCTCTTCTGCAGATTAAACAAGCCCAGTTCCCTCAGCCTCTCCTCAAGTCTTGTGCTCCAGCCTCCTCATCATTTTTGTTGCCCTCCGCTGGACTCTCTCCAACTTGTCCACATCCTTTTTGTGGAAGGGGGCCCAAAACTGGACACAATACTCCAAATAAATCATGAGGCCCCTGCAACGGTTGTAAAGCAAAGCACCAAGTAATTCTTTAAACAGGCCCCGGTGGCAAATCCTGAAGGAGGAAAGACCAGGATCTTTTGCAAATCCTGGCCAACGTCAGGGGAAATTCTAGACCGACAGGGCCCTACTGGGTTCGCTTGGAACCGGAGGTGTTTTGCTAGGATCCCACCAAGAGCGCCACAGGCAGTGAATTTAAAATATCACCCGCCTACCCCGGCGCCCTGGCAAGACTGAGATTGTCTTGAGGAACCGTGGGAACTCACTCTGTCACACGATGGCGAAGCTGTGGCCGCCCTCACGCACAGATATCACAGACACAAGCTAAGCACCACACACACACACACGCACACCCCATCAGGATCTTGTTGTCCAGAAATGCTGTCCTCTTCCAAAGAAAACGCCATACACCTCCTCATCTCAGGCCTCCAGTCGCGAGACTATTCAGCCAGCAGAGGGTGTTGGCTCATACCCACACACAACACAGAGGTACATCTGAGCCGTCCTGATTCATTTTCCCATCGACAACAGCAACCAACACCCACAGGAGCTACGGGGCCTGGCAGTCTTCTCACCGGTCCTGGTGGAGATCAGGGGAACCCCCCCTGAAGACAGTGGAGCTCCAATGGTGTAAGTGAGAGGGGCATTACACCCTGTGGCTACACGACATGCTCGGTCGAGTAAAGGGCTGGGGTGGGTATTCAATATTTATTTTTATACATACCGATGTAGGAATTCAACTGCCGTGTTTTAAGAGTGAAACTCACCTCAACCCCTGCGCACATACAGACTTTTCAGAATTTGACCCAATGTAAGTGCCTTTTCATGGGGACAGCAAAAGGCACCTTCCTGATACCTGGGAGACAGACATTCTGCTGCCAGGTATCACGATCCTGTTCCAAAGCATAGAGGTCCTAGAGCCGCTCAATGAGCAGGTTGTCAAGGTTTTTTGTTTTTTTTTTAATAATATCATGGGCAAAAGAGCACATTCTTTTCCCTAACTTCACGCTCAGGTTAGTCCTGCTTTGAGCAGGGGGTTGGACTAGATACCTCCTGAGGTCCCTCCCAACTCTCATCTTCTATGATCCACTCAGAGAGTTAAACTGGTCGTGCTGAAATTTTCCAGAAAATTTCACACTGAGGCAGACGCCCCAAATGGGAGGTTTCAGCTGCAATGGCTCAAGTTTGGCAAGTGAAAACTGTCTGAAAATCAACTGTGGTGGGCAACCTGAATGTAGGCATCACTACCTTGGCTGTCTACAAGTTACACACCCACTTATCAACCAAAGGAAATCATTTCCCTGGCCTAACACTAGTTATAGAAAAGCTGACCTCACAGGTACCAAGCAATGCAACAACAATAAATCTCCAGAGTCCTACAACGCTATGATGCATTTGCGAGGCAGTGATTTTGGCCTTCTCTATTTGGGGGTGCACAACCTGAGACACCCTAAAAGGAGCTAAAACTCTGGCTGACAGGTGGCCAGCACTGTCTGAACACAGAGACATCTCTGTCTGAACTGAGACCTCTCACACTGGGCCACCGGGAGAGGAAACATCCAAAATCCATTTGGAAATTGAAGGCTTCGATTCTGAAGCGCTCCCACTGGTCACCTGTTGGGGGCGCTGCAAGGGATACTTGTGCTGGAGGGATCGATTCTAGAACGGAAGCAAAAAAAAACAGCCATGGCCTCTGTAACCATCAGGAGGGCATTGCATTTTTATTTCTCTCTGCCTCCGCTCACATAAACAGACATGACAGGACTTTTATTTAGGGCCTTTTCAATTTAGAAAGGCTGAGAAATGAAAAAGCATCTCAGCGAGGGAGCCAAGCGAAGAGCAAGGAAGATTTTCAACCTGGGGAACAAAAGAGAAATAAAAGCCTGCTCTATCAGCAGACGACACAAGACCCCCTGCAGCAGGCCGATAGACAAACCCAACGGGGCTCGACGGCAAGTCTGGAGCGCTCCACGCACCGTGCAGCTGGGGATCCGTGGTGGGCAGGGAGTCCCTGGGCACATGCTGCACTTTGTCGGTAGGCCCGGGGCGCTGAAATCAGGAGATCAGCAGACACACTGGTGAGTGAAGAAAGGGTCCCGTTCTCCACCTGCATCGACGTACTGGAGAGAGGAGGTGGGGGACTGCTTTGTGACCAGGCCAAAGGATCTGAATACCAGCAGTAACCGCTGCCAGGAGGTGGCCAGAGAGGGTCTCCCACCCATCAGAGGTAACCCCCGCACCACCAGTCCCCGCTGGCCCCAGCGCCTCACCCTCCACGCCACGCGAGTCTGCACCACGCTCAGCCCCTGCCTTCCGGTCCGGCTTGCCCCGGTGCAGCACCGCTCCCCGTCCCTGAGAGGGAGACGGGCTGCAGGAAGCAGATCAAAACTGGGCAGGCCTCCGGTGGGAGCCCTGGGATGGGAGCCGGCCCCACAGCAGCGCGAGGAGGAGCAGTGTTGGCCACCCCACCACCCACTCGGTGGGAAGGTCGCGGACTCGAAATCAAGCAAGTGACGCTGCAAACTGATGCCCGGGGGTCCGAGCATCATTCCATCGTGAGGGCAGGGCCACGGGGCAGCTTCTCACCCGTCGCTGCTACGCACTGTGCGTAACGCCCTGGGGGCTGCGGGCGCCACACCCACTTACGGGCCATCAGGTGCCCGGCCGGCGTACGGCAGCCAATAAAGAAAAGAGCCGATTTCCAGAGCCTCCTCCCACTTACGCTCATGCACACCAGGAGGGACTGAAGGGGGCCCAGGCGCTAGACCGGTGGCCAGGAGTCAGGGCTGGCAGCCCAACAGTTCTCCCTGTGGCTGAGGGGAGATGATTAGCCCCTGACCTCAGCTAAATCTGAGCCCGTGGCCGTTCGAAGGAGGCGCAGGAATGGCGGCCGCAGCAAAATTCACTGATCGCCCAATTCATGGCCCGTTATTCGCCTGGCTCTTCTCTTTACTGGGGCAAAAGGCCCATCACGGATACCTCACTTCTCTGAGAAACAGGCCACTTATCTAGGGGCCTGCAGAGAGGGGGTGGCTCGAATGAAGCAAGCGCCGTCACAATAGCACAAGAGCCCAGCACGGGTTCAGAGCAGGCTCGTGAGCCCAGCACCTACCCAGAAAGTCCGGGCCAGACTCATGTGGCTCACGGTTCATTGCCTTTTTTCTCTTCCAATCTAGCTCACCCAGGCTTGCCCGTGCACAACCAACCGATTCACATGCATGACGTCATGCACCTAGATGTGGAAATCTCGGCCTCTGATGTGGCCATTTACGTTGTGAGCTCTTCGGGGCCGAGGGGCTGTGCACGTAGGGCTCCGAATGCACAACACTCAGTGGAAAATATGGCAGGGCCAGCTTTGCGGAAATCCGGGTTAGTTTCCCAAGCCCCACAGGACAAACGAAAAACACCAGTGCGCCCAGCAGAGATGAGGCCGGCTGCATTTCCAGGGGGGTGGGGAGGGGGTGGGGTTAAAGTATCTTTAGCTGGGCTGTCGTGAGCTAAACAATATTGTCTGCCAAATGCTCCTTGGCCTGGCTGGAAGAGGTGTAGAATGTGGAAACGACAATTCAGCGCATCTGCTGTGCTGTGAGTTTATCTGCAGGCAGGCGTGAGGGCCTCTTTAAGACACATAGGCAGATCTCCCAGCCCTGGAAAACCCACCTAGACACCCCCATGCCCTGAGATGTAGATTTTTCTCAGGCCTCAGCCTAAACCTCAGACTCTCCCCCCAGCAGAGACTCCACAGCATTCAGCTGCGTAGCTGCCTCACGCATCCCCCACCTTGCACCACCACACAGATGTCATGAGAACGGGATGCCCACCCTCCGGAAGATCACCCACCGTCCATCAGTAAGCCTTCACTTCCTGCCCCACTGAAAGCCTCGGTCACCAGAAACACAGGACAATGCACTAGAAACCCACCCCCCCAGACAGTCAAGCAGCCTCCACCAGGCCCAGGGAGAAGGCTAACGGTGACCTAATGAGGTTCTTCCATCATTCCCCGCTGCGGTGCCATGACTCAGGATCACGCTGATCAATACAAGCCCATGTGTCAGTGAAACCATCCCCATCCCCATCTGACTTCAGATGACATCTGGCCCTGATTGCATCACCGAGCCCCAGCGGGCTGGATGACTCACCCAGCACCATGTCGCTCCTCACAGAGTCCATGGTACAGAAGATGGAGGGGGTTGTGCCCTTTGCTTCTGGCCTGGGAGGCAGCAAAACAGACCCACCGGTTTGGTGGGTGTCTGTGGGTCCAACACCAATGCGGGGATCCCAGCAGCATGTCCAGAGCACCCTACAGAGCTACCCTGACATCCGACCTAAGCTCTGATGGAGAATTATTAGGGAAAACTTTCTAACTCTCAGGGGAGTTCAGCTCTGGAACTGGCTTCCAAGGTGACCTCCTCATCACTGGAGGTTTTTAAGACCAGGCTGGACAAACACCATCCTGTTACTCTGTCCTGCCTCAGCATGGGGGGCTGGGACTAGATGGCCCAGTCCAGATCCCTTCCAGCCCGACATTTCTGACAGGTCATTCTTTAATTGTCCACGGCAGGGGTCACGCAGCTTCACCTGAGGAAACTAGTACAGCCCACGAATGGAGACACAACGCTGGGGGCTGTGCAACCCAGCCAGCTTCAGTGGGTTTGCACCTGCCTTACCGAGAGCCAGAACCCGTCCTGTAAATCTGCTCCGCCTTCTTTTGATCTCTTGCCTCCTAAGCTGGCATGTCAAACTCTACTGCCACTAAACTCCTCAGACTCCGTAATGATAACGGGGCTAAAGACAAAGATCACCTCCTGGCCTCAGCAGATTCAGTTGGGGCATAAAACTGCTGATCCAAGACGAAAAGTGAAGAAACTGGAAACACACCCACAGAACCAGTGGCGTTTCCAGCTAAACTAGAAGGTAGTTACATTCTGCGGGGGGGGTGAGGGAGGGAAACCAAACAAAATCCCAGCTGCATTGATCCTTTTCTTCTCCAGTTACCATCTGTATCTGATAATGGTATTGATCGGGAAGCTCTGGATGTTTCATTTCCTTGGCCACCCCCGGTGTATCTTTCTTTGCTGCCTGTCAGCTGTTACTGAAGTAGAATCTGTTGAGGATGCTTTGGTGACGGCTGCTGCTGAAACACATGCCCAGACGCCGGGAAATACAGAACTGTGTCAAAACCAGTTTTTAAACCCTTCTATCCTATTCAGACCAGGAAGCTGGTTATTTGCATGGATTTACTCTGGGTGCCCCAGTGTTTAGTTAGTGAGCCGGCTAATCTGTGTGCAGGGAAATCCCTGGTGGCTCAAGGTCTGGGCAATCAACATCATTCATCATTTACATTAGCTATTGTCTTAATCCTCTTTAAACTACTGTATAATATATAAGGGGAATGGATGTTCTGCCATGGATAAAACTCACATACTGGAGCTGATCGGCTTGAGCACATGCTAGGATGGCAGAAACTACAAAGCCACGGAAGAAAAGAGAACCAACTGAACCTCCTGGAGCTGATCGGGCTCCCTTTTTCTCTCTCTCTAACATTTCTACTGCATCTGTCACCTGGTATGTCATTTAAGAGCATGCATCCACAGCAGCCGTGAGGTGTCATTCCCGATGGGCGGCAGACATCCGTCCCTGCACTAGCTCTGCTGCAGCCAGCAACCTAAAAGTAGAAGCGTACCCCCAGGTAGCTACCCAGGCTGGCTGCCCAATCACACACATAGGACCTCCGAGGGGGGGATGCACAGATGGCTGCCCATGCTGGGAAACACTTCCCTAAGTACCCCAAGTCTTTCTTGATGGAAACATACAGTCTCCCACTTCCCGCCAACACACCATACAAAAAAATGCTGTTACCGGTCAGCAGGGTAAAATATCTCAACCAACTATTTTGAGCATACGTGAGCCAGCCTCAGCAAAAGCTGAATCTTGCGGTCCCTCCTCAGTCCAAGCTCCCAGGACCCTCAGGCTTGCGGCCATCTCTCCCTCAGGGGTGTAAGCCCACTAGAGGAAAACACTTTGTTCTATGAATGCAGGGGAGTTTGTGAGGCCAGCAGAGAACAGAGAGTAGATAGCATTGGATAGGCCCAACCCAAGCTGACGAGCAGACACACCTTTACGGCAGCACCAAATTTAATGCTGGCCAAAGCGGCAGGATCACTGCCCATACCATGCAATGCTACAACAGCCGGGGGGGGGGGGGGCCAAAGAGAACAGTCTCCTTTACAGAAAAACAAAGAGTTTTAAGGCGGCGGGGGGCACCGCTGAGGAAGTAGCAAATGAGACACTGGTTCACTGCCTGCTGGAGCTGATGGATCTAATAAACACAAAGATGAGAGCTAAATTGTCTTTTGAAACGCTGTATCAGTATTCACATTACAGCGGCTGCTTCCAGCAATTTCAGCTGATTAATAATAAATGCTACATAATTACCGCAGACTCGCTCTCGTCCGCTTCCTGTTTTCTGTCAACGTCGGCTTAACTCTGCGCTGTGCAGCTCCGGTGACGGCTGCCAAGCCAGGGGAAAGCCATTGGCGGGGCTAAGTTCTTCGGGGCAGGGACAGAGCCTTCTGAATGTGTTTATCTTGCCCCCTGCCCAACCCAGCTCCACTCCCCGTCGGAGACTTGTGTGTGCCACAATACTACAGAACGGCACAGGGAGGAAAGTGCAGCTGTCAAAGGATGCCCATATGGGTATCTCCCACCTACCTGCTTAAACCCCGCTGCTATTCCTGGGCCTACTGCATGAGAGGGCCTGGTTGCATTTAGTGCTTTATCCATAGCAAGACATGGTCCCTGCGCCAAGGAGCAGTCCTGGTCCTGTTGGAGAGGGATATCTTCCGAGACTGTTCTCAGAGATGCCCTGGCTCTGCTCTTCCAACAAGCGCGTGCTGCTCAGCTAAGGGAGACAGGAGGAAGAGCGGAAGCACCGGGCGCTTAGCTCTTCCCACCCCCTGACAGGGGACCCTTTATTCCCCAGCACTGCCGCATGGGATTCGCCCAGAGTTCTTATGTCTGGGGAGTGGGCTTTGTACACCTCCGGCAGAGGGCACTCCTCACTCAGGCTAAGCTCTCCAGACTCCGAAGCTTTGCCCGGGAGTTCAGAGATAGATGGTGACGCTTGGCTGTACAGACAGATGCACCCAGACACCAACCCTTCAGGCATGGCATTTTACAACCAGAATGGCCTCCTGCATGGAATTCGCCTCCTCCAACTGCAGGCTGCTGCGAATCTCTGGAATCAGCTCACTCTTCCGCTACTGGGAGGATTCCCCGCCCCCCAAATCCTTAGCGATCTCCAGCAGCGACTGGTCCATTTCAGTATCCAGCACAAAATCTCCCCTCATCATGGCTCCGCCCATGCCAGCCCCACTCCCCACCCTCTAAACTCCTCTCCAATGCACTTTCCAGCCTGTTTCCTATATTGCTTTGGTCACGGGTCCTCTTGCCACCAACCCCCAGCCCGGTTTTCCCACAGGATCCTCCTCCCAGTGACCAGAGTTTAGTCTACTGGCACCTAATTGAGTTGAGTGTTGGCATTGGCCTGTGTAGACTCCCAACAGCTGAGGCCCGTGGATGGACAGTCTGTAGGCAGACACTCTACAGAAATACGTCCCTCCTGCTCATTGCTGGTGGCTGAACGGATGGGCATTAAAAACCCTCTGGCACTTCTTGGAAGAGAGGAAGAGATGTACTTCATCTACTGCAAACTGAAATTCTGAGCCGGCGCCGCTAGTAATGTCACAGCAACATTAGTTTCTATCGGGACAAAGGTCTAATACACATCTGTAAGATCAGCTCCCTCTTTGGCTGGCTTTTTAGTGAATGCTTATGCCCCATAATGTGGCTTCCGGCACAACACTGGAAGAATAACAACGCGTCTCCAAAACCATGCTCAGAGCGCCCAGCTTCCTGCGCAAATTCACTTCACACATTGCTGGGACGGGGCTGAATTACTGCGGTTGTCATAAGTTTGGGAAAGCTTGATATGTCTGAACATGCTAAAGGATTCTGGGAACCGGGTCTCTTAGTATTGGGCAGGATGGATGGAAAATTACTGAGAGGGCTGAATTTGGACATTGACATGAACTCTACTGCACAAAACGTTGTGTGTTTGTGCTGATCTGGAAGACCTGTCGTCATGATCAGTCAATGGCAAGTTCCCCCAGTGTACACACAGAAGATACGTAAACAGTGGACCTGAAACTAACCGGCCTTGATCAACTCAGCCTATTGGAGAGCACAAAATTGGGAGCAGTTGAACAATTGATGAGTGAGTAAACATCAACTGGCCCTCAGTCTATCCCTGTGGCTCCTTCCAAAATTAATCATAAAAACAACCACGTTATGAAATGCTAGCAGGGCTTAATGTGGGGACATGTGACTCCTCTGAAAAAAGGGGATAAGTTCTGGGGAATAGCACATGCTGCACACTTATTCTCAGCAACAGCTGAAGAGGCCGGTGATGCTGTAAGACAGGGTAGCCGACAAAGACAAGTGCAGCGTTCAACAAGAGCAAGTGCAGAGTCCTGCACCTAGGACGGAAGAATCCCATGCACAGCTACAGACTGGGCACCAACAGGATAGGCAGCAGTTCTGCAGAAAAGGATCTGGGGGTTACAGTGGATAAGAAGCTGGATATGAGTCAGCAGTGTGCCCTGGTTGCCAAGAAGGCTAATGGCATTTTGGGTGCATTAGTAGGAGCATTGCCAGCAGATCGTGGGAAGTTATTATTCCCCTCTATTCGGCATTGGTGAGGCCACATTTGGAGTATTGTGTCCAGTTCTGGGGCCTCCACTACAAAAAGGATGTGGGCAAGTTGGAGAGGGTCCAGTGGAGGGCAACAAAAACAAGGAGGGGCTGGAGCACAAGACTTATGAGGAGAGGCTGAAAGAACTAGGCTTGTTTAGTCTGCAGAAGAGAAGAATGAGGGGGGATTTGATAGCAGCCTTTAACAACCTGAAAGGGGGTTCCAGGGAGGATGGAGCTAGGCTGTTTTCAGTGGTGGCAGATGAGAGAACAAGGAGCAACGGTCTCAAGTTGCAGTGGGGGAGGTCTAGGTTGGACATTAGGAAAAAGTTTGTCACTAGGAGGGTGGTGAAGCACTGGAACGGGTTACCTAGGGAGGTGGTGGCATCTCCATTTTTAGAGGTTTTTAGCTGAGGCTTGAGAAAGCCCTGGCTGGGAGGATTTAGCTGAGGATAGTCCTGCTTTGAGCAGGGGGTTGGACTAGATACCTCCTGAGGTCTCTTCCTACTCTAATATTCTATGATTCTATACTGGAAGAAGTTAAAGGGCTACAGACCCAAGCATCAACCCTGCCTTGCATCCAAGAAAATGAAGACTTTCTGGAGAGATGCGGTGGACATGATATACCTTGACTTTAGCAAAGCTTTTGATACGGTCTTCCACAGTATTCTTATCAGCAAGTTAAAAAAGTATGGGTTGGATGAATGGACTACAAAATGGATAGAGAATTGGCTAGAGCAAAGGGCTCAACGAGTAGTGATCAATGGCTCCATGTCTAGCTGGCAGCCAGTCACAAGTGGAGTGCCCCAGGGGTCGGTCCTCGGGCCGGTTTTGTTCAACATCTTCATTAATGAGGGTAGATGGCACCCTCAGCAAGTTTGCAGATGACACTAAGCTAGGGAGAGTGGTAGATACCGTGGAAGGGAGGGATAGGATATAGAAGGATCTAAACAAATTGGAGGATTGGGCCAAAAGAAATCTGATGAGGTTCAACAAGGACAAGTGCAGAGTCCTGCACTTAGGACGGAAGAATCCCATGCACAGCTACAGACTGGGGACCGACAAGGTAGGCAGCAGTTCTGCAGAAAAGGATCTCGGCATTACAGTGGCTAAGAAGCTGGATATGAGTCAGCAGTGTGCCCTGGTTGCCGAGAAGGCTAATGGCATATTGGGCTGCTTTAGTAAAAGCATTGCTAACAGATCACCAGAAGTGATTATTCCCCTCTATTCGGTATTGGTGAGGCCGCATTTGGAGGATTTTGTCCAGTTTTGGGCCCCCCCACTACAAAAAGGATGTGGACAAGTTGGAGAGAGTCCAGCGGAGGGCAACAAAAATGATGAAGGGCCTGGAGCACAAGACTTATGAGGAGAGGCTGAAAGAACTAGGCCTGTTTGGTCTGCAGAAGAGAAGAATGAGGGGGGATTTGATAGCAGCCTTTAACTACCTGAAAGGGGGTTCCAGGGAGGATGAAGCTAGGCTGTTTTCAGTGGTGGCAGATGACAGAACAAGGAGCAACGGTCTCAAGTTGCAGTGGGGGAGGTCTAGGTTGGACATTAGGAAAAATTTTTCCCTAGAAGGGTGGTGAAGTGGTGGAATCTCCATCCTTAGAGGTTTTAAGTCCCGGTTTGACAAAGCCCTGGCTGGGATGATTTATTTGGAGTTGGTCTTGCTGTGAGCAGGGGGGTTGGACTAGATATCTACCTCCTGAGGTCCCTTCCAACCCTCATCTTCTACGATTCTAGAACAAGTGCTCAAAAACTAGTAAAGTGACTTCCGCCTAGAACTGGTAACTATACCTACTTTTTTGCCAAACACACTTACAGAGGGTTTATGCTTGGAGAAGTAAGGCTTATTAGCAAGAAGCACTGTATCACCTTTTCCTGCTGTTTGTGATTCTTTCAAATAGTTTTGCACTGAAAAAAACTGAATCCAAGTTCTCATGGGCACTAATACTGTAAGTTCTGCCCAGCTGTGGACCTATAAAGATTTATTTTTTCACTCATGCCCCATATTATGGATCTTTCTAGACACAAAACCCACTGGAGGAGTGAAAAATCACCAAGCAATACAGATACAAACACAAAAACTATGTTAAGGGAACATTAAGACTGGTAAACTGAGCGCCAAAGAGTCAAGAAATGAAAGACCCATAGTCCTAAGCACATCAGCACAGACTATTTCTCAAATATTGCTAATACAGGGCAGAGATTTTTCAACACACTTCAATGCAGAACATCCTGTAATTCCGCTATTCCTATACGAATCTCAGGCACACTGGTCCCATGTTGTATTCATTGACTTGGAGGTTTTATATTAAGATTTCGCTTCTCTCTCAGGTTCAGTACTTGTCCCCTAGCGCCAATGCGCAAGGCTATACCCTATTTTCACCATCATTGCTGATTTTAAAGGGAAGTGGGAAAGCGTTTACTGTGAAAAGTGTGGCATTTTAAAGCCAGAAGGAATCCTGCCATTAATTCCAGTGCTTGGAGCATGCTCAGAGAAAAGCCGGCAGGATGGATGGGCTGAGCTGACGGAGGCTAGGAGGGGAACACAGGTGAGAGGCGTAGCTGGAGTCACCAAGTCTGCTATTGCGCTCTCTCACCTGACACCTGCAAACTAGACCTCTGAGGGCAGTGGATGGGGGAGGAAAGAACCACAGAAGCTTAGGAAAAGGGCCCAGCTCCACACTCTCATCTCCATGGAAAAGGTGTGCATTACTAAGCAAGGCACGCTAGAAGAGGCACAATCAGTGGCCTGGGACCCATGACACCTAGGTTCTATTCTGGTCTCTGCTACCGACCTGCTGGGCAGGTCACTTCTCTGTGCCTCAGTTTCCCCTCCCACTCTTCGTCTTCTTAGAACGCCAGCTCTTTGGAGCAGGGGCTTTCTTTCACTCTGCCCACGCAACGCTTGGCACAACGGGGCCCCACTCTCAATGGTGGCCTCCAGCTGCTACCGAAATACAGGTAATAACTGTGTCGTAGGAGAGCGGGACTGACCCATCCACTGGGGAGGGCGGTGGGAGAACTGAAGAGAAAGGGGAGCCAGTCTGTAGCAGTGGAGCACCATGCTGGAAACTCTAGGGAAGTGTTTCTCAACCCTTTTGATACCAGGTACCAGCTTCTTATCCTGTCTCTGGGAGATCTCAGGGACTGGGACCGGCCATTGAGGAACACGGTTCTAGGGTGTGTAATTGGAGCAACCCCTCCTCCCCAGAGGTTGGGAAGCGTCCTGGGGAGGAATCCGCATGACCAGGAGGATGCTCTCCCCTGCCCAGAGGGCTTGGAAAGACGTGCAGAGATCGAGGCCAGGGCTGCAAGGGACTCGCCTGCCTCTGAACAAAAATTCCAGTTGGCAATGGCTTTTGTTTCAAAATTTAAGCTCTTCAGAGTAAAAAATTAAATTAAAAAATGGTTGAAGTCAAAGCAAAAGCATTTCAGTGGACCCAGAGCTCTGAGTGTGTGTGAGAGGGAAAAACATTCTAAGATTTTGACTTTTCATCCTCAGGAAAGAGAAAATTGTTTCAAAATCTCAACACGTTTCAAGGGCTTTTCACTGGTCCCCACCAGCTCCATGAACCACGACTAACTGCTGCAGTTTCCCTTTGCAGGACAAACTTCTTCCCCTCTCTGCGAGGATACAAGCTCAATGCAGAGCTCTCCGGCTGAGTCCCTCAACTCAACTCAACTGGCTGATTCAACTCAGCCTCAACTGGCTGATTCCCCAGGAATAATGGTGCAGAGAGGGTGCCAGCGGCCTGGGCGATGATGTCAAAGCACATGGCATTGCTGGGCAATGAGGCAGAGGATGAAGATAAAAATGAAGGAGAGTATCTACTCCCCACCCCGGAAAGGAGCAGATGACATTGAGCGTGTCGGCATAAATGAATCTGACAGAACTGAGAAACTAGACCAGTGTTTCTCAACCTATTTACCATTGTGGGCCGCATACGCAGCTCTGTGTGTGTCATGTGGGCTGTATCCACACAATATTTATACTGCCTGTATGGCCCTGAGGATGTCACATGGGCCGCAGCTGTGTGCTGATTGGGCAGCAAGCAGCCTGTGGGCCGCGGGTTGAGAACCACTGAACTAGATGATCACGGGGAAAAACCATGCCCATCAATGAAGGGGAATGTTTCACGTCCCACGTGCTGGGTTGTAACAGAGGGTTCCATGTTTCTGACTTCCTTTGTAAAGCACTCAGATCTACTGATGAAATTAAGGTGGCCAATTTGGGTTAGACGTATTCCTGGAGGTTTCATCACATGACAATCTTAATTAAAGATTAATCTTTTAGCCCTGGAGCTTCTAAGAGAATCCTGGAGGGTTGTCAACTCTAGATGAAATGTGCTATGCAAGAGCTAGAGATGATGAGCAGGGGTTGGACTAGATGACCTCCTGAGGTCCCTTCCAACCCTAATTCCATCATTATTAAAACTAAGCTGGTTCTCTTTATTAAGAAAACTATTTACAGAGGTGCTGCAACTGCCGCTTGCATTCCAGCACATGTACGCAGACCGACTTCCCAGGGCTTCCTCCAATCCCTTCCCTCCTACAACCCGGGCGCCTCTCTCCAAGTTCCATGCTACAGGGAGAGCGATGGAGAAATGACACCGACCAGCAGGGAGCGGTGTGATAAGCGGAGCAGCCGTGTGGCAAACACCAAGGCGGAGAGGCAGTTGCCGCGTGGATACGAACAAGGCACTAGAACGTCCATGGCAGGACAGGGGTGATGGCAGAGCTGCTGAGTGCAGCAGGGTCGCTGAAGGCGTCGCCGTGAGCGCAGCAGCGGTGCAGGCCGCACCAGCGTGATGCAGCAGAGGTGGTGCACGTGCCCTGTAACCACAGCCATTGCTTTGCGAGTCCCGGTTTCCGTTTACCGCAACTGTTGCTAAGCTGTCACACAGAGCAATGGCAGGGAACGTGCTGGTGTCCCAGCAGCTCCCTGGGGACGCGCTCAGCAGGCCGTGCGCCTGCAGCAATGGGAAGGAGGCCATCGGTAGGACCCTGGTAAGCACATCCTAGTGCAATGCACCCCTCGTACCGGCGGTGAACTTGGCTCTCAATAACGTTCCCACCTGCCTGGCTATTTTCAGTCCGCGTGGGCACACATTTTCTGGCCGTGCTTTCGGGGCACGTGCTCTTCAGGTTCCTCCCTCGTGCTCTTCTGCCCCATCCCTGCTCTCCCAGTTCTGGCCCCTCGACCCACATGCTCTGCTCTGCAGATGCCCCTCAGCACACGCTGATCTTCCAGCCACCTCTGGCTCCCCTAACAGCTTTATCGATGTCTTTCAATCCCGCCCCACAGCTTCTCCTGCTGCTCTTCCAGTCCTGGCTCTCCGACACAGTTCTGCCAATGCCCCATCATCCTGGCCCCCCGCCCCTCCACTATTCCAGACCCGACCTCCCTTCTACCATCTCTGCATTGCCTTGTCCAGGGTAGGATCCCCCGGAGCTCTCCCATGAGGCCCCGACCCTGGCCAGCAAGGAGTCCCTCTTAAAATCCGACCTGTGCCATGCTGCCCCCAGTGAATCAAAGTGAGTCGGATAGAAACCACCCGCTTGCCACTCCCATTCCCTTTGCTTCTGTCGGCTCGTCTGCCCTTAGATCGTGAACCCGGGGAGCAGAGAACATCCTTCTCCCGTGTTTGGAAACGGCCCAGCACAAAGCAGCCGCTGCAATACGCAGCCAGCCTCAGCACTGCAGTGAGTAAGGATAACAGGGTGATGGCTGGTCCTCCAGGAACAACGGACAGGAGCCCGATGCATCGCATCCCCGCCCCTCCGCCTGGGCACCCAGCTTGCATGGCAGCTGTCCAGTAAAGCCCCCACCTACCCACCGGAGCGGAGAGGGGACCGCTCCCTTGTGGCTGCGGCGACAGCAGCACCGGGGAGGATGACAGCACAATTCCAAATGCCAACCATCTCCCTGAGCCCCGGCCTGTTGCTTTTAAATGTCAGCAGTAAAACTAGCTGCATCTGAGACGGAATTAAATGGAGGAGGAGGAGGAAAAGGGAGAGAGAGAGACGAAGGGGGAAACAGAGAGCTCTGCTAATAGCGAGTCAGTCAGAAGTCTCCGAATCCATTTGAAGCACGTAGGGCTTAATTTAACTTAATGGTTTTGTCAAACATTGGCGCTCTGTTAAAAGCGCAGGGGAGCCAGTGATTTGCATGCAAGCAGCTCTGCTTTCCCTGGTGGCTACAAACCTGCTTCAGAAATCCCTGTGGAATCCAGTCAGGCTTCCCGACGAGCCCAGGCCCCAGGCAGAATGGATCCCAGCTGCCATCCACCATCGCACACGGGCTGCGGCTGCACTGTATTTGCTTAGTGCCGGCGTGTCCAGTGCTGTGCAAGACACATGGGGTACGTCTACACTGGAGCCCAGGTGCAATTCCCAGCATGGGTAGACACACGTGTGCTTAAAGTACCAGCGTAGCCATAGCGGCACAGGCAGCAGGACGGGCTCACTGCCCCAAATATGGGGCCAGAATCCTGGATGGGTTGAACTCCACCAGTGCAGCCATAGCTATTCTCGTTTTAGCAGGCAACCTTGATCAATGCTAGCGTGGGTTTGTCTACCACCCCTCCAGCTGCAGCCTGGAGGCCCCCCAAGATAAACACTGTCCCTGCGCTGCGACTCTCGTGACTTTTTCACCCGTCCCTTGCTATTTGGTGTTTCCCCTAAAGTCCCAGCTCCTGGAGGCATGGGATGGGGTGAGCAGCTCTGCTTTCTTTTTTTAGTTTCCAGACCCCCTGAGTGTAACAAAAAGCTGGGGAACATCACCCCAACAGCCTCAGACCCCATAAGGCAAAGATAACAACAACAACCACCTTTAAACCACCCGTGATTTGGGGAAGGGGGTCAGACTTACGATTTCTAAATACTTGAGGGTGGTGCCAACACGGGCACTTTGAGAACGGGACCTGGAGCGTTGGCTTTTTTGGGCTTCGTCACAAGAACCTTGCTGCTGCCCTCCCGCATTGCCTGGCAGCTGGGTGGGGAATGATCTCCTTGCCCCCAGTTATCCCCTCGCATTAAAAGGGCACCAGTGTAGGGCGGGTCTCCACTGAGCCCTGGTGCAGGCGACTGTACCGGGGGGGTGGGGGGCAGAACAGCAAAGGGGCCCCTGGCACGATAGAGGGAGCCGATTTATAACTGAGATTGTGGGGAACAAACTCTAAACTTTGTGCAGGGGTTGTGGGCGCTCTGGGTCCCTGGGCCAGCCCTAACCCCCATCCTCCACCCCCCAGAACCCCAGGCTCGTTTGATTGAAGACACAAATGAAAGTGGGTTTAAAGGTCTCAGCCTGGCCCTTGACTCCTTAGAGGGAGTTTTCCCACAATCACAAAACCACCAGACAATTCAGGGTGATTGACAGCCTGTCCCTGGGAGAGGCCCCCGCTGGAGCAGGAGGGGGCTGGAAGGGGATGGAGGCGCTGTGGGCCAGGACTGAAGGACACCGGCCGAGCTGGGTGCAGGGAGCCCAGGGCCGGAATAGTCGGATGGGGGACAGGCCTGGTCAACACAAGACACTTTTACCAATAACATAATGGTGGTGAGGAGTGTGATTTGTACAGTATTGTTATACTGTGTTTAGCCCAGGACGGGAATAAGGGGGTGGGCTCTGGGCCAGGATTAAGGGGCACCACAGAGCTGTTCGAGGGTGGCCCTGGGGGGAGTGGGGGTGGAGGAAGCTGGGGGCTGTGATTTTGGCAGGTGGGCGGTGAGCGTGTGCGCTGCCAGGCAGAGGGTGTGCTTGCACAATTCCTAGCTGCACGCCAGGCCCCTTCCTATTTCTCTCTTCGCTGGTCGTCAGATGCACCCCACTGAAAGAAAAGCATCTCACTGCGATTTTTTTGGCAGTAACAGCCTTCTCAGCAGGGATGAGCCCCCTCCTCAGAGGAGCACCCCTAATCTCTCAAGCTCTTAACACCCTGCAGGATGTAACCAGCCCATCTCAGAACCCAGCTCCTTGCCTGGTAGGGACCAATCTGCCCTCCCCGCCAAGGGACTGCCCCCTCTCTTCCGCCCCCTCCGCAGTCCCACTCGCTCTAGATCGATCTTTGCTAACTTCAATGAAATCAGGATTTCACCCGATGCTTCGGCGGTGACTTCGTGAAACGGGACACTCGACAACGCCGCCCACCAGCTCCCGCCTCGCCCACCACTGATCGTGCCATCGGCGCAGGCACTGCAAAACCAGCCTGGAAATCGACAAGTCCAGCCTGTAATCTGCTGCCAACGCAGATGGGTCACAAACCAAAGGATGGTGTACTCGCCCACCCAAGACCACACAGATCATATATAAAATATAGATAAATGAGAGTAATTTCCACCACTACACACGCTCTCTACACCAGCCCGTCCTTCTGAAATGCTACTGTGCTTCTTCCAGCTAAGTCCTCATGAGAGTCATCAAGGGGGAAAGGGACACAAGGCGCCAAACCTCAGAGGCCATTTCCAGCCTTTCAACTTTATTGTCCTAGTCATTTATCCTCCCCCTCCCCAGCAAAAAAAAAAATAATCCTCATCCACCAAAAAAAATCCACTTTAAAAAATGTTAAGCTAGCGCTTTAAAGTGCAGCCGCAGCCAACAGCCTCTTTCCACGAGTTGCCAAGAGAGCAATTCATCCTCTCCCTCTATTCTGTGCTAGGTAGAGCAGACCCCCTTTTGTTCGGCTCTCCCCGTTCTTTTGTCCAACCCTGAAAGCGTTGATCGCTCCTGCATGAGGAATGTGAAACTGATGTGATGTGATAGGAACAATGCTCCAGCTCTGGCTCCTTCAGAAGGCAGATCAAAGCCCCCATTTGCATGGCTTTCCACTGCCCGCCTGCTCGCTTTCCCCGCCTGTGAGATACTCAACCTGCTCCAGCGCCTTCATTGTCCTGGGGCCTGAATGAGATTGGCCGTTCTCCCCTAAATTACGCTCCCAGGGCCCTTCGCACCTGCCGTTGGCTTGCCCCTGTGGACGGAGAGACAGCAAACGAGCACCGGGGCAAACACGGACACAAATCCTTTGCCCCCTTCTATGAAAAAGAAAGAGGAATTTGTATCGGTGGGTGTCGCTTGGAATTTAGATTTGCTGTCAAGAGGCCAAGAAGGTGCTGGGTCTAGCTGCTCTCCTATTCTTCCACGGCCTCCTACTTTTAGCTGAGGCCACGGCGTGTCCCAGGACATTGGCTGGGCCCCGCATGATCAGAGCAGGAGTGTGTGGAGCGGGTCTGTGAGGTGGAAGGACGGCAGCCCACCAAGGAGATGGGAGGAAGAGTAGATAAATCATGAGCAATGGGCAGCGAGGCTCTGAAGTGGCAGGCCAGCACGTGGAGCACATTAGCATAGAAATCAGGACGTTCCTTTGGCAACGGCAGGGCACGAGCAGCCCCAGGTCCTGGGCGAGTCCTGTGCCTTCAGAGCAGCGTGAGGGAGGGCTGCTCGGCGCAAACTCACATCTCTCCTCTTTGCCTGCCCTAGGCCAAGCCGGAAGTAGGCCAGGGAAGCAAGGGCCAGCGTAGGGGACACTAATAAAGGCTCTGGCACTTGGGCCCCTTTGCTTTTCACGTCTCCCTTTCCTCTCTTGGCGGCCGTTCTGGTCACTCGCTGTTGGGGCCACAGACAAGGCCTCACCGTGAGAGAGCCCCAGAGCTCCTGTCAGCACGGACCCTGCAGCCCCATGAGAGAGAGAAAAGCTATCACAGCGTGCGAGTGTCGGCTACTCCAGCGCGACGCCCAGGGTTTGCCCCTATGATCTCGCCTTAGAGCATTTCGGCCAAAGCACTTTACTCACCCGCTGTACAAAGGGATGGGTCCAACCGAGGTTCCACCAGCAAAACTCCCAGGGAAAGGCCTTAGTTTGTGACCCTCTAGGTTGATGGTTTAGCCCCACCAGCCCCTCCCCTTAGACTGTAAGGCAGCCATCTCCGGGGCGCGCGGGCAGGCACACACAACGGCTGTTCACAGAGAGAACAAAACCCCCGGCCCGTTCAGAAAGTGACAACCACCATTCAAGCTGGGGGAAACCCAGCCAGAGGGTAATGATCCAAGCTGGGATTTGGCCAGGACTCCAGAGCGGACAGCACAGGCTGTGACAGGGGGAAACTTGGAGTCGTGCCACTAAGTTCAATGCTGATCTGCACCAGACGAGTAACCAGTCCTGACAAGCAACCAAGATGTCAGCTTTAGGCCTTCGCTAAACGAGGGCACGGCTGGTGGTGCCCCCATCGGGGCATTTCTCGTGGGCAGCTTGAGAAGGAAGAAAGCACAACGTCTTTCCCCTCATTGCCAACAGTGGTGTTTTCTTGACATATCCCCATCCACGTACTAACTCAGCCTGGCTCTGCCTAGCCTAGAACACGACAAGCCTACCTCGAAAAGGCACGTCCGCACCCATGGGAGGGACTGGGCCCAGCATCTGCCGCTGAGTGCAGCTGAGATGGAAAACCTGGTTTACGGCTGGTGGCTCTGGGCACCCCTTGTGTCTTCCTCGTCTTCCCCGCTCCGCGCACGGAGAGATAAATTCGATGACCCAGGAGGTACCCTCCACGGATGTGTCACTGTCCATCCATCTCCCGATGCTCCACTCAAGGTCACCCCAAATGGCCCTCACTTGCAGAGGGATGGCCTCTCGCCCCATTTGGTCCAAGTCCATTGGAAACTGGCCACGCTGGAGGAGCGGCATCACTCTGTCTCCCTTCTCTGCAGGCTTGGGAGGATTATGGATTTCTCAGCGGACGGCTGGCAGGCTCTCTATGGTGGCAACAGGACAGGCCCTGCTTCCAGATGGATCACCTCCTGCTGCATGCCCTTTCCAGCTGCTACGGAGCAGCCACTGGGAGAGCCAGCTAAGCCGCATGGGCTCCAGAAGGGGTCACACAGCCTGGAGGGAGAAGGTGGCCCATTAGAACAGCGGCAAGCACCTTGTGAGCTCACCACGACAGGGGGATGGATGCCCAGACAGACTTAGGGCCGACACCGCTCTCTCTCCAGAGGAAGCGGCAGCTCCCAGATCACTAACCTCGCCAGGTTACTCAGCTCTTCAGATTCTAGCACTGCTCGCTTTGGCTGTCGTATTGAGCCCCTTATCCCCAACTACTCACTGCTACTCCTGTAGAAATCATCCGGGGAAAACCCACCTAACGCCTGGGAGCACCGAAGTCCTCTATAGTCCAGCCTGGGAATGAGACCCAGGACACCTGGCTGCCGTCAGGCCCCCGTGGCAGCTAGCAGGAGCTTTCTCCAAATCCTTTTGCTCTACATATAGGCGCCGGGGAGACCTACGGGGGACCGAGAGAGATTCTTCTGCTGCCTTTCTGAGCAAGGAACGGCTTCGGAGGAGATCACACCAGGATCTCCTACAGCTATGCATGTTGGTGCTGGAACTAAGGTTGAATTCACCCTGGCTTGAAGTGAATTCCATTATATACAGGATTTACAGTTTGGTTCAATGCCTCTCAGCACCCCTCCTATAAAAATTGTTCCAGTCCCCCGACTGTGCACCTACACAGCTGTCAGCAGGAGATACAGGGCCAATTTCCACCTGAGCATCTCTGCTGGGCCCCACTTAGGCAGTTTCACTTGCTGGCTGAATCAGCTTCTTCAACCCTTTTTTCCTATCCTTATGAAAATCACTCCACATTCAAGAGCCGATTTCAAGCCACAGCCCATCCCGGAGAGGGCTAGAGGGGCCATGCTATAGCAGGAGTTTCCCACCCCTGGAGGAATTTTGGCTGAATCAATTTCTCCATGGGGCCCATGGGCATCAGACACTGGGTCGCAGCTCTTCCCCCTCTAATGGGGTGCAACAAGGGCTCCCGCTCCGCATCTGGCCAGCTCTGCTAGCCAGTGCAGAGGAGATGAAGGTCTACCAGCACCTCTAGGGGAAACAGAGCCCAGTGCTCCCCAAGATACAAGTAGCCAGGTACCCAAGGGGGTGAGCATCTGCTGGGGCCAGGCCCAGTTGAGCACTGTAGAATACAGAAGTGTTATTACCGTATCAGCCAAACAAATCCCAACCCAACAGCTGTATCCCCAACCCCTTTGTCGCAGAAATGATGGAGCTGCAGGAGAGAGGGGAATTGGACAGACCAGCACCTGCTCTCTGAGTTCAATTGCCTTTGTGGAGCAACACCAGGGTGATGAGGACCATATAAATACCTAGACAGCTGTTCCAGGGGCTTGCTAACTCACTGTCCTTAATTCATTCCAGGCCTCAGAAAGGTAGTCAATTCTTGACCAGCCACCTTGCATACATGCCTCTTTGCTTTCAATTCGGGCAGCAAAACCCATTTGCCGCGCCTGTCTCATCCGGTTTCCATCAAACCCGCTGGATGCTCCTTTGGTGAAATAAGCAAATTTACTGTAACACCTTCCTTCATATGAGAACAGCTAAAATGACATTCTTTCTGGTGCTGAACTATTTCCCTTTGCAGCAGGAGCTAAACGCTGCTTGTTTTCAATCATGAAACGGCTTCGACTTTTTGAAATGCATGAAAGTATCAAAGGGGGAGAGGGGATGTCTATTTATCCAGGAAAGGTGTTTCTAAGGAGAAAATGTATTTACCTTGCAGTTTACCGTGGAGACGCTTAGGTTACAGTAATTTACTAAAGCAAAGGAACTTCAGGCTTTGGGCAAATGTTACCATGAGAACCCAGACATCTTCCTGTCCTGACTTTGTCACTGTTTTCAACACTCCAGTGTCCAATTTCCTGTACTTTAAATTCCCCATTTAATTTTAATCATCTATTTATTCCCTTAAAACCCCATGCGAGGCTTCCCATTCCTGCTTGTGCACTTTACAAGCTCTACAACTCCAATGAAATCTGATGGAGAACTTTACGCCCGTGCAAGCTGGCTGACAGGAGGCCTAAACACTGGTCACATCCCATGTCCACCCTCGAAATAAGAGCATAAGTGGCACAAAGACCTTCACACAGCACGAGGGATGGGGAAATTTCACCCTCAACAAGCAGGGCTTGTAGCACACCCAGCTTATACGCATCCCACGTAGTTTCCCTGTAAGTATTTCTCTTCTTAATGTTTTGGATTTTGAAAACACTAGACCTGATTCTTGGGCACTTGGCTTCTCGCATGGTCATCCACATCCATCATTTGTTAGCATTTTGCCCAGGTATAAATGACTGGGCAGTGGGGAATTGGATCCAGTTATTCCTAAAGTCCTTAAAAACCACCACGCACGTTAACACTTTTCTGTTACTGTTATTATGTATGTGTCCTGCACTAGCACCAGCGGGCCAGTCATGGACCAGTGCCCCAATGCGTGAGGTGCTGTTCAAACAGAACGAAAAGATGGCATCTGCCCCAAATTTATGCACACAGGGTCAAATTTCAAAGTCCTCAGCACCCACCTTCTCAGTCTGATTTTCCAAAGAGTTCAGCACCCAACTTGCCGAGTCTGTTGAAAAGCTGACCTTTCTGTTCCATTTGCAAACACCTAAGCAATTTAAGGCCTGACGTTTTCAGGCTAAGAAACATGCACTGGAGTCTGTAAGCTTGTGGGCTGAGCGTCCCCTTTTGCGGTATCCTGTATTTTTCATCCCTGCCACACCTATGTTTATAATTTCCCTAGATTCCTTTTGATTTCTCTTTCCTCACTAGTTTGTGCAGTTCCCCCCAATTTCGTATTATCTGTGAATTTCTTTAGCTTGATCTTTATGAAAATTGCTGCTCCTTCTAGGTCAGTAACGAAGACATTAAATAAGAGCAGATCTAATCAAATCCTTTGCAGGGCCTCGCTAGACACCTTCCAGCATCTGAATACATCACCATTATGTTATCAATGGCGATTAGCCAGATGGACAGGGGTTGCGGTTTGCCAGAGGCGGGGAATAGGCAATGGGACGGACCACTTGATGATTGCATGCTCTGTTCATTCCTTCTGAAGCACCTGGCATTGGCCACTGTCAGAAGACAGAATACTGGGCTAGACAGACCATTGGGCTGACCCAATACGGCCGTTCATATGTTCTTTGACTTTAAGCTTGGACTTCGCTGGACAGCCTGAAGACCCTTGTCAGTGTGGGGAATGCCTTTCAGGCTTGTCAAAAGCAGTGAGATAGAGCAATGATCACTCACGGTTTTGCAGACAAACGGCCATTCTTGCCTCACTTTGGTCACAAAAATGAAGTCTGCAACAGAGCACATTCTCGGCCACACGTGAGCGACAGAGGCAAACTGAATGAATATCCCAGAAGTCCCAGTTTTATCCCATGGAGAACAGGGAGGATTGACTCTGTTGTTGTTGAAAGCCATGGTTTGCTGCCAGGTCCCAGTTAGTTACAGGGGGCCCAATTCTGATGCGACTGTAAAACGGGAGTAAACCCACGGGAACCAGCATGCCAAATTCCCCCTTGCACTGGTGTCAGGGCTGGGGGCGGGAGAGGCAAGAGGGAGTTAGTTGCAGGTCCCGTAATTAAAGAACCACAGTGCAGGAAAGAGCAGCCTGAGGGGCTACTTTAAGTTACTCCCCCGATTCAGCAGCCTTTGTGTGCCATTGCTTCACCGGGGTGCAGGTCTGCCTCAGCCACACCTCCTCCCACGCCCCCCTTCTTGACACACCCTCACTCGGCCTTCGAATATCTCCTTTGCCGGAGGGCTCCTGCAGAGGCAATGCAGAGCTGGGTCATAGAATCAGAGAGTTTTAAGGCCAGAAGGGCCCACCAGATCATCTAGCCTGAGCTCCTGTACATCACAAGCCATCCACACCACCTGCACACTAAACCCAACAACCAAAAGTAGATAAAAATACTACAGCCCAGAGGAAACTAAATTAGTATGTGCCACGGGCAGAGAATTGGGGAGGTGAGGGGCAAATTGCTTCAATGCCCAAGGCCTCTGCCATGGCAGGGAATTCGATAACAGAGATGATCTCAGCAAGTGACCCATACCCACACACTGCAAAGGAAGGTAAAAAAATCCCAACAGCACTGCTGGCAGACCAAGTGCCAGCTCATGCCAAGGTCCCCTTGTCTCAGCTGAATACTGACAAATACCTAGCTGGACTCAGTCAGGCTCATCGTGGTATTAGCACTGTTAAAATAGGTATTAGGATTAGAAGAATGTATTTACACTTTATTAAATGCTTGAGAGTTGCGGCACACATTAATCTCCGAACACCCATTCTCTACATTGTAAGGTAATATTTGAGCATTTGCATTGTAATCCTCTGTAACTGTATAAATCACCCGAGAGGAGACAATATTAACTAGTGTAAAATGCTGGCCTCCAACAGAAGGCATTACGTCCTGCCCCCACGGACGCAAGACGGATTATTGCGGAACGTTAAAAAGAACCAAAGACTTGGGTATGTCTACGCTGCTGCAGCTGTACTGCTGCTGCAGGACCGATGCTGCGGGATCAACTGAGCAGGTAGCGAAAACCCGCTCAATCGATCCCCGATGTGCTTTCCAGTCGACGCCGTAAATCCACCCCCGTGAGAAGCATACGGCTGCATTAATTGGAGGGCATTTCCCATGGTAAGCTAGAGTTAGTAAGTTGACAGGAGATACGCAAGCTACATAGTATATCCTATCAATGGCTACCGGCAGCGTGCATCAGGCCTTAGTTACTCTGATCTTCCCTCATCCGTGAAGATGAGTCATGCAAGTCGATTCCTCCCATCAGCTGAGTTTGTGGTCCACAACACATGGAAGAAGGGAAGTAAAACCCCTCATAAGGAGAATCTGTATCTCCAGGCTTGGACTCTGAAAGGCAAGGTTTCTAAGCATAAGCAAGGGATCCCCAGATGCTTAGTTGCGTTAGCCCTTAAAGAACATATAGAGCTTGCTGATTATAGAAATTTCTATCGCCTTTTGAAACTTAAGATTGTAACTCCTCTGTGTATATATGTTTCCCAGTTTTAACCTTGTAAATAATTCTAGTTTCCTCTTCCTAGTTAATTAATCTATATATAGTTTATTATAGGATTGGCTAAAAGTGTTGTCTTTGGTGTGAGATCTAAGATGCAATTGGGACTGGGAGTAACTTGAAGATTGCTGTGATTCGTGATGTGAGGGTCCATCTATCGCAAAGGTAGGCCCATCTAGGTGGCAAGACAGATCAGAGGGCCTCAGGGGACTGTCCGTGAGGCCATGTTAAGGCTGTTACGGTGTCTAACAGAACAGCTTACACTTGATTATTGGTTGGTGAAATCCACATATAGAACTCACAACAACTGCTTTTTAACAGTCTGCCCTGAGGTTGGGATCCATACTCTGGAGTCACAGCTGGACAGCTTGACACCAGCGTCATGGCCAATCTGCCCTGGGGGAAGACTGCCTCCCTGCCCTACATATGGCAGTTAGGCCCTGAGCACGTGAGCAAATACCAGCCAGCTAAGAATGGGTGAGACAGACTGCTCAGTGCCGCCTCAGAGCCCTGGCCCACCTCATCCAGGTTCATAGATCAACAATAAAATTGGGCCCAGTGGAGTCTTGTCAGCATAAACGAGACCAGAGCCAGACTTCATGGCTGCCAGGGCAGCTTTGGTTGAACAGAAGAGTAGTTAGCCAGCACGGCCGTGCTGCCAGGCTCCACTGGCTAAAAGCCAGGCTGGCGCAGACGCCAGAGAGCAGTGGCAAATGGAAACGTGGGAGAGCTAGTGGAGTCCTGCACAGGATGACAACGGACTCAGCCTTCTTCCTGCGCTGCGTATTTACTGGAGGTACAAAACTGGAAGGGTCAAGCAAGTACCTGAGTAAACTGAGAACAAAGGGGAAGTGGGAAAAGAAGGCCTGAGACAGAGAAGTGTCTCATGCATTTCAGTGCAGGGAAGTGTCAGGCGATGAGGAGAGGGCTGAAATATGTAACAAGATATTAAGCCTTAAATGGTCACAGGGCAACAAGAAGCTTATCAGGGAAAAGAGCTGGGAGCGATAGGGACAGAAGGGCAGAGCCATCCGCTCGATGACTGTCAGCTGCAAGAGCAAACACAGCCCCAAGGCGGGCAGGCATACACAGTTACAGCTAGCTGAGCGAGACATCCTCTCTCCTCAGAGAGCCAGCCCCCTCCAGCTCGGACTGCTATCGGTAATCTTGTTCCCTGAACTTCCAGCCATTCGCCTGCAGCCTGGTCCCAGGAACGACAAACAACCCAAATGCAGCCTTCATGCAGCTGTATTTCATCCCTCCACACAGGCAGCCTCTCCTTTACCATATCCCATTGCAAACACTTACCTACGTTTTGTCAGTTACCACATCTAGCCTGTCCCCCTCCAGAAGCTGTGTTGTGGTCTGTTTCCTCAGATCTACCAGCTAGTCTCTTTCTAAGTTGAACACAATGCTTTTTAACGCTGCCAAGGCAAGGTCATACATCTAGGGACAAAGAATGTAGGTCGCACTTGGAGGATGGGGGACTGTATCCAGGAACTCAGGGAGACTGAAAAGGCCTGAGGAGTCGTGCTAGATAACCAGCTGAACGTGAGCTCCCAGCGCAGTGCTGGGGCTAAGAGGGCCAACACAACCTTTGGATAGATAAGCAGAGGGTTATCATGTAGCAATAGCGAGGTGGTATTACAGCTCCTAGTACAATATACAGTGCAGGACACGGTGTCCACTACGGGTGTTGACAAATTGGAAAAACAGCGATAGGAATGAGCCGAGGTCGGGAAAGCCTGCCTTACAGTGAGAGGCTACAGAAGCTCAATCTATTTAGTTTATACAAGCAAAGGTTAAGAGGTGACTTGATCATGGTCTTTTCCTATTAGGGGAAAAGATTTCTGACAGGGGCTCTTCATTCTAGCAGCCAAAAGCAGAATGAGGTGCAACGATTAGAAGCTGGAGCTGGACAAATTGAGGCTAGAAGGTGCAAATTTTTAACAATGAGGGTCATTTTCCACTGGAACAATTTACCAAGAGAAGAAGTGGATTCTCCATCTCTTGGAGTCTGGATATCAAAAACGGATGTTTTTCTGCTCTAGCTCAAGCAGAAGTTAGGGGCTTCATGCAGAAATGATTGGGTAAGTTTGTCTGACCTGTGTTAAACAGGCGGTGAGGCTAGACCACCACAAGAGCGCTTTCTGAACTGAAAATCTAGGACTCTTTCTTTATTTCCAGTCTCTCTGTGTTATTTACCGGTCCATGCTGGCATTTGCAATTTGGTATGCAGGTGGCATTTTGAAGGGGAGTAAGGATCACAAATGGCTCACCACGGGAGATCTGCATTCAATTCTTGCTCTGCCATGAACATCCTGTGGGACCCTGGGCAAATCACTTAATCTCTCTAGGCCTCAATTCCCTATCTGTAAAATGGCCATAACAGCATAACCTTTCCTCATGTGCGTGTTCTGATAACATATAAAGCATGTGCCTGATTATCCGAGCGGCATGGTTTTATTCAGGTAATCGGGAGTTCAGATAATCAAGAGAGTAGGAGCCATTTAACAGCAGGGTGGCCTCCCCCACACCCAGGAGCTTCTCCCTCTCCTTCTCGCAGTCCTGATTCGGGTCTCTGCTCTGCCTGGCTCACTCCAAAACCCTTCCTTGCCCCCCAGCACAGGAGGGAGAGAAGTTATTTAAATTAAGCACCACTGTTGACACAAGAACAAATGGATATAAGCTGACCATCAACAAGTTTAGCTTTAAGATTAGATGAAAGTTTCTAACCATCAGAGGAATGAAGTTCTGGAACAGCCCTCCCAGGGGAACAGTGGGGGCAAAACATCTAACTGGCTTCAAGACTGACTCAAGTTTACAGAGGCGATGGTAGGATGTGGTTGCCTACTATGGCACGTAGCCGATCTGCGACTGCGAGCAGCAAATATCTCCAACAGCTGGAGATGGGACCCTAGATACAGAGGGCTCTGAGTTACTACAGAGAATTCTTTCCCAGGTGTCTGGCTGGGGGGTAGGGATCTTGCCCACATGCTCAAATCTAACTGATCACCATATTTGGGGTTGGGAAGGAATTTTTCTCTCTGTCTGATTGGCAGAGACCCAGGGAGCTTCACTTTCTTCTGCAGCATGCGGCACGTGCAAGCTTAAAACCAGTTTAAATGGTAGATTCTCTGTAACGTGAAGTCTTTAAATATTGACCTGAGGACGTCAGTAACTCAGCCAGAGGCTATGGGTCTGTTACAGGAGTGGATGGGTGAGGTTCTGTGGCCTGTGATGTGCAGGAGGTCAGACTAGATCATCACGGTGGTCCCTTCTGTCCTTAGAGTCTCAGTCTAAATGTTAGACTGTTCCGACTGGCTTTGTCTTTTAGGAGTCTTCAACCTTTTAGCAGATTGATAGGTTCCAAGGTCAGAAGGCTTTGTGTTTGTGACCCTACTCCTCTCATTACCATAGATTTTAACACTTCCCCCCGCCACGCCTCTCTCTGGATTTCTTCATTCCCCTGCATAGGCTTTGGCGCAGTCAAGTACACTGGCCTTGCTCCTTCCCCGAACCAACGTCTCTCTCAGACACTGGTAACTGATGAGCACCGCCACGCACAGAGATGTTCAATGAAAACCGAAATCATCTTGCTGGAAGGCGGTAATGTAACATGACTGTTTCTTACGATCCAGAACCTTCATACACAAGCACCCAAAGCCAGAGAGAGACAAAGCAGGCTGCTCCCTCAAACCAGAGGCACAACTCCCGCCCCTTACACCAGGCTGCCACTCTGCAGATTGCTGTAGTTTACTCCGTGCCCAGACTGCAAGCTTCCCTACAGAGCGCCTTAGCCTGCAAGCAGGGAAACCCCTTACATTTAAAGGGGCAGCTTACAGTTCTCAATATCCTACAGTAACGCAGCTCCCTTACTACCATCACGTCCGTTTCCTATTTCAGTTCCGCCCGATCAGTAAACAGCTGACCCGGGTTGGATTTTCTGGGACACAAACTTGTCCACTATATAGAAGAAGAGCCTCACTGGGATGTTTCCCCCACCAAACAGCTGTCTGGATAAAGTCCCCTATTAGCACAGTAACCTGTAGTCCAAAGGTACTTCATGCAATTTGTTTGCTCCTGGCCTGGAGATGCCCCCTGTAGCTTTCCCTTTGTTTCATCGCGCCTGGTTCTCCACCACACTTGTCATTGTCAAATTTCATCTGTGTGGCACTGAAAATAAATCACTTCTGACATAGGCTGCCACCTCCGCTTCCCTCTCTGTCACTGCTTTATAGATTGCCTCCATCGGTATTGACATTCCAGTTAGGAGACTCATCCCAGCAACGTTCGCTTACGTCCTCTCGCTTACACTCAACAGCAACCTCCAATCCTTCCTGCTCTCTCCTCCCACCACCCTGCACGTCAGACGTGAACGCCGACAGGTCTTCCGCGCTGCGCTGAGACGCCTGCCAGAAACCGGCCGGCCATGGTGGACAGCTCAGGGGCCGTTTCCCCTGCCCGAAACACGGCTTGTAAGTGGTTGAGGATCAGCCGGCTGCACACAGAGGTGGCCTACGTGGCCAGGCATTATTGCTGTTTCCCTCAGCCTCCCCCTCCTATTCACACTCCTGTTCTTAACTGCCTGCATCACAACGGCACTCAGAGGTGCCCATCAGTGTGCGCGCACAGCGGCTACGTCCATGCAGCAAACCAAGGGGGCCGGCACGCCTGCGTGAGCTACAATCTAGCTAGCATAGGCAGCAACAGCAGTGAAGTTATGGAAGCATAGGCTTCGGCAGAGGTTAGCGGCGCCAGTCGAGGCCCCCTGGGGATAGACTCAGGTTGCCAGCCTATGCCTTCATTACCAGTGCTGGCTGGATGTAAGCTAGTCTACCCCTTATTTGCTCTGTAGACACCCCCTAAGGGGACAGAGTCCACCATCTAAAGAGCTCACAATCTGAATAAACAAAGGGTGGGAGGGGAAACTGAGGCCCGGGGCAGGGCAGTGACTTGTCCCCGGTCACAGCAGGCCAGTGGCAGAACGGGTGAGTGAACCCAGGTCTGCAGACACCCAGCCAAGCGCGCTGCCCACTAGGCGGTGCTGCCCCCGCACCACAGGGGAAGCTCCTGTCAATGGCTGTGAACGCAACACGGCAAGCCTGGCCGGAGCAGGATGCTGGTGGTTGGGACACTGCATTACCAAGCGCAGCCCAGCTAGGCGGCTGCAACCTCTCGGCTAGCTTCAGTCCTTGAGAGGAGCTGGGGCACTGGATGAGAAGCAGCTGTTTTGATTTCACATGATCTCTACCTGTCCTTCACCCTCAACAGCGCTTCCTCCCCACACCCAGAAATAACAAGCAGGGGAAAATCAAAAGGAAAGTGCTATTTTCTAGAGCACTTCTGATCCGTATTATACGGGCTCATTACCAGCAAAAGACTTTGCTCCAGTATCCCTCTCCCAGCGCCAACCAAACAAGGGAAACTGCGTTGTGGGAGGCGGGGGCGTGTGGGGGTAGGAGAGGGATAATGGAAGCTACAGAGAACAAGAACACTGACCAAATTAGGTGACTTAATAGATCTTTCATGTCTGAGAGTCTATGAAGGAGCACGGCTAATTGGTTAGAGCAGGGGATGTTGGACGTCAGGACTCCTGGGTCCTATTCCCTTTTCTGGGAGGCAGTGTGGTCTCATGGTTAGGGAAGATTTTAGCATGCAATATTTTAGCAGCCAAGTTACTAAAACAAATGATAATAAAATTAACTCAAACTGCCACCTGCTTTTTTTGGTTTTTTTTTTTTGTTTTTTAAAAACAACCTCCCGTCACCTGGGTATCTTTCCCAACGTTTCCTGACGTATCTTCGCTCCGTATCTGTGTTCTCTCCCATGTTAATCTCACACCAGGTTAACACGACTTTACATCCTCCAGTGATTTTGGCTCCAAGACCTGGCCCTGATTTCCTTCCAGTATATTTTTCCTAAGTCACCCCGTTCCCTTCATTTTTAATTTTTCTTCCCATTCCATCTCCCCTCTTTCATTTCAACTCACCAGTCGTTTTTATTCCCTTACCTGTTGAACATCTGCTCTCTGCAGCTGCCTTCCTCCCACAGCCCCCTCTCTTGATACCTCTACCCTCCCCCTTTCAAATGTGTCCCTCTTCCCCTGGCTCTTGATACTTCAGTCATCAGCCCAGGGCCCCGTACCCATTGCCCACTCCCCCCACTAAAGAGCCTTGCTCCCGAGCTCTCTCTAACTAGAAGCAGCAGAAAGAAGTGACAGAGGGAAAAATTCAGCTAGTTATTTGTATTGATGGAGCCCCTTGGGGTTCCCCAGTCATAAACCAGGCTCCATCATGCTAGGTGCAGTTCATACACACACCCCACCCCAGAAAGACAGTCCCTGCCCTGAGCAGCTTACAACCTCGATATAAGATGGGACAGAACCTGGGGAAGTGGAAGAAAACCACAAGGCAATGCTCGGGAGCATGGCCACCGCTGTTGAGCTCTCTGCAAGCCCCTCGCAGCGAGATGCACCAGGCTGGGGCACAATCCTGACAGGGAAGAGATGGGAAATCAGTCACATGGGACTCAATCCCTTCCCAGGGGAGGATTGCATAACACACTGCTCAGCATGAGCTATGCATTGGACCTCTGCACCCACTCCACTGGGGATGGGAACCTGTTACAGCCCTGGATCCAAGATCTGGCTCCTCCCTATACCAGTTCACGCTCTCAGCTCTAGAGATGCCCAGTTTGATCCCTGGTCGCAGCCTAGTTGGCAGCTGTCATAAAGACTCCACAGCCCAGTTCATGCAACTTTTCCTGCTATGCAACCTCCATTGCTCAATTTTACCCCAATTCCGCTTAGTCAGGCCTGCTTTTCTTAGGGCAAGCCATCCTCCTCTCTCCCCGGCACTTAGCTGCAGCCTGCACTCCCTCCCGCCTCCCCCCTTCACCAGCACATGTCCAAATGGTACATATTTAGAGCTCTGACTCTTCCCTCGTAAATCAATCCTGCCTAGCCCCTGGTTAGAGAAGAGGAACAGAAAACAAATCTCCTCCTGTTTGTCAGTGGTGAGGTGGCTGTAACTGCATGCCGTATTGCAGCTGTGATGGAACCAGAATCGGATACAAAGAGAGAGGCAACTGCCTTCCCGCTCTACGACACCTTTAAATTGCACTGTTAAGCCAGGACTCTCCCAGAATTCCCCCTCCCACTGAGGAGCCACGTTTCAGAGTAGACTTTGGTATTCATCGCCCATGTTTCTAACCTCTCTTTGTCCCTTCTCACTATTCCTCGCTCCTCCCTAGCATCTGAAACCTCTTCGGATTCAGCATCATCTGCGAATGTAATTAACATGTCATCTACCAGGCTGGGGAAAATACTGGCAAATGTACAGGAAAGGAGAGCGAGGGAGAATCCAGATGGGACCTAACAGGGTTTTGTTTTGGCGGTTTTTTCCCCCTACCCCACTGCCTCTCTCTCAGTGTTGGGATTTATTTATTTATATTGTGTCCATTTCTGCAAGATTGAGGTCCATTATCGAAATTAAAAGGAACGATTGCCAGCAATAGGCATAGATCAAACCCACAGCGTCTCTAACACCCACTAAAGAGGTAAACACCCGCTGGCTATCGGCCCAACACCAAAGAGAACTAGAGTCTGTAAAACAGGCCCCACACTAGGTCCTAACAGCCAGACCGTGGGCTCCCATGGCCAAAGGGAAGGCTGCTGTTCTCTCCCTGGAATTCGGCATTGGTGAGCGCCACCGCCCTGATGTAGAATAGGGGGAGAGGCAGCCATGGAGGTAAGCAGGTGTTGGGCCATTCAGAGTTTTGCAGATCCTAACTCGCCTCTGGAAACAGGCTTGACCTTGATTTCCAGGAACCAGTGGGCCAGTCACTGGTGTTTCAGGGGGTTGGGTGGAATCCCTGCGTATTAACTGGCAGGACTGTAACATTAGAGATGTAGCTGGTAAAAAAAAAATAATGTTTTTTCCTAAGACAGAAAATGACGTTGCTGGAAAAATCAAAAATTTCCTGCATGACAATTTAGATTTTGCCAAAATGTTCCAAGGTTCCCTTCAGGAAAATCGGAAGAAAACTTCCCATCAGACCAAGTGGTATGGTGCAGCATGAGTCGCACAGCTGCAGATGCACTGTGGGAGGTGCATAGAGGAGAACAGGCGTAACAGACCCGAACTACAACTCCCATGGGGACATGCGGCCATAGAGGGCAACGCAGTTTGCTATCAAATAGACTTGAAACTTAACGTTTCAAGTCAATTCAGCAAGCCAAAACATTTCACCGTTTCCACACCAAAATTTTTTGGAATGCTTCATTCTGCAAAACATTTGGTCCCAAATCAAGTGTTGAAATTTCAGAATTTCCCGCAGAATGGAATTCTTATTTTTGCTCAGTCCTAGTCAGGTTCGAACTCTAGACCAAGACAGCCTGGGGTGTTATCAGCTGGACTGACGAGAAAGCAGACACCACCCTTGATCTGAGACAGTGTTTTTGGCTTCAGGACACACTGCAAGCAAGTCCCCTCCTCTTGCCCCGGCAGCTGAAGACGTCAGGGGCAGATTATTACTGCAACATTGGAGATTGAGTGGGGACAGACCTGTCTGGTGGGCTGGGCTGGAGTTTTCCTGCTGCTGCTGTCATTGTGGTGTTCTCTGAAACCTCGCCAAAGGCTCCTCCAGTATCAGACAGTCGCTTTTTTAAAAAGACACTATAAACCTAAATAAATGAGCAGCTGAGACATTTCTGCCATGTACATGAAGAAGCCTATGAAGAGTTCCTTAAGTACAGAAGAGACCTAGAACTGGCTCCCTTGGCTGGATGAAGCAGAATCCACTGGAGAAGCAGCCGAGTCCAAAGTAGTACCATAGTTCGGAGCATGAGGAGGGCAGAAAGAGCCATAAACCAATGATCCAGCACTGCTGCCACTTGGACTGGTGGGATGACCCCTAACACCATCCATGTTTGCAAGACCCATGTGTCCAGCTATGTCCCTCTCCCTCTCTCAGCCCGCCCCACTTGCCCCTTCTGAACCACCACAGCCACCACTATCATTACTGTATTTACAGACAGATCCAGCCCCTTTCGCACACCGCTGAATGACACCTGGCGGGATCGCCGCCATCGTGGGCTGCCATTTTGGCAGCCAGCAGCATCAAACTACAATGTTGGGCAGGAAGCAAAGAGGAAGGTACTGACCAAAAAGCCACCGGCAGCGTAGAGGCAGAAGACAATTCCCAAAGATGGAATGTGGCCAGAGGACAGAAGCTAACACCTGTCCCACAAAAAGTGCTGAAAGCTCTTTCATGGTGAGAAAACTTTGGTTTTATGTCCTGTATGAAAAGCGTCACCCTCCAGCAACACAGCATCGCCTAGCACACTCTGGGCCTCAGGGGACAGCAGTGATTCAGCTGGGAGAGGGACACCGGCTGAGGGCTTGTCTACATATTAAAGTTAATCCAGAATGACATTGCATTAAGGCTCCCCCAGTTATAAGGCAGGCAGTGACAGAACCCCTTACCAGCCCAGGTGATACCCAGAACAACCCAAAATTAGGGTGTGTATTTAAACCAGATTAACTCTTCCTGGTTAATTCCATGTATCGATAATCTTATTCCTGAACAGGAGTGCCTTATTCCGAATTAGCCTAATCTTCTGGGACAAGGCACTCTCATTCTGGAATAAGCGCATCCGCCCAGGGAGTTTATCATGAACAGTTGTTCCGAAATAACTCCCTTGTGGACAAACCCTCAGTCACCAGGGCCCACTTCTGGTAACGCAGGTCTCCAAATATCGACGGGTGCAGACTCTCCACAGCTAATGAGATGTTACGCTGAAAGGCCCCACCAAGTAAAAAGATCTAGGACAGGGTTTCTGCACTGGGAGCCAGTGTTGGTTTCTGCTGCAGTGTCCTCCTAAAGGCCATCACTGCTCGCTGTCCCAACCGCAGCTCACATCCGTTTGTCCCTGTCCCCGGCTCTGTCCAACAACCAGCCAGTAAAGAAAGCCCCTTCCGCCCTCGAAGCAGATGCTCACTGAAGCCTGGGAAGAAATCCGGCGGGGAGCCCCAGAGCGTCACACAGGCTGGAAGAATCCAGCTGGATGATCTCACTGAGTCAACACGGTACATCGGGATGCTGCCCAGATCACACCACCAGCAGGGTGCTTCCCGCCCGTCCTCCTTTGGGGAAGAGATCTGACTGTGGAAAGGGGTCAGGTAGACACTACCAATCTTACTGCCGGGGGGAGAGCTCGATTAGTGTTGTCTAGAAGGTTGTTTCCTCTCCTGCCCTTGTCCCCTCCTCTCTTCCCCCCCCAGTGTTTAATGCACTGAAAGAAATCTGTGGCCACCTGTGGAACTACATGCTGCTGCAGGTCATGGTCCCTTGGGGCATCCTGGGGGACAGACAGGGTATTAGAACTCAGATCCTCCAGCTCCCACGCCCCTTGGGCTAAGGTAGAATCACCCTCAGTCATTAGTAGTAAAGGGGCCTAGGACACATATTTGAGCAGCTCTGATTCCACCCAGAAGAATCATAGAATATTAGAGTTGGAAGGGACCTCAGGAGGTATCTAGTCCAACCCCTGCTCAAAGCAGGTCTAACCTCAGCTAAATCATCCCAGCCAGGGCTTTGTCAAGCCAGGCCTTAAAAACCTCTAAAGATGGAGATTCCACCCCCCCCCCCCCCAGGTAACCCGTTCCAGTGCTTCACCGCCCTCCTAGGGACAAACATTTTCCTAATATCCAACCTAGACCTCCCCCACTGCAACTTGAGACCGTTGCTCCTTGTTCTGTCATCTGCCACCACTGAAAACAGCCTAGCTCCATCCTCCCGGAACCCCCTTTCAGGTAATTAAAGGCTGCTATCAAATCCCCCCTCATTCTTCTCTTCTGCAGACTAAACAGGCCTAGTTCCCTCAGCCTCTCCTCATAAGTCTTGTGCTCCAGCCCCCTCATCATTTTTGTTGCCCTCCGCTGGACTCTCTCCAACTTGTCCACATCCTTTTTGTAGTGGGGGGCCCAAAACTGGACACAATTCTCCAAATGTGCCCTCACCAATTCCTACTGAGGTGAATAATCACTTCTCACAGGGTGGCTGTGTTCTCACACCAGTTCACTGGCATTGGAACCAGATGTGCCTTAATGAGAACATAAGAACAGCCACGCAGGGTCAAACTAATAGTCCAGCTAGCCCAGTAGCCTGTCTTCTGACAGCGGCCAACACCAGGTGCTTCAGAGGGGATGAACAGATCAGACAATCATTGAGGGATCCATCCCCTGTCGTCCACTCCCAGCTCCTGGAGTACAAAGGCTACGGACTCTTAGAGTGTGGGGTTGCATCCCTGCCCTCCAGGCTAATAGCCATCGATGGACCTATCCTCCAGGAACTTATCTAGTTCTTTTTTGAGCCCTATTACTGTGTCAGCCTTCACAACATCTCCTGGTAAAATGTTCCATAGGTTGACTGCACTGTGTGAAGAAATACCTCCTTTTGTGGGTTTTAAACCTGCTGCCTATTAATTTCATTGGGTGACTGTGTTCGTGTATTATGTGCAGGAGTAAATAACATTTCCTTATTCACTTTCACTACACCAGTCATGATTTTATAGAGCTCTGTCATACCCCCTCTTTGTCATGTCTTCTCCAAGCTGAAAAGTTCCAGTCTTTTTAATTTCTCCTCCTCCAGAAGCTGTTTCTTCCCCCTAATAATTTTTGTTGCCCTTCTCTGTGCCTTTTCCAACATATCTTTTTTCAGATGGAGCATCCAGATCTGCGCACAGTATTCAAGATGTGGGCGTTCCACGGATTTATATAGGAGCGTTATGATACTTTCTGTCTCGTTATCTATCCCTTTCCTAATGGTCCTTATAATTCGGTTAGCATTTTTGACCAATGCTGCACATTGAGCAGATGTTTTTAGAGTACTAACCACAGTGACTAGAAGATCTCTTTCTTAAGTGGTAACAGCTAATTTAGTCCCCATCATTTTGTACGTATAGTTGGGCTGATGTTTTCGAATGTGCATTACTTTGCATTTGTCAACACTGAATTTCATCTGCCCTTCTGTTACCCAGTCACCTAGCTCTGAGTAATCTTTTTGTAACTCTTCGCAGTCTGCTTTGGACATAGCTATCTTGAGTAATTTTGTATCATCTGCAAAGGTTGACACCCCTTTTTCCAGATCATTTAGGAATGTTGAACATTCTCGTCCCAGTACAGACCCCTGGAGGACACCACTATTTACTTCTCTCCATTCTGAAAACTGACCATTTATTCCTACCCTTTGTTTCCCATCTTTTAATCAGTTACTGATCCATGAGAGGACCCTCCCTCTTATCTCTTTTACATATCTAAGCAATGATGCACAAGCTGCATGAGCTTGTTTCATCTGCAGCATGGCCCGACCCAAACTGTATTGTACAAGCGACTCCAACAGGCAAAGAAAGGGGCCGTCAAGTCAGCGTAGCAATAGAAGAGTAGAGTCCATCAAAAGAAGAATGGGGTCAGGTTTTCTACCCAGAGCAACGCGCTGCCCTATAACCAACAACCTCCAAGCTAGACCTAACATGTTCCTTTAAAAGAAATAATGAAGTGAGCACAGCACTGGTAAGAAATGGCAGACCCACAGCGCTTGAGACTGAAATCCTCCAGTCACCGTTATTATTTATAAGATCCGCTCCGAATTTCTGGAACACAAAGTTCTTTTATTGACAAATGGCCCTTTAAAAAAAAAAAGCCAAATGGTTTGCAAAAATCTGTCAACTTTTTTGACACTTTTATGGCTTTTTTAATCAAAATGAATAAAGAAATTTCAGTAACGCTTTCACGCAGGATTTGTTTTTTTTAACAACGAGGAAGGTCTATTTCCAATGTTGCAAAAGAAAAACAGCTTCAAGCATTTCCCATTTTGCCATGAAATTGTTTTGCCATTTCTTTGACCTGCTCTGTCATTTCTTGGAGACAATATGGGTGACAATCAAGCCAGTTAGTACGGTGCCTACAGTGCAGCCTAAGTGGATAGAGCAGACAGACAGACTCAGGAGATGTAGGTTTGATCGCCAGCTTGGCTACTAGCCTGCTGTGGGACCGTGGACAAGTCACTGCTCTGTGCCTCAGTTTCCCCACTCTATAAAATGGGGACAGTGATATTGGCCTCCTTTGTAAGCACTTTGAGAAGTACTGATCACAGGTGCCTTGCAAGAGCTGGGTAATATTATTAACTACACATTTAGAAGCCTAACTTTAGGTCTCCAAAGTGTCGACATTTTGCTCTAACGGAGTTGCCCAAGGCCTCACACTCTGTATCGCTGCCAGTTCCCAGATTAGGATCTAAGAGGACAGAATCAGGCAGACACTGCTGCCTCTGAATGGGCCCCCGGAGGATGAGGATAGCCGGGGCTCTGCTAACCTGGACTGAATTTTAAATTGGTGATCAAGGTGGAAAGCTCCATAGCTCATTTCCAACTCCTGAGCCAGACAGCCTCCTCCCACCCCCAGCACCAGAGATCTTCTGCTAGCCCGCCGCTCCTCCCTCCCATCACCACAATAACATCTCCCCGCAGGAGTTAAGTGCCTGCCATGTCTCCAGCTCTGTAATATATTGCACAGATATTTAATGGAAGGAGAAAATGACAGCAAAGCCGGACGTTCCTTTGTCGTATGCTCTGTTTTCTTACCATCTCTCTGGATTTCCTGTCTCCTGCTAGGTGCCTCTGCTGTTCCCCTGGATGTTACACGCCTGGGCAGGTAGATCTGAAGTGGCCCCAGCTGAATTTAGCCTTGCATGTTCCCAGTGATCCAGAGAGCCCTGGACCAATCAGGCAGTTTTGCATATGAAAGCCTCGTGGGGGGGGGGACCCCGCCCTTTAGCAGACCCCAACCCTGGAGTGAAGAATGGCTGGGGCAGCAGATTCTGAGAGGCACTGCACAGCAAAGCGGAGCTGTCCATCAGCCACTGCCTGGCCTCTTCACTTCATCCCTTCCCCTGACAGCTTCCACCAGTGGAAACGCCCAGGGAGCCAGCTCTGAGGTATCCACTGGGTATTCTGGGCTGTCGTTCGACTGACAGCTCCCTCTCCCTCTCTCCAGCCCTCGCACAGAAACCGCCTCTGGACTATGGGCTTCCTAAACTGATCAAAGCTATTTCAGAGAGAGAGAGGGGAAAAAAACATCCTTTCCTTCTGCCTGCTAATCTATATGGGCAGCGTCCAAATCTCTCCCTGGCATACACACGCTCTGCAGTTTGCAGGGCCACACTTCATATGCGCCGATTGAAAATTACAGCCCTCTGTAAAGTAAATTGACTGCCCACTGCCCAGAACTGTGTGTGTGTGTGTAAAAACAGACGGTAACAACACTCAATGGAGAAAGCAAAACTCCTACGAGTGGTTAGTAATAGCAGCACGCAGCATTTAATGGAATGCCGCAGATAAAGTTTAAAAGCCAGATGGCAGCTGGCGAACTCTCAGAGCCCATCCTGGCAGCACAAGGACGGTTTGATGCGAACAGGGACCCCAGCAATAGCTTCTCCGCCAGGGCAGGGCTGGGCAGAGCCATGCCCGAATGCCTTTCAAAGGGCACAGCACAGTTGCCAGGCTCCCCCAGAGGTGCCATCATCGTCATGTGGCTGTGGCTTAGAGCAATGGTTCCCCACCTTTCTGAGTGAAAGCCCCGCTGGTGAACACTAGCTAAAACACGTGCCCCCCTCTCCAGCCCCTCGACTTGCCCCCCTCACAGGCCATAAACCTATATAACCCCTATAAACACCACCACCACCAGCACCACCAAATTACATCAGTAATGTGTGGCAAACTGCCCGCTTCCCCCGGTGGGTCTCGCGCTTCTACCTTCTGTTTGTGGTCAGGGCGCCCCCAACTCCCTCGTCTCCCCTGGCTGTAGCGGAGCTCTGTCTCCTGACCTGGGACGGAAACGTCTCCTCAGGCTGCACCACACCTTCTGGCAACTTCCCCTGCGTTTGTTCCCCCTCCCCCCCTCCTTTAGGGAAGGCAGGGTTTAAATACCCCTGGCCCCACCCTTCATTGGGTCCAGGTGCCGTTAATTGCCCTGCTGTGCGTTCTCCTCTGCCAGCAAGGCAGAGGGTTTTTAACCCTTTCGGGCCCTCATACCAGCCCAGAGCACCCTTTTAACGCCGTCCGGCCCGACTTTAGAATCATAGAATATAGAGTTGGAAGGGACCTCAGGAGGTGTCTAGTCCAACCCTCTGCCCAAAGCAGGACCATCCTCAGCTAAATCATCCCAGCGAGGGTTTTGTCAAGCCTCAGCTTAAAAACCTCTAAAGATGGAGATGCCACCACCTCCCTAGGTAACCCATTCCAATGCTTCACCACCTGCCGAGTGACAAACTTTTTCCTAATGTCCAACCTAAACCTCCCCCACTGCAACTTAGGACCATTGCTCCTTGTTCTGTCACCTGCCACCACTGAAAACAGCCTAGCTCCATCCTCCCTGCAACCCCTTTTCAGGCAGTTAAAGGCTGCTATCAAATCCCCCCTCATTCTTCTCTTCTGCAGACTAAAGAGGCCTAGTTCTTTCAGCCTCTTCTCATAAGTCTTGTGCTCCAGCCCCCCTCATCATTTTTGTTGCCCTCCACTGGACTCTCTCCAACTTGTCCACATCCTTTTTGTAGTGGGGGGGCCCAAAACTGGACACAAGACTCCAAATGTGGCCTCACCAATGCCGAATAGAAGAGAACAATCACTTCCCACGATCTGCAGGCAATGCTCCTACTAATGCAGCCCAATATGCCATTAGCCTTCTTGGCAACCAGGGCACACTGCTGACTCATATCCAGCTTCTTATCCACTGAAACGCCCAGATCCTTTTCTGCAGAACTGCTGCCTAGCTCGTCGGTCCCCAGTCTGTAGCTGTGCATGGGATTCTTCTGTCCTAAGTGCAGGACTCTGCACTTGCCCTTGTTGAACCTCATCAGATTTCTTTTGGCCCAATCCTCCAATTTGTTTAGCTTCTTCTGTATCCTATCCTCCCTTCCAGGGTATCTACCACTCCCCCTAGCTTAGTGTCATCTGCAAACTTGCTGAGGGAGCAATCTACCCCCTCTTCCAGATCATTAATGAAGATGTTGAACAAAACCGGCCCCAGGACCGACCTCTGGGGCACTCCACTTGTGACCGGCTGCCAGCTAGACATGGAGCCATTGACCACTACTCGTTGAGCCCTTTGCTCTAGCCAATTCTCTAGCCATTTGATAGTCCATTCATCCAACCCATACTTTTTTAACTTGCTGATAGGAATACTGTGGGAGACCATATCAAAAGCTTTGCTAAATGCAAATGATAATAAATGACCCTAACCTGAATAAGAAGTGAAGCCTTCCCTGGCGCAGCCGTCACCACATGTCCCTGGCTCCAGGCACCCACCAGCTGGGGCTGTTCCTCTCCGGCAAGGCACTTGCAGTGCAACTGCAACTCAGTGCAGGGTTGGGTGGCGGGCTGCTCCACCTCTGCTGCGCCCAGCGTGGAGCTCGGGGGGCTAAATTACCTCCATATCACCGAAGCCCTTTGGACCCCCATAATCTTTGGCACCACACCAAGGGGGTCCCACCCCCAGGTTGCGAACCGTTGGCTTAGAGCTACAACACACAGCCACCCCTCCAGAAAAAGCACCAACTCCTAGCGCCGTGAAATCTTTCGTGGCCACAGAGGGGGCCTCTCGCCTGATGGACAGCACCTCCAGCGAACTGCCACCATTGTAACAGGCGGGGACGCTTGGTTACAGCTACTGAATTCCGAGCATCCTGTCCCACAGCATGCTTTAAAAGTCTCCCTTCCCAACACTGACCAGGCTCGTCCCTGCTTAGCGTGTGAGAGCAGGTCAGGTGCATTGTGAAAGTGCAGGGGTGCAGGACATGCCTGAGTGTCTAAAGCCACGTTTGTGTTCAAGTCACAGCGCAGGAACCCGGCAAATCAGGCGGCGCACACAGCACAGGCCACGGCGCTCAGGCAGGTGAGCCCTTGGACGTGCGTCGGCAGCCCAAGCGCCTCCCTGAGACCCGAGCGCTACCTGCTGTTTGCTGTCCATGAGACAGAAATGAGAGACACCATCAGATCTTTCAAGAAGCTAATCCTAGAAGATGAGGGTTGGAAGGGGCCTCAGGAGGTATCTAGTGCAACCCCTGCTCAAAGCAGGACCAACCCCAACTAAATCACCCCAGCCAGGGCTTTGTCAAGCCGGGCCTTAAAACCCTTAAGGATGGAGATTCCAGCCCCTCCCTAGGTAACCCATTCCAGTGCTTCACCCCCGTTTTCCTAATATCCAACCTAGACCTCCCCACTGCACCTTGAGACCGTTGCTCCTTGTTCTGTCATCTGCCACCACTGAAAACAGCCTAGCTCCATCCTCCCTGGAACCCCTGTTCAGATAGTTGAAGGCTGCCATCAAAGGCTGCTACCAAAGCTAAGGGTATTGACAGGTCCTTCCCTGGGGAAAATGTCACGCTAACGCATGATGAGGTTATAATTAACACGCTCTCGCCTCTGCATTAGGGGATGGATGATCCGGATAAAAAGGGAGCCAGCCTCCTTCAATGCCAGCCTAATTCGTACACCCAGTTCCTTGACGCAAAAAGTCGCCTGCGAATCTCCTCTCTGCTCAAGGGCACGCTCTCATGTTCCCAAGGGCCAAACATGCAGCCTGCCACTGCGTCTCTAACTGCCAATTCCTGTAGTGATACAGAATTACATTTATTTCTCAGTCTTACGGCAGCTCAGTGTTTTATTGCCTCCCTTCTAGAAGCCAGAGCTGCTTTCCTGTTCAGCTATAATCAGTACAGGGCTTGCAAGATGGGCAGAGCTAGACCCAAACTCTTTCAAACAAGCATTTCTAAGATACCCATCATTACCTACCCTACAATAACAAACAAGCAGACACAATCCAGAGCCCCTGAGCCACCTCATTACAACGATTGCATCTGTGCAACCTCGCCACAACCAACCCGACTGCAGCCAACTGGTGCCACCATTACAACACACACAAGCAACACAATCAGAAGCTAATGTAACACACCCAGCAGTGGACAATGCATTGCATAGTTTGAGTTTCCAAGGCGGGTTGACAAAACAAGAGTAAAGCCAGAACTGACCATGGTAAACGCTCCCTTTCAGCCAATGTGCATCACATTGCCTGGAGTCCTTCTGGGGCTCTGTGTTCAAATGAACAAGCCTATCTCCAGAGATCAGTACAGTTCCTTTGTCCTCCCGCTGCAAGCAATTTGGCCTTCAGAGCCAGCAATCAGCTGGTTAAGAACCATAGGACTGGACGGGATCTTGAGAGATCTTCTATTTCAGTCCCCTGCACTCAAGGCAGGATTAAGTATTACCTAGACCAGTGGTTTTCAACCTTTCCAGACTACTGGACCCCTTTCTTGAGTCTAATTTGTCTTGTGTACTGCCAACTTTCACCTCATTTAAAAACTAGTTGCTTACAAAAAAATCAGACATAAAAAAATACCAAAAAAAGTGTCAGAGAACACAATTACTGAAAAATGGCTTACTTTCTCATTTTTACCAGATAATTACAAAATAAATTAACTGGAATATAAATATTGTACTTACATTTCAGTGTGATACTTCAGTTTTTCATTTGTGAGCCTTGTCATTCTGAGAGGCAGTGAAGTGAAAGCAATAATTAAGTTTCTCTCCACATGGAGTCTATTCCTACTCTGTCTTGATGGCAGTCATAGCAGAAAATGAGACTTCACAAAGACATGTTGACCCAAAAGGTAACAGAACATCCAAAGCATGGTTCCCAACGTCAGTGCACTTTTTTCGTACTAAAACACCAGAACTGGATTAGTGTGGAGTCATTAAAACTTCATTCGAAGACCATGGTCTGAAGACAGCTCAAGAAGATTTTCTTACTGACTGACAGAGAGGTTACTATGGCAAACATCTGACAAAATGAATGGGTTTCTTACCTAGCTGAGTTGATCTGAGTGGTATTCAATGTTCAGGAAAGATGACTTGAACTCAGATGTCAAGTGGGCCAAATGATCTACCATTATTTCTTTAATTTTGCTCTGCGCCGTTTCTCCTGTGCAGACATCGGTGCCACGTGCATGGAACAGTGGAAAAAAGGTAAAATCTGTCTCCACATTTGGACTTCCAGAATTCAGTTTTCTTGATAAAAGCATTTACTTTGCCATCAGAGATTCCAAATGTCAGTGTCACGGCTTTGCATGGACAAATTTAGATTATTAAGCTTACAAAATATATCTGCAAAGCAGGCAAGTTGAGCTAACCACACAGCATTGTCAAACACAGAGAGAAGAGGGGATGAATGACCAGAAGGAAACGTTGGAACTTCTGTGCATAATTCAAGCAGTCTGTCTAGTACTTTCTCTCTTGACAGCCAGAGAACCTCTGTGTGAAGCAACAGTTGCTGATGTTTTAAGGTCATCTCTTTGCAAAGAACGCTAAACAGGCGAGCATTGAGTGGCCTGGACTGGATAAAGCAGACAATTTTGACAGACTCATTTAAACGTCACACAAGCTTAGAACTCATCTTTTTTGTAGCAAGTGCCTCTCAGTGCATGAGACAGTGCAGCCACTGCAAAGAAGGATTTTCTTTCCTGAGTCTAGCTACAAATCTGTTTACTCTCCTGGTTGTTGAATTGGCCCCATCTGGTGCACATACATTTGCATAAATTCCAACAAATCGTGTTCAGGGGAGAAAAAAAACCATTAGTTTAAAAATGTCCTCTCCAGCTGAGTTTCCCTTTATACTTTTGCAAAGCAGTATGTGCTCATTGTTATCAGTGGTTTCAAGGTATCCAACATACGGAATCAGCTGATCTTCTCCACTAATATCATTGGACTCATCAAGCTGAAGGGCAAAAGTTTTTGCCATTTTAAAGTTTCTCTACAAGTTGAGAGACAATATCTTCTGCCGTGTCTTCAATTCTATGACACACAATGTCATTTGATAAGCGTACTTTCTTGAAAGTATCAGTCGCTTTTTTAATCAAGCATGTGTTCTGCAAGTGCCACAGCAGCAGGCAAAATCAGATCTTCTGCAATTGTGTATAGCGTCTTTGATTTGGCTATAAGAGGAAAGCAGCGCATGAAGCTCCAACTGCTTTTGTAGAAATAGTTGAAGCTTTTTTCGTTTTAAGCTGGCAAGTCTGGAATTCAGAAAGCTTCCTTTCAAAAAATTCTACTGACTTACCTGCATACACAGGGTGTTTCGCTGTCAAATGTCATTGCAGCTTCATACCGTTATTTGATTGAGTTTCTCCGCAAAAGAAACACCGAGCTTCAGGTAGACCACTATTTGCAGATGTGAATGCAAAAGCAATGTATTCCTCGCAGAACAGATGATGGGTTTTTTTCTCAGACATTTTCAATTACTTAGAGCTCTCACTGGTGCCACTACCACCGCTTCCAGCTCCTCATTTTCAAAGTCTATCCATTTTCACACAACACCTTCAACCTTAGCAGTGTGCTGGCACACATCAGGAAATGACATAAAACGCCCGTTTCATACCGTATACGCTAGTTACATTACCATATAGAATACAGCACACTGTTTAAATGTAGTGGTTGTGCATAGAATATTCTTGTGTTATGGTAGGACAGGTTTTCTCAACTTGGGGGTCATGAGCGCCAGAGGTCGCTGACAGCCCAAACCCCAGACACAGGACTGAAAGCCAGGTACCCCAAGTCCCCGGAAGGCGAGGCTGATAGCCCGAGTCCCAGAATAAGTTGACGTTAGCTTGGGAGATCACCGTGTATCCCTAGACGTAAGTGAACCCCTGGTTGAGAACCACTAATCTAGACCATCCCTGACAGGTGTTTGTCTAACCTGCTTTTAGGAATCTCCAATGACGGAGATTCCACAATCTCTCTAGGTAATTTAGTCCAGTGCTTAACTACCCTCACAGCTAGGAAGTTTTTCCTTATGTCCAACTTAAACTGCCACTGTTGCAATTTAAGCCCATTGTTTCTTGTCCTATCCTCAGAGGTTAAAGAGAACAATTTTTCTCCCTTCTCTTTGTAACAACCTTTTATGTGTTTGAAAATTTTACGTCCCCTCTTAGCCTTCTCTTCTCCAGACTAAACAAATCCAATTTTTTCAATCTTCCCTCATCCCCCACATTTTCTAGACCTTTAATCATTTCTGTTGCTCTTCTCTGGACTTTCTTCAGTTTCTCCACATCCTTCCTGAAATGTGGTGCACAGAACTGGACACAATACTCAAACTGAGGCCTAATCAGCAGAGCAGAGCGGAAGAATTCCTTCTCGTGTCTTGCTTACAACATTCCTGCTAATACATCCCAGAATGATGTTTGCTTTTTTTTTTACAACAACGTTACACTGTTGACCCATATTTAGTTTGTGATCCACTGTGATCTCCAGCTCCTTTTCCACAATACTCCTTCCTATGCAGACATTTCCCATTTTGTGTGTGTGAAACTGATTACTCCAGATAGGAAGGAACATTTTGCATTTGTCCTTATTGAATTTCATCCTATTTACTTCAGACCATTTCTCCAGTTTATCCAAATCATTTTGAATTTTAATCCTATCGTCCAAAGCACTTGCAACCCATCCCAGCTTGGTATCATCTGCAGACTTAGATAGTGGCATAGAGAATACATTTATAAAATCACTGATGAATATTGAACAGAACCAGACCCGGAACCGATCCCTGTAGGGCCCCACTCATTCTGCCCTTTCAGCTTGACTGCGAACCACTGATAGCGACTATCTGGGAAACAGTTTTCCAACCAGTTATGAACCCACATTACAGTAGCATTTCCCTATTTTTTTTATGAGGTCATAAGAGATAGTATCAAACGCCTTACTAAAGCCAAGATAACCACATCTACTGCTTCCCTCCCCATCCACAAGACTTGTTACCCTGACAAAGAAAAGCTATTTGGTTGGGTTGATATTTTTTGCTCTTGAGAAATCCATGCTGACTGTTATTATCTTCTAGGTGTTTGCAAATTGATTGCTTAATTATTTTACTCCATTTTCTTTCCGGATAGCGAAGTTAAGCTGACTGGTCTGTAATTCCCTGGGTTGTCTTTATTCCTCTTTTTATAGGTTGGCGCACTATATTTGCCCTTTTCCAGTTCTCTGGACTCTCTCCCGTCTTCCATGACTTTTCAAAGATAATTGCTAATGGTTCAAATATCTCCTCAGTCAGCTACTTGAGTATTCTAGGGTGTATTTCATCAGGCCCTGACGACTTAAAGACATCTCACTTGTCTAAGTCATTTTTAATTTGTTCTTTCCCTATTTTAGCATCTCATCCTACCTGATTTGCACTGGCCTTCATTAAGTTAGATGTTCAATTGCTACTAATCTTTTTGAGGAAAACGGAAACAAAAAAAGTCATTTAGCACTTCTGCTTATTTTCTGTTATTGTTTCCCCTGCCTCCATTGAGTAATGGACCTACTCTGTCCTTAGTCTTCCTCATGCTTCTGAAGTATTTGCAGAATGTTTTCTTGTTACCCTGTATGTCTCTAGCTGGTTTAATCTCATTTTGTGCCTCAGCCTTTTTAATTTTGTCCCTACATACTTGTGTTATCGGTTAATATTCACCCTTTGTAATTTGACCTAGTTTCCACATTTTGTAGGACCCTTTTTTGAGTTTCAGATCATTGAAGATCTCCTGGCTAAGCCAGGGTGGCCTCTTGCCTTACTTCCTATCTTTCCTACGCAGTGGGATAGTTTGCTCTTGTGCCCTTAATAATGTCTCTCTGAAAAACTGCCAACTCTCTTGAACTGTTTTCCCCCCTTAGACTTCTTTCCCATGGTATTTTACCTACCAACTCCCTGAGTTTGTTAAAGTCTGCCTTCTTGAAAACCATTATCTTTATTGTGATGTTTTCCCTCCTATCGCTCCTTAGAATCATGAACTATCATTTCATGGTCACTTTCACCCAAGCTGCCTTCCACTTTCAAATTCTCTACCAGTTCCTCCCTATTTGTCAAAAGCCAGTCTAGTACAGCCGATCCCCTGCTAGCTTTTTCCACCTTGTGAAATAAAAAATTGTCTCCAATACATTCCAAGAACTTGCTGGATAATCTATGCCCTGCTATGTTGCATGCTCCCAATCCAGGTTCTTCAGAACAAGTTAGGGCTTCAAAGAAAGATGAGGCTGAAGGAGTTTTGCAGCCAGTTCCAGCCTGCCAGCATCTCAGCAAGAACATCTGGGCACAGGAAAGAGCAAGACCTCAGCTTGAGAGTCCTTTCAGCTCAACGTATGTCCTCAACTTTTGACTTGGCAGGAGAATTATCATGGCTAGGAGTGTGTAGCTGGGTTGTTCCAGGGTGTCCAGAGAGGGGCACAAGAGACCAGAGAGGGAATTACAGCCTTTAATTAAGGAACAGTTTGGAGGAGGAGATGTGGCTGATAAAATAAGACAGTTTTAAACATTAATTCCTCTTTCCCCCCAGTATGTCCCCCTTCTGCTATTCCCCTAAGCAATGCCAACTCTCCACTTCCCCTCCTTGTCATTTGGAGGCTACCCCTCCAAGCGGACAGACATTTCACAGCTCTCTGTATTCCTCAGGGTGCATGTTGATTGCACTAACGTGCTAATTACATAGAGCAAAGCCCTTTATATCAACAGTGTGAGAAGAGGAGAGCACTTACCCCCAGGAGCTGGCAGCAGCTCCGGCTTCCTCTCAACAGTTAAACAAAGACAAGAGATCCTGAAAATTCACATTAGGGATCTTATTCTCGCTAGCCTGTAAGTTCTTTGGGGCAGGAATGGTCTTCCTTCCCCCCTCGCGCTAGGTGCTGTGCACCCTCTCTGGGCTTGTCTACACTTAAAATGCTACAGCGGCACAGCCGTAGCGCTTCAGTGTAGACCCTACCTACGCGCACGGGAGAGGTTCTCCTGTCAGCAGAGGTAATCCACCCACTTTAGAGGTGGTAGCTTGGTCAAGGGATGAATTCTTCTGTTCACCTAGTGCTATCTACACTGGGTTAAGTTGGCTTAGCTACATCACTCAGGGTAGAGTTAAATATAGTAAAGATCTTAGATGACTCAAACTGTACCATAGAATCTCCACAGATAGAAACTCCTTGCTTGAATAATAAAAATATAGCAGCAAGAATATACTACTGACCACCTAACCAGAATGGTGATAGGGATTTGGAAATACTCAGCGAGATTAGAGGAGCTAGAAAAATAGAAAACTCAATAATAAAGGGGGATTTGAACTATCCGCATATTGACTGGGTATATGTCACCTCAGGACAGGCAGCAGAGATAAAGTTTCCAGACACCATGAATGACCGCTTCTTGGAGTGGCTAGTCCTGGGACCCACAACGGGAGAAGCAATTCTTGATTTAGTCTGAAGTGGAGCACAGGATCTGGTCCAAGAGGTGAACATTGCTGATCTGAGCCATTCCTTTTCCAAATCTGAGGAACTGGCCCAGATTGAGGTGTCAACAGAGGAGATTTTGGAACAAACTGATCAAATTAAACAGTAAAATGGCCCCAGGACCAGATGGCATTCACCCAAGAGTTCTGAAGGAACTCTAATATGAAACTGCAGAGCTACGAACTGTTACCACTCAAGAAAGATCTCTGAGTCATTGTGGAGAGTTCTCTGAAAACATCCAGTCACTGTGCAGCAGCAACCAAAAGAGCTAACAATGTTAGAAACCAACCAGGAAAGAGAAAGATAATACGATAGAAAAAAAAAATCATAATGCAACTATATAAATCCACGGTATGCCCACACCTTGAATATTGCATGCAGTTCTGGTCACCCACTCTCAAAAAAGATATAGTGTAATTGGAAAAGAGATAAAGTGCAACAAAAATGATTAAGGGTATAAAACAGTTTCCATAGGAGTAGATTAAAAAGCCTGGGACTGTTCAGCTTGAAAAAGATGACTGAAGGAGGTTACGAAAAGGTCTATAAAATCATGAATGGTGTGGAGAAAGCAAATACATAAGTGTTATTTACTCCTTCTCATAACACATACATAAGGCATCTGTGTGTGTACACGATAGATACATGGTCTACACACACAATGCATTACAACAGCCTGCGTGTCTGACCTTTGGTGTATTTACGTACCCACGAGAGCACTTAATTCATCTGCGTGTGTTTATCTCTGCGTGTCCCCTTCCTATGGCATGGTACCTGGGGAATGTGATTTTATAATATACATTTAAGTAATTCAATGAACAAATTCTAGGGCATGTGGCTTATAATTAAGGAGCGTTTCTTTCTTAACACACTGGCAACGTGCCTGCAATTAGCAAGCCCTCAATTCCCTGCAAATTCCCCAAAGATCAAAAGCACCTGATACGGGCACATCTGCAGGTCCCTCCATAAGACAGTAAAGCTGTCTCTCCCACTCTCTGTTTAAATCCTGGCGAGATTTTTCACACCTTTCAACTCAGGAACACTTAATCCGACACCCTGGGCCCAGCTCAACGGGCCAGGCCAGATCGGCCGGTATAATTGGCAGTGCAGGTGGGCTGAGGCTGACGCAAACTGGGGCAAAATTATTCTCATTAAAAACAGAGAGTGAGGGAGTGCGAGGCTCCACTCAAGGAAAATTGCTTCCCGCAATGGCTCCGCCAAGCCAACCTAGAGGCGAGCAGGGGAAAGCGCTAAAGTGGCATGTATGTTAATAAGATCCTCTAGAAATGGAAACAACCGGCCAAAGTAGCCGCAGTAACGTGGCGTGGGGGGACTAGGAAAAACATGTGCAATTTTCCAGCCACCCTTTTCGGCCGCCACAGGCTCAGGCCAGTGCACAGGGCTATTAAGGGGAGGGAAATGTTTTCACATGGTTGGGCAAAATTCCTCACACTTTCCAGTCCACAAGGAACCCCAGTGAGGCTTAATAGGCTGAGACCAACACATCCCCCGTGACGCATCGTTAATGCAGGCAGGAGGCTGTGGGAAGCGGGGCAATTAGGGCTCCCGTCTCACCTTTGCACAGAGTCGCCCTCGCTCCCCCCACCCCCAGCCCCAGCCCTCGCCTTGGCTTTGAATCGAACAGATCAAGGCAGAAGAATGGCCCTCCCCCCGGCCCCGCTTCTGGGCAGAGCGCTCAGGGCGTGAGGAAGGGGCAGCAATGCAGAGCCTGACGGAGCTTTCCAGGGCGTGCAGGGGTGAATTCAGCTCTTGTCCAGGGGAGCGAGATAGTGGAAGGCAGCCAGTGCCTCAGCTTCTCTGAATGCTTCTGCTGACGTCCCAGAGTCCCAGCCCTCAGCCCCCCGCCCTGGGGCTCCCCCCACCAGCTCTGCCGACGCGCCCCATCCCAGCCCTCAGCCCCCCGCCCTCCCGGCCCTGCTCTGCCGACACCCCAGTCCCCATCTATCATTTTCATCCCAGGACCTCCTCCGGCTCTGCCAGCGCGCCTGAGTTCAGCCAGGAAGCGAATGTGGGGCACATGCCGTCAGGCACCAGTCTGGGGGATGGTCCAAATTCCAGCTAGGCTCTGGCCTGTCCAACTCGTGTCACTTCTCAGCTCAACGTGCGGTTTGTTTGTCAGAACCCCGGACGTTTCACTCCAACAGGTTCATCCACCACGGTCCTCGCCCTCCAACCTGCAGAGCCAGCCTAGGAACGAAACGTCTCTAAGCCAGCCTGAGCTGGGCAGCACGGGGAAAGGGCTCCGTCAGGAACGGCTCCAGCCCTGTCCCATTGTATCTACAGGCTCTGGTCACCAAGGAGAGATGAATTGCCACCCGCTTAAGCTAACAGGACAAGGAGGGTAGGCCAGGGCATGCAGAACGGAGCAGGAAGGGGTCAGAGATCAATGGAAAAGGGACATCCCTTCATCCCATAACTGCCTGCCCCACCCTTTCTGCCGGAGCCCAGGATCCGAGACAGTGCTGTTAAATCAAAACCCTGGGATCGCCACTCCAGGGCGGGGAGAGCGAGGGAAATGGCCAAGAAAGCCGCCGGCTGCGTTCTGCCCACAGGTTTATACAGCCACCCTCTCTGGGGAGCGTTTGAAAGGCTGATTGGTCTGGGCAGATCCTGAGCGTGCCGGAAATCGAAGCAGAACGCACATCCTTCTGGAGCCACCCTGCGACTCAGCCCCAGGGCAAGAACGGAGGCGAGGGGAAGGGCCCAGAGTGACAAGCAGGGGGCTCCTAGACACTTCGCGGCAGAGACAGACAGAGCAGTCTCGATGGGCCAAGCCCCAGAGCATTTCACAGGGTGAAGCCAAGAGAAATGACCCAAACCCCATCGTGTCCCAGAGAATGATGCCCTCGCCTCATGTTCTAGCGAGGGGGCAAACACTCAACAGAAAGGGGTGCGTTCTCGGACAAATTTGGCAGGGCTTTTCCCTCAGGTGGTACCTGCCTCTATGCTTCGCCGGCCTAGGGCTAGCAAACCACTAATGCCACAGCAGGACGGACAAGCTGGCACATGTGTTTCGTCTTGCCTTCTTTCCTTCCGCCTTCCCCATGCACAAAGCCGCCTTTGATACGCCCATATTCACCCAATGCCCACCCACCCCTCGCTCAACACTGTCTCAGCTACGGGGCTACCAACAACTCCCTGGTCGTTCTCACCACACACGGGTGTCACTTCGTGGCACCAGCAGGGCTAAAACTCCCATCCTCCCACTCCATAAGCACAGACCCCAGTCCCTTGAGCAACAGGAGAACTGTATCGGGCCATGGGGCCTTTGACACTGTTCCGGTTCCACCCAGTCAATCAGAGCAATGCGCGTAGGGCTTACACCACCCAATCAAAGCCCCGGGCCTAGCTCATTCACATCCTGAGATCTATCCAAGGTGCGGTTGGGGGGCTGGAGGCTAGATGAGCCAGGGGAGGAATGGGTGGGACTAGTGGAGACGCACACGGTCCTCCCCCCCACACCTCCAACCAGCCCCTGCAAAGCCCCTGGGGAAAAGGTGACCCTACCTGGAGCTTTACTGAGCCACCTCTTCCCCAGGGGCCCTTCAGGCTGCCCCGGCTAAGGCAGTTAGTTCCTAGATAAGGGGCATGTGTCAGACTCTGTAGCCATTGCGGCGGGAGGGGGGATGTAATGGGCCAATGTGAGGAAACTCCAAGGGAGAATCGCCCAACATAATTCCTGCCCTCAAGGCCCCTCTTGCGGGAGGGGGACAATCAGGCCAACTCTTACCATGAGGATGGGGGAAACTGAGGCACAGGCAATAAACCAAGCTGTGCAAAGGCACTCAGGGCCCCCTGCTCTGCCATGCCCCCTAGCCACGTTGCCCTCCCTGCACACAGCACACATCTCTTGCCCTAACAAACCGGCACGGTGCGGGTTGCAGGCTGCCCATCTGCTGCAGCGTGACACTGCCTAAAGCATTCAGAGCTCTGCCCTCCTCTGCTCTCGGGATGCACTTGATTTGCTCCCTGTTGCAGACAGCGCCAGCTCTTACTTGTAACCTCATAAAACGGTGTGAAGCTTTACACAGCGGAGCCAATTAGGTGCTCAGACGCTCTGCCATCAGGAGAAGGTCAAGCCGACTGAGCTCTGTCTCTCTCCACTGCTCCGAGAGCCTCTTCCACTTCAATCAAGTTCCTCAGAGGGAGCCCTGGAGAATGAGGTTTTGCAATAGAGGGTTGATAACAGAACGGACCGTTTTCGCTTTGCAATGCACCAGGACTTCGCTTGCAACAAACAAACAGTGGCATTCCATGACTTGCTGTTCACCAGAGATGGCCGACGGGATGACCACTTGATGATGACCTGCTCTGTTCATTCCCTCTGAAGCGCCTGGCATTGGTCACTGTCAGAAGACAGGATCCTGGGTGGGATGGACCATTGGTCTGACCTAGTATGGCTGTTCTTAGGACTGATTTGTTTAAACAGCCAGGCTGAATGTGCGGCAGCTTCCAAACTTTCCGAGCCGTCTATGCAGCCGTGGCAGGAGACAAGCACAAAAAACAAACAAAAATACAAATTAAAAAAAAAAAGTTTTGCTTTGTCTGCAATGCAAAAAGAAAGGAGGTAAAAAAAAATCCAACCCCAAAATGATGTTGCTTTCATAACAACTTGCCAACCAGCCCCTCTCCGCCTGTCTTTTGCATGACGAGAGTGCGTGCGCTCAGCACACCACATACCCGCTCGCACAAGCCATGGTGAGGGCTCAAACTGATGCACCCCCAGTTCTCTGCCTCTTGTAATATCGTCACCCCACAAAGGGCTAATGAAACCGACGCCTGGGAGCCAGGACTCCTGGCACGAGCAGCTCTCTGCGATTCCACGGGGCTCAGCTGGGGAGAGACCCTTTTGGATCCCCTGATAAAAGCAGCTGCCTGTTTGCTGTGAAGTTTGTATCTGCCCAATCCTTAGCGAGGCCAGGTCACCCAGCTCACTCTTTCCACAGCAAAGGAGAGGGGACGTACAATCAGCATGGCTAGGTCTGTATCCACGCTACGCAAGCCGGCTACACTGCAGCGCACCCCGTTCATCTCTCTTTGGAGGGCAACGACTCCCCTAGCGCAGCCGCTTTAGGGGAGAACAGTTACTGCCCACCCACTTGTACACGTCCCCTTGCCACCTGAGCCATCCCAACGCACACTGCACCCAGCACTGAAGTGCAGTCACTTCTCAGGTGCAACGTGGCAGCTGTTTAAGCAGCGCGTAGCAACACTGCACGGGGGTCGCTTCGCCAAGGGCTGAAACAGGGGTTTCTCCCTCACGTGGAGCCTTTACATCAAGAGGGGACGTCTCTTTCTAAAGGATCTTCTCTAGCTTCACCAGAAATGCTTGCCTCACTGTTTGAAATCCTCCGGTCTGTGTTATGGGGGGGAGGGGAGAAGATGTCAGTCTGCGTGATCCTGATTGTCCCTTATGACCTTTAAAAAAAAATTCTATGTAATGCAGCCACCTCTGGGTGATGAGGAATTCAGCAGCTGGTTGGCAGCACAGATCACGTCTTCATTCAGCGACGAAAGGCAGCCATCTCTGGGGTGAAACGTGGCCACTATTTCAAAGCAACACTGCACAAGAGCTAAGCGTTGCTCTAGCATCCCATTTTCCTCTTCCTACTCCCCCATCTCCCTCAAAGCCCCAGTGACCCGCCTGGTTAAGCAGGCTCTCCCCAGAGTCCAGTAGCACAGCTATGCCAGGGAATTGGGTGGCAGACCTCAACACCTGCTCTCCCAACCATTCTCCCCAGCACCCAGATTGCTACTTACCTGGGGCTGACACTGACTTTATGGTCCAGGGAGTTTTCACAGTGTCTATATCTTTGGCTTAACTCTCTCACTTCCAATGCTTTCCTCCTCCATTCAGTGCAGTCCATTAGTGTAGGATCGCTCACACGCACCAGTCTGTGCACGTGGTTCACTAGTACGAGGTTGCTTGCGCACACTGGGGTGCTCACAGTGGTTTGTGAGCGCAGAGTTACCCGTGCACCAGCATGCGTGCACCGGTTTTGTTGGTGTAGGGTTTCTCAGAGGCACTGGGCTGTATGCCGTGGTGAGTTAGTGTAGGGTCGCTCACACGCACCAGGGCCGCGGCTGGGAGTTTATTGGCAGGCTGCTCACGTACACTGCCGGGTAGTGTTGAATTTCTTTCAAGAGATCAGAAGCTTTTGGTGTGAATTTTAAAACACTCCCATAAAGAATCAGAGTCTTTGTAAACACACAAGAAAAAAGGAGAGAATCTTTGAGCCTCCTGACCTTGACAATGTCCCCATAATTATTAGTCTGTGTTTATTCTCAGTGAAGCCCAAACTACTGAATAAACAGTGTCAAGTTGGTTTTCCTGCGCAGGTGATTATCCTCTCTGGCTAATCTAACGACAATTATCACAGGGCTAGTGACCTCACACGACACATGCTAAATAATGCAAGATGCTCTGGGATCAGACAGGCAAATCATAACCCTGCTTTATCTTATCACTTCCTGAACAGCTCCAGGCTTGTTTTCAACGCCGTTTGACGGCGTTAGCCAAATGCTATCTCAGCAGAAACCAGAGCAAAGCCAGCCTGGAGAGCTGCACAGAGAGATGGTCCCTCCACCAGATTTGTAGGGAGGCCAAGAACTGTAGCAGTGGGGTTTTGGGGTGAGAGGTGTTTGCAGCCTGCAGGTGACATGGTGCTCGTCCATTGCCTGAACTTCGACAGCATAGAAGGTGGTGAAATAATTTGGGTAAAGAGACAAAAGCCACAAGGAGGCACCTACAATGAGGCTCCTGCTACAGACTGGAAGAGCTACAGGCAACCATCCTACTCCAGGCCAACCACTAAGTGGGAGGGGTTAGAGTCACAGACGATTCGAGCCCAAGGGGCCTGAGGAGGTGTGTGGTCCAACCCCCTGCTCAAAGCAGGACCAACCCAAACTAAATCACCCCAGCCAGGGCTTTGTCAAGCCACAGTTTAAAAACCTCTAAAGATGGCGATTCCACCACCTCCCTAGGTAACCCATTCCAGTGCTTCACCACCCTCCTAGGGAAAAACTTTTTCCTAATGTCCAACCTAGACCTCCCCACTGCAACTTGAGACCGTTGCTCCTTGTTCTGTCATCTGCCACCACTGAGAACAGCCTAGCTCCATCCTCCCTGGACCCCCTTTCAGGTAGTTAAAGGCTGCTATCAAATCCCCCCTCATTCTTCTCTTCTGCAGACTAAACAGGCCTAGTTCCCTCAGCCTCCCCTCATAAGTCTTGTGCTCCAGCCTCCTCCTAATCATTTTTGTTGCCCTCCCTGGACTCTCTTCAACTTGTCCACATCCTTTTTGTAGTGGGGGGCCCAAAACTGGACACAAGACTCCAAATGTGGCCTCACCAATGCCGAATAGAGGGGAATAATCACTTCCCTCGATCTGCTGGCAATGGGTTAAGAAGATATTTCCCCTTGGGGGAAGGTTTCCCCTCCCTGCCTCTTGCAGGGCTCCTTGCAGCCCCCACTGAAGTCGCTGGTGCGGAGACGCTGCCGTACTTGGGGAGATGGACCCCGGGGCTGATTCAGTCTGGCAATTCCTGTCTTCCGATGATGCCTGCTTCTCTCCAAAGGAAAGGAGAGCCAGGGTGCGGCGATGCTGCAGTCACAGCACGTGATCACATTCTCGAGCTCGCTTTAATCTGGCTAGCGCAGGTACTGGCGCAGAGAAGCCATGACAGCCTGGGCTTCCGGTGGACTGCACGAGACCATCCAGCCGCCCTGGGTAATTACTCAGGCGGTAAGCTCACGCTCTGCATCTTTACCATTACGGTAGCCAAGCTGCTCACCTAAAGCTAACTAGAGTACGTCTACACGAGTTGCAGTCACACCCCATAACTGAAATGTAGACATAGCCTAGGGCTGATAAATCCCTTCAGCAGCTCTGGAAGCATCCCAGAGTACAAGGCAACCTATTCTTCAACGATTTTAAGGGTGCGTCTACACTGCAATAAAATCCCTGGGGCTGGCCCATTTTGGAAGATTTGGGCTTGTAAGGTTCGGGTTGCAGGGCTGTAAATTGGTAGACAGAGATGTCAAAAAGGGTAGATATTTGAGCTCCAGCTGCAGCCTGGGCTCTGCCTCCAGCCCTCGTGGGTCAGCTCAAGCCCTGAATCAGTGGACATGGGCCAGCTGCAGGGGTTTTATTGCAAGGTGGACAGGTCCTATGCACCCTGACATCTGGCAGGTAGCGGGCACGGCCCAGCATGCAGCAAGGAGGGCTGATGATCCAGAACGCAGAGGACACAGTCGCTGTAGACAGAGAAGGTCTGGAGAAGAGGTCGTTCTGAATTCACTCCCCTTCTTGCTGACCTAAGGGTGCCAAGTGCCCACATCCACAAGCTGCCTGACTTCAGCATGGAGAGGGATGGGTTCATGGAGCGCAGTAGCCCGGGGGTGGTGGCTTTCAATACACAGATTTTGCTCTCTGCACCTCACCGCTTTGTTTTCAATCGAGCTGTGCCTGGCTATAAAATCTCCTTCCTCTCAGTGTCCTCTTCTGCTCCAGCCCCTTGATTCCTGGTTTCAGATTTCTGTCCCAGTCTCACTTCCTAATAGCCTCAGTGCCGCTGGATTGGGTGCCCTGGGACCAGACCAAATAGAGCCAAACACATCTTATCCTCTCTGCCCACTCCCCCTAAAGTTGCCAATCTGGAAACACCAGATGATGGCAAAATGGATTAAGAGGGCAAAATCTGGTGTGCTAGTTTCACAGCTTCCAAGTCTAGAATGGACCACAGTGATCATCTAGGCTGATCTGCTGTATAAGGCTGGCCATAGACCTTCCCCCATATAATTCCTGGAGCACAGCTATAGATTTAATTCAGTGATTCTAGCAAACAGCATCCTAATTACATCTGATGTAAGTGCTTAATCATAGAAGATGGAACGGACCTCAGGAGGTCATCTAGTCCAACCCCCTGCTCAAAGCACGACCAACCCCCAACTATTCAGAACCTACTAAATTGGAAGGAGTTGAAAACACCAATGAAAATTTAGAAATAATACAAAGGGAATGAGAACAATTAGAAATGGCAGCAGGAAATAATTCTGAGATTCAGCATGGGAAAATACAAACTAAGGTAACTGAGAGAAACGACCCACACCAATGATATTTTAGAGGAAACAGAAGCTTGGGAACTAGTGATGGCCAAAAGAGACACCGAGGTGATAGGGGCCAGCCAGTTAGACGGGCGGTTGAAATGCAACGTGGCAGAAAATAGTGCTAACATGGCCTCGGTCTATACCTGCAGAGGGATACTCCAAGACCACATGGGGTGTCAGAGACACCATCTACACAATTCTATCAAGACTGCACCTGGGAGATATCGTTGACTCATCACTAGAAGGATGCTGATAAATTAAAAAGAGGGGGGGTCATTTATATCCTTCTTCTCTGTCTGGGGAGCTGGAGGGATGAGGAAAGGTTATATGGGACAAATGTTTAGTGAGCAATGGCCAAGGGGGAAACCATTACTATGTCTCTACCTAGGATTTTAGAAGGTCACCCATCACCATGGTACCTAAGTGCCTTCCACAGGAAGTTAACACATCACTCAATCTCTCCATCTCCCAGCCAGGATGGCAGGAGCAATGCTGAGTTTACTGGTAGGTAGCTGAATTAAATACAAGCATAAGGGACCAAGATCCTCAGCGGGCGTACACTTGCAGAGCTCTGCTGAGGTCCGTGAAGCTCTGACAATTGACAGCAGCAGAGGACGTGACCCATGAAAGTGCTGACGTGTTTGAGAAGACAGTCACAGGAAAGGTAACCCATGCAGGGCTTCAAATATTTGAACGATGTCAGCCCCTAAAAGAGAATTTCGTAGAGGTGGGACCAGGGGGAGGAGACACAGTTTAGACTGTATCTCACGATAACCTTGGGAGATGGATCAGCCCATGGAATTGACTCCTCACTGCACCCAAAAAGGGTGACAAATTTCAGCCACTACAAATCTGGGCCACATTTGAATGAAACAAAATAAAAAGAGGCTGCATACAGGAGTGCTCCATCCTCTCCCATCCTCCGCATCTCTGCTGTCTGTGGGTCCCCTGGTCCCCAAAACACAAGCCCGCATGAACTCTTGCCAGCCTAGCCCTGCACAAGGAGAGCGCGTGCGGCAGCCTCACACGTCCCCATCAGAGTGGGCACAGCTGATCCCATGACAGGGTCTTTATTCCCGGTGACACCAGAGGCAGAAAGGGGCTCAGCCCAGGGGAGTTTGCAGGGCCAGCATCTAAGGAAAGCGTCTTCCCGCTAGGCATGGCAGTAAGTCTGACCTGGGACCAGGGAGGGAGAATGAACATGGCGGCTTTGAACGCCATTTCAGCAGTCACCCTTCACACGGTCAGCAGGAGGCAGAGGAGCAAAGACGATGGACAGACAGACAGCGTCCACTCTGCACAGACACACACTGGGTTCAAGTAGTCATGTCCTAACAGGGCTGTGACCAGATGAATGGCGGGCGAGGTGATAAAGCAGAGGACTCGGACTCTGGGGATCTGGGTTTCTGTTGCCCAAGGTCATGAAGTGGAAGGGGGTGAGGGGGGGCGTCCTGTGGCAGAGCAGGCAGGTCACTGAATCTCCCTGTGCCTCGGTTTCCCTACATGATGCTTCCCTAAGTCATGGGGCTGCCAGGAGTTAAAGGTCACCGTGACACAACAACTCCTATAAAGCATGTAAGTTACAACCATCCTGTGCCCTTCCCCTCCTGCCCAAGGATCTCAAAGCACAGCCCAAGCTGCAGCCAGCTCGGACCTACCTCTCTGGGAGAGGCCCATTCTTCAATCCCTAGGGAGATAAGTCAAAACAATCGGCCCAGTTTTACAGACAGGGAATCCTGGCCACTCCACAGATGGGAATGGTGACCTGGCAACCTGGTGTCCCACACCTGGTGGTGGTTGGGGGGGGGAAGACAGGAGTCATTTGGTGCCTCTCCAACTCCCACAGCCTGAAAAGAGTAGCCTCCTATTTATTGACACTCTGTATTTCCCTACCCCTCTTCCAGCCGAGCCTCTCAAAGTAACGTACAAACGTCACCACTCTGCACCCTGGAGGAAAAGCACAATGGTCAAACAACCAAAAGCATTGGCAAGAAATCAGGAGACCTGGGAGCTCTCCCTGCCTCTGACCTCGCGTGTGACCTTGGGCATGTCCCTTTTCCTCGCTGTCTTTGTTTCCCCTCTCACCCTTTGTCTTCTCGGTTCAGACTGTAAGCTCATTGGGGCACAGCCCATCGTGTGAGAGTGTGAGTGACACCAAGCACGACGGGATCTCTCGTTGTTATTGCGATACAGAGCACACCATCTCTTGACAGCACATTTATATCTGAGGGTTGTCCAGATTAGGAGAAGTGGGGGTTGCCTAACATATGTTAGCTAATTCCGACCTTTTTCCTAGCATAGATGCAGGTAATTTCCCTTTCTCTCAGTGTAAATGGTCAGGGGAGATGTATGGAGTGGTGCCCAACCAGCTGTTAACCTTACAGGTGGGAGAATGTCACAGGTAGGCTGCGGCTAGTTAGCACATGTTAATGAAACCCCATCCTCTTATCTCAGTTTAGACATGCCCCAAGACACCGGCATGTATTAGTGTCTCTGTATTGGGCACTGGGGCAGCCACTGCTGGAATTCTGTGTCCAGCTCTGGTGTTCACAATTCAAGAAGGATGCTGATGGATCAGAGATGAGCCCCAAAACGCTGAAGGGATTAGAAAACCTGCCTTAGAGCAGGGGGATCTCAAACAGAGGTTGTAAAGTTGTTAGGTGGGAGGGGAGGGAGGCGCCACCCAACACCGTCACCAGCAGCAGAAAGGGTGGCAACTGGGTGCTAAGGCTGCTGTGAAAAGCGATAGACAAAAGTTTCTTCGCGCCCCCACTGTTCATCTTTAACTACCTAAAAAAACCTCTTTTCTGCTTGTAACAATACTTTGATAAAAATGTGTTTTAGTCTTTATTTAAAAGCAGTGAGAAAAGGTAAATTCATTTCAAACAGGGTTATAGAGTTAGCATTTAAAATAGTGTTAAATATTTTAAAACTGTATTTTTAATGTATGGGGGGACACCGGGGGGGGGGGGATCACGCTCACAGGCTTGCTGTGTAAAAGGAGTCACCAATACAAAAGGTTTGAGAACCACTGCCTTATAGGTGAGAGGCTCACGGAGCTCACTCTCTTTGGTTTAAGAAAAGAGACAGTTAAAGGGTGACCTGATCCCAGTTTATAAATCCCTACATGGGGAATAAATATTGGATAATAGAGGGCTCTTCGGTCTGCCAAAGAAAGGCAGAACGTGATGCAATGGCTCAAAGCTGAACTCGACAAATGCAGAGTAGAAATAAGGTGCACATTTTGAACAGTGTGGATAATTAACCACTGGAACAGCTTCCTAAGGGTGGATTCTCCATCACTGGCAATTTTTAAATAAAGATGGGAATTTAATATATCTGCTCTTGTTCAACCAGGAATTAATTCAGGGCAGTCTTATGGCCTGTGCTCGGCAGGAGATCAGACTAGATGATCACAAGGGTCCCGTCTGGCTTTGGAATCCATGACTCTCACCATCCTTGGGACAGGATGCGATAACTCAGAGGCCAGAGGGTAAGAACTGTGGATAAATGAGGTCTTTATTAAGAGCTGCTACTTCACCATATTGTCAGACATGTCCACAGCCGCCTGAGAACGCCTAGCTGTTGCGAAGGTGCGCACCTGCACCGCGCTGCAACGGTCAGAACTTTGCCGAACCAGAGCGCCCAGGACCTCCTGCTCTCAAAGCACCAGTCCCAACTACTGGAGCTGAAAAAGCATCTGCTGGCAGAACAGGAGCGATGCCACGCAAGAGGGCAGCAATGTTGTCTACCCACGTTAGCCAAACCAAGGCGATATTATCCCCAGTTCATGGACGGGTAGAGAGAGGCTCAGAGAGGAGAAATGAACTGCCCCAAGTCATGCGGAAGAGCAGAGCAGGATTCATGCAATCCAGCCGCACCTCTGCCCTCCGACTGTAGCAGTAGAGGACGCTTCCTGCCCCGCAATAATGCTGTGTCACCTCTCAAATAAAAGCTAGAGTTCCCAGATGCCCAGTGGGCCTGTCGCGTTAATGACGCTGTCTGGACTGGAACAATACCTACAAGCAAGGGCTGGCCTGCCCTCCGGGGCACTTGGGGCACCCGTTGTACGGCAGACAGAAAGGCCCCATCACTCCTGGAACGAGGTTAGTAAAAGCACAGACAACCCCGTCCGGCCAATGCTTGTTATGAATCACAGGAGAGAGCAGCGTCAGATCCTGCTACCGCAAAACAGGCGGCAAGAGTACGCACGTAAACGGGAGTCTGGGGAGCGCATGGGAGCTCGAGCCACGGCCCAGCACATGCACGCGGGACGGGTTACGAGCAAGCAACTCCGTAATGAAGGGCAAGGAAACCCGAGAAAAATATCAGTCGCCATTCAGCACAGCTTGAGAGCTAGATGAAACTGCCGCTGACTGCTACTGGATTTCAATGCTCGACAGGGACAGAGCGCTGGACAAGAATTTGTGAACCCAGAGCATTGACAGGGCCGAGAACCAGGCGTCTGAAACCACTGACCCAAGAACCAAGACCCACATAATCACTAGTTATTTCGGGGCACCTTGGCCACAATACGGAGGATTATTCCATAGCAACTTCCACATGAGCCTCTCATGGCATTTTACAAGTAGGCATTGATTCAACCTCCCACCCCTGCTAGGAAGGGTGGAGGATTTAATCCTCCTTTCAAAGGCAGGGAAAGTGAGGCCCGAAGACATTCCGTGACTCGCTCAAAGTTGCCCGGCAGCTGAGGGTGGAACAGAACTCAAGGCCTTTGAATCAGAGTCCTGTGTTCCAACCACTAGACAGCACAGGCTGTCTCGTTACCACCAGCATTATTTTTAGACCATGAAGGAACAGGCCAAAGGGAGAACGCAGGGGTTTGCACAAGCAGGACATGTTTTATTTCATGAATGAATAATAATCTCTTGCTACAATGAATCCAGTGTTCAGCTTTCCTTCTCCACAGCATCCTATAGGTAGCAACAGTGAGAGCGTCCCCTCTGCTTCCAGTTGGAGCCAAGGGACACCCCCTCCCCAGCCCGCCCCAAGCGAAGGAAACTTTCTGCTTCTTGTAGCTGATCAAATAAAGCATCAAAAGGCCACTTCGTGTGCCTGGGCTTGAGCAGAGGCAATCCTAGGTCAGTTTGGCTAATTTACAGCTCTGTCCTTGGGCAAGCACAGCTGCGCGGCTCTCTTAGGACGTCCTTTCATGACTTTCTTAAAAGAGTTTGTGAGCGGACAGAGGCAGAGATCAAAGCAGGAACCACCTCTCCTCTCGCTCCAAGTCGGCCTGATGGGTCGCTGAGGGGGGAGAGATGTCAGGAAAGGCCTTGCAGTGCAGTGGCACCCTGGGCCATTTGTGGTTTATACAGCAAATGTGATAAAGGAACCACATGGGCAGGGCGAGGGCTAAATAGCCATGTTTACTGACTATACAAGGCGCAAGGCTTAGCTACAGAGACACACCCGCTGAGGTCTGCATCATACAACACAGTGAGCACCGCTAGAGGGCTGCCAGACCATTTAAAACGGATATTCCCCAATTCCCAAAGGCTACAACCATTCAGGAAGCCACGGACGACCAAGTACTATTGGGTGCTGTGAGTAATCCCAAGCCAGTGGGGTTACTCAGCATTTACACCTGGGTAATTAAGAGCAGACAGCTCCTCGAGTTAATTATTTGTCTAAATCCAAATACTAACACAGGGGTGGCGCCTGGCGACACATTTGCTCTAGGGTGGCCTGGATGTTGCTTACAAAAGCAACCCAAGGCGCAGCAGTTAAACACAACTCACCACTCCAGCAAAGCGGGGCAGCTTATGAAACAGGATCCCCTCCAGCAATGCCCCCAGCCCCATTTCCAAGTGCCTGGGAATTACAGTGTCCTGTGCTATGGCCTCCCCCAGTTCTGGGCTATCCCCGACCAAGCTGGGGAGCTGGTCACAGGTAGGTAGGTCCCTCGTATGCCTTCTTTACGGATTGCTCCACAGTGCGGTTAAAGGGGGATCAAAGGTCACATTTTGCCCTCAAAAACACGCCCCCAGCTCCGGGCGGGCCCCAAGCCATATGCGCGCCCTGCCAAAATGACTCCCTGGGACTCAGCCGCATCTACTGCAGCAAAATAGAGAGCAACGCTGAAACCAGCCAGTGACCCACCTCCAGAGGGCAGGTGACTCATGGCCATTCCCAGCTGATCAGGAACCCGTCAGGCTGGTGAGCTCCAGCCTGGAGTGTGCGCACCAAGTGCCCCCTTCTAGTGGCTGGCCCACGTGCAAAGGTAACAGCCTACTACCGCCACCCACTGACAGCGTTCCATCTTTCACACAAGTAGCAGCAGTCTGTGAGTTGGCGGTGAAGGTGTCGGGCTCAAACCTCACTGACAACCCACAGGGGGTGGGGGGGGTGTTAAACTGGCTTCGATGGTGAGCGTGGCAGGGACACGGCCATGACCACATCATCACTCTGTGGCCTTTTGGGGTGCTGAATGCTTACCCTGCAGTCCTCCGTACTGGGATTGTTCCCAATACCTATCCACACGGCACCTCCTCCCACCTCATGCCTCCCTCACTTGTGGATCTGCCCCATCCCGGGCACACTTAATTAATCCTTAAAACCCCTGTTGAGATCGGTAAATATGATCTCATTTTAAAGACATCAAAGCTGAAGTGAAGGGATTTGCTCATGGTCACATGCAGAGTCTGTGATAAAGACCCATGAGGCGCCATGATTCTTGCTTTAACCATTGGGCCACACTTCCTGCTAGATCCATAAAGATGAAATAGGCCTATCCGTCCCTGCTTGTTGTGGTTTACTCTGACCCACATTCTGCACTAGCCCATGTGTTCGCAGACACCAGACAATCTCCAGGCTCATCCATATTCATTACAAGACCCACAGTGAAAAGCACATCTTCCAGCCCCACAGCATTCCCAGCGTCAGAAAGAAACCTTGCCGTCAGCATCTCTGCCTCACCTGGCATTTCCAGCATCTGAAAGAAAGACCCTCATTTTGCGTGCCTCGCACGCTGTCCACACTCCGCCAGGTCCCCGTGTGACGCTGAGACATTTCAGTGGTTCCCATGTCCCCTCCACAATGCCCCGAGATGGAAGGTCACAATTTCTGAAGCTGCCACAGCGCATTCAGCAACTGCCACTTCCTTAAAGAAAAGATGATTGCGACCAAGCACGCTCCTTGAACCCAAACAGGGACAGGGAGAGCAACACCCAAAGAGAAAGGAGATTTCCCTGGTAACTGAAGCCAATATTAATTCTTCTGTCTGCTGCAGCTTTCTTTCATCCGGAGACCTCAACATGCTTCTTGAGCCTCACTGAACCTGGCAACAGCCGTGGGGTGCTGAAAGCCACCTGCACGAGAACAACCGCATCCACCGCTGACATTACAGCTGTCTCTGCTGAAGAGAGCTCTTGGACGATGCACAGGAACATGCAACCACCATCAGGACTGGAGGCAAGCGATATTCTAAACAAGCGACACCTCCAGGAACCAGCCGGGCCCTGCCAAAAAGGACTTTGACAGGGAGACCTGGTTTAACTCCCTCTTTCTAAAAGCGTCACAGGTGATCAGAACCCTCATTCTGTACCTCATCTGAGAGGCAGCTCCAGGAACCGAGCTCCGTTCACCCCTCACCACGACGCTGCCGCACAAGTTCAGACTAACTCGGAGGGAGGAGTGCCCCCATGAAGGTAATCCGGGGTGGGGGGGCGCTCCCCTCTCAGCACCGATCCAACCTGATGGAAACGGCACTTTTAACGGGATACCTATAAACCTAGACACGTTTACAGATTGAGTTCAAAGTCATTCCAAGGTCCAAAACCTGCCCTCGGGCACCCTGCCAATCTGTGTGGCTTTAAAAAAAAATCCAAGAGATTTCTAAGCATTTTTCTTTCCTCAGTTGTTGTGCAAAAGAACCACACAACAGCGGGGGAACTGATTATGCATACACACAAAGAGAGCCCGTAAAAGTGACTAGGGTAGTCACAAAGTGCTGACAGCTACACAAAGTAAACAAACCGACAACATAGAGAAAACACATTTCCTTTCTCTCATCTCTTTCGGTTCTAATCATTTTGGGCGCAACATGCAAAAGCAGTTGGCAAACACGGTCTTGACGGAACTGATGTTTGAGATGAATGTCAGCATTTCTTTGAAATATTACTTGCTGGCTAATGACAGACAGACAGACAGACGGTAGCTCCTGCAAATAATTCAGCGTTTCATCATAGAAAGCATTTTAAAACTAACGACTTAGAAATTAATCTTTCAAAATATTAATTTCCGGTGCCATTAAGTGGTGAATAAACTGCAGGTACCTGAAGATTTTCCATTTCCTGCTGGTGCAAAACTTTAAGTAGATAAACACCGGAAAAAAGACTTGCAAATATGCTAAAGGCATTAACTGTCACAATTCATGAAAGATAACTAGTGAATCCTCCTGAACCTGTAAATGAATACAATGTCTCTCTCTTTGCTTTTTGTAAGGTTTGCTTCAACAAGAAAAATGCATTCCAACAACACAATAGGTGTTTGAACGTGTATGTAAATATACGTGCACGCACATTCAGAATAATAGATTTTAAGGGCAGAAGGCATTTTTATCATCATCATGTGTACATATACATACACAAACATATGTCAAAACTCATTTATACACCACCTCCCCCATACATATGGAGAGACACGTGCATCCTATTTCAGATAGCCAAAAAAAAAAAAAAGGCTCATCAGCTGGTCTCACAAAGTTTCTGCTATTTTGGGACATGCCCTTGTGAAAACAGCATATGGGGTCACCCCCACATCATGCCCCCCACCCTCTTGGTCAAATCCAAGCCCACACCGCAACCCAGCCTTGAATCTAATCTCAAGGGCTATCCCTAACTTCATCCCAGGTCGCAGCACCGTCTCCTGGCTTCATTGCAAGAGAAAGCTGAAGCCACACTTGGCACTTCTTGAGTTTCCAAAAGCCCCAGACACACCCAGCCTTTCCAGCCTCCAAAGCGAAACTTACCTAGCGCTCCGTGCTTCCACCACCACACCGCGTTAGCAGCAAGTGGAAATGCACTGATCCCAAGTCTCTGGAGCCAGGTTTTACAGCAACACGGAAGAAATACACTCTAGCCACTTGTAAAGGCGGGGGGGGGGGATTTAGGGAGGAAAAAGGCAGTTTAACTAGCGTGGAATCTGGCCTGGGCACTGGGGTCCTCACTTTACTTCTTGCAAAACGTGCCATGAGGGCCTCGAGCCAGCCTGAATGGCCAACAGCTCACTTTTTAGCCTCTTCCATCGGTTTTGAGCGGCGCTTTTGCCCCCTAGTGGCATTTTAGGGAAGTGGATCGGCACCAACTCGGAGAGAACAGCACCACCTACTGAGGCACCCACCCGCCTTAATGCACCGCCGGGGCTTGCCTCAGTGGGCGTCCACGCAAGTTCTGGCCAGGCCTGCCCCTGCCGAGTTTCAAGCTCCTAAAAAAAAAAAAAATCACACCCCAGCCGGCAGGGGTGCAAAGGCATAGCCTCATTCCGGCCATGGACGCGGGACTCGTGAGGTCATTTCCCCTCGGTACGGCTTCCGAAGGAAGCCATGAGCCATGTGGCAGCAGCGGTGTGGGTGGCGGTATTTCTCAAGGGTGAGAGCCGGACCCTGGGGCTCCGCGCGGGATCACCTTCTGCAGAGCACCCCTCTCCCCGCCCCAGCTCTGAGAACACCTGCTGTGTCGACAGACATGCAGCGCGGTTCTGTTGACCTTCCCCTCTGTCCTAGAGACCAAAGAAATCCATAAGGGGCAGTGGTATCTCCCTATGGGGATGTCAAAGTTTCCTGGACCAGGTGAGTCCAGCAGCCAGAAACCTGACCTGCCATGGCCTTTATTGTGAACAACAAATGCCCTTCTGAGTCAAAATGCACCCGGCATCCCTGTACATCACCCCAGTCTGGCCTAGCAAATGGGCTGAAGATTACTCTTGGGTGCCAAGGGCACCGGAGGAGTACACAGGGGCATCTCAGTGCTCAGCTGGGCTGGGTTTGTAGTTAAGGCACTGGATTGGGACTCAAGAACCTGGTTCAATCCCTGGCTTTGCTGGAGTCTCCCCATGTGATGCTGGGCAAAGCTCAGTGGGCCTCAGTTTTTCCATCTGTAAAATAGGAATAGTTCTCCTCACCCTCTCATACATGGCTTGTCTATTGAGACTGTAAGCTCTCTTCCTCCATGTACACACAGCACCTACCACACCACGGCGTTGATCTCAAATGGGACATTTAGGTGTTCGTGGAGTACCAATAAACCACATGGCCAAATTTGGGAGCAGGGAGGAATTTTCACGATGGCAGCCTATTGAGAAGAGGATATGTCACTTTCTTCATAGAAGCTGGATAGCCATCTGTCTTGGATGGTTTAGCCACAGCAAATCCTGAATTATGGCAGAGGGGTAGACTAGATGGCCCTTGAGATCCCTTCTAACCCTACGATTGTTTGGGGGCCAGAGGTTAGGAAAGAGTGGATGTATTCCGGTTGGTACTTCGAGAGCCTCTCGTCACAGAGGAAGAGGCACTATTCCACCCACAGTACTTCTCTGCTTGGCTCTGGGGCAAATGTGCCCGCAACAGGTTGCAGCCGGGTCTGAGCACTGCGTCACCGGATCGAAACCAGCAAATTGGAAGGATTTCCAAAAAGCCAACAACAAAAATGGTGCAGGGGAAGGAGGGATTGATTGACAAGGAAAGCTTAGAAGAGCTAGGATCTCTCTAGCTTGGCTACCCAAGTCCTGACAGGATGGACCGGATGCTAATCTGCAAAGGGGACGAAAGGGAATTTAGCGTAGTACCCATGGGGGCTCGCTAGCTGTAATGGGATGACTTTAAGGGGAACTTTGGGCTGAGCACTGGGAGAAGCTTCCCCTCCAGGAGATCTCGTTAGTCTCACCAGGGGAAGGAATGAGAGCCCCCTCTCTTGGGGTATTTAAACCTGGCTCTAACAAACGCACCCTAGGGAGCAGCCTTGCATTGGTTCCCAGGAGCTGGCCCGGATGGTCTAAAAGGCCTTCCCACCCCGGCTCATTCTAAAAAGAGCTGCGGGGCTTTAATCCCAGCTCACAAGCACTGGTGCTGCCAGCATCAAGGGAAAAGGGGCACCTTTCCCCCCAAGCCAGCCTCCCCAGGAGACACGGGGAAGGCCCATAGGCAAGGCCCCAGCCATGTTGCTCGCTGCCTGGAGAGGGCAGCGCCCGGGTTACTGGCCAAGTCTTCCGAGTGAACTCTAGGGTGAGTGTTCAGCTATCGACCTGCCCCAGCGCATAGCTCAGCAAAACCCCGTTGGCCAGGCATGGCGGCCGTGGCACTGGGAGACACGCTCCCCTGGGCGCACAATCCCAACCTCAGACCCTCAGCGCTAACCGAGGGGCGGTTCTCCTCCTCCTGTGGGACGACTCGCAGCTCTGGAGAGCCCAGCTCCATGCCAGCAGCTCCCGAGAAAGCACGACGCTCTCTGAAAGGGGCTCAGCCAGCGGGACGTAGGTGCCCTGAGGACAGGCCAGGCTTTGCCCACCGGGGAAGCCAGAGGGCCCCCCCAAACCTCGCAGGCAATGTGAGCCCTCATGGACTGGGTGTTCAGCCCCTCGCAGGATCAGGCTCTCCGGAGCCTAATTCAGACCGACGTGACGGGATCGTTACAACCAGCCCCAGCCCGTTCTAGATGTCAGGCCATGTGGAGGTAACCCTAAAGGGCCCTAACACCAGTGCTGCGAGGCCAGAGTCCCGTGCGCCCAGCCCTGAAGTATCGTGTGGACTGGACACAGTTATTCTTCCCCAGACAGCTCACCACGCCCAGGCACTGGGGACCGGAATCAGAGGGGCCGACACAGGTGTGGCTCCTGGGGGGGTGGAATCTTTGGTGTCAGCTGTGCTGCAGCACCAGTGAAAAAGGGCGTGTGTCTTTTGGATTCAGCCTTGCAGCCACGTGGAGGGGTGAGGGGCGCGGCCAGAAACATGGCAGAAGAGACACAAATCCCATGCTTGTAAATCTCACTGAGGTCGGGGGTTGGCCTGAATAACACCGATTAAGGGAGCTTCAACCCACGCAGAGGGCAAGGCGAAACCCAAACAGCTTTCCCACGGGCCCCGTTTCCCGAAGGTTTTCTGCAGCCAGTGGTACAGACACACAGCCCCTCCCCCCAACACACCCACCCCCCTACAACCAGGCTATGGAGGGCTGGGGGGAAGCACATGAAGCCCTATGGAACATTTCAGGAAGTCAGAGGTGCCACTCTTTAAATCAAACAGGTTTTGTGGATTCAAACTATTTGCTGAGAGGGGCCATTGACCTCCACAGGCCAGATGCAGCCTCCAGGGAAATGGATTGGGGCCTGAGCACACCCCAGAGCAAGGAAGCAGCTGTCTGAGTTGCAATCCCCACCCAGCACGAGCTGGCGGCTCAGAAAAGTCACCGAAAGCTCGGGGGCTAGGGTGGCAGACAGAGACGTGGCTGTGTGCGAAACCAGGTCCCGGAAAGTGGCTCTCACATTCCAGCCTGGGATAAATTGCCTAGAAATGGAAGAACATTTCCCCAGCAGCTCCAAATGCTCCTTTCTGACAAAGTCCCTCAAAGAACGAAAGAAAAGCAGCCGTTTCCAGCGCAGCATGGTCCCGACTGTCACTATTTCGGAATACTATTTCGGAAACTTTCGGGCGGTTGGTGGCCGTTTTAATTACAGAAAACAAAAACAAAACAAACAAATTGCAGACAGGAAAAGGTATATCTCACTATCACTGACAAAGAACCCCAGTGCAGCCTCAGCGCCAGCACTGCACGGCCGCCTCTGCGAGACGGCAACGGAAAGCGACCGCTGCTCCCCGAGTTTCAGGCCGATGCCGTCTGCAACGGCTGGGAATTCGGGGGGGGTTATTGCCAGGGAACTCCTTAACTTTTGGCACTCTCACTCCGTAGCCCCCAGTCCAGCGTGCAGGACAAAAGGGTGAGAAGGCAGGAGTTTATCACACGTCTTGGCAAGGTGGGTTTTCGTTTCCCAAAGCCAGCGCCGGCCCAGCAAGCGAGGAGAGGGGCAAACGGGTCGGCAGGAACGAGCTTGTCCAATTCTTTCCCCCCAAACGTTTCAGCTCACTCCCCCCCGGCCTAACCCCTGGGCAACACACACACCCACCCACCCCCATCACAAAGGCTGACTGATGGGAACAATGTAAGAAAGAGGGACAAGCCAGTGCCTCAAAGTCTGTGAGTAACAGACACAGCAGAATTTCTCTCTCTCTTTTCTCAGTGCTGCCCAAGATCCAGTCAGTCAATCTTTGAACAACACACAGGGTCCAAACTCTTCCCTCCCGCCACCCCACGCAACGATTTTCTATTTCGAAAGGGGAGGAATAATTTTCCAGCCCGTCTTTAAGGGGCAGGGCTGTGCTCAGAGCTTTACAATAGCCAGTGAAACTTCCAAGGGCCAGGGGCAAGCTGCCTTTCCCGCTCCCCCTACCCGGCCAACCCACCGCCACCCAAAAAGGCTTTCCACTTGCAGCCAGGTCTGAGCAAATAGAGCCGGAGAGGAGGCGAGCCTCTGAGCTGCAGGGGAGGCATGTCCGGGGCGCTCCCCTCGCCTGCGGAGCAGAGGTCCCCGCAGTCGCTGATGTCGGTGCGGGGAGAAGTGGCTGGGAAAGCAGGCCTGCTTCTTCCCACAGCCCGGGTCCGCCCCGGGCCGGCGCTGGGGGCCCGCGCCGGGCCATCCCCACTCGCTGCTGCCCGGGGCGGGGCGGGCGGACAGGCCCCGGGCCAGGTGGGAGCGGGCAGGCGGAGGGATGGAGGGCGAGGGAGGCAGCGCCCGGGGGAGAAGCGGGGGAAGGAGGGCGGTTTCCGCCCGCACGGATCAATCGCACGGCGGAACAGCCGGGACGGGGACCCCGGGGCGCCGCCTCCCCTGGCCCCGGGGCGCCGGCTCGGCGAGCCCCGGGCGGACGGTCCCGCCGGGCGCGGGGAGCCGCCCGCGCTCGGCCACCGCACCCCGCCGCCGGGCGCGCCCCGCATCGCCGCCAGGGAGCCCCGGCCCGGGGGGTTTATTAACCCGCACGGTCCCCGCGCGGCCCGGCCGGCTCCACACGCACTCACCGCGCCCGATGCGCCGCGCCGCGCCCCGCGTCTGCACCGGCTCCCGGCTCCGGAGCGCTTTTAAACTCCCCCGGAGCCCATGTGACCGGCGGAGCCACTGGCGAGATCCGCGGCGGGCTCGGCCCTGCGCCCGGCCGGGGCTGCAGACACGCGCCCCCCTCCCGGGCACGGGGTGCGGCAGCCACACGTGCGCGACCCCCCCTCCGCACACACGCCCCGCTCCCGGCCCGGCACGACACGCGGCGCGCCGGGCGCACCCCCGGCCCGCGCCGGCTGCCCGGGGCAGGAGCGAACCGGGCCGGGCTGCCCCGCTGCGGGCTCCGCGCCCCGCCCCGGCCCGACGGGCAGCCGCGGGCCCGCTGCACGGGGCTTTGTCCCGCACGCGCGCCCCGCGTCCTGCTTTGTCACACGTGCGCTCTGGGCTCCCGAACCGCGCCCGCACCGCTGGGGCCGCAGGGCCTGCTGCGCGGGCTGGGAACCCCTGGTTAGCGCACCCCCACGCTCACAC